>CM066343.1:18482393-19019893 GCA_033807585.1 Hydrophis major | reverse complement strand
GCCGTCACATGCGATGCATCACCCTTCGGCGTCAGCGCTGTCCTCAGCCATACTCTCTCCGACGGAAAAGAAGCACCCATCGCGTTCTTTTCAAGGACCCTCACCAAACCGGAGCGGAACTACAGCCAGCTGGACAAAGAGGCTCTGGCTATCGTCGCCGCAGTAAAAAGATTTCACGAGTATCTCTACGGCCAGACATTTACCATCATAACTGACCACAAACCGCTGCTGGGAATCCTTGCAGGGAACCGGGCCACCGTGAACATTCTGTTTCCCTGAATGACAAGGTGGTCCGAGTTCCTGGCGGCCTACAATTACAGACTCATACACAGACCGGGTAAGACGATCTCCCATGCAGACGCCTTAAGCCGCTCACCGCTACCGGAACCTGACACCGACCCAGCACCCACGACGACCACCCTCAGTATAGAGACTCTACCCAACCTACCCATAACCGCATCAGACATTGCCCGAGAAACTAATAAAGACAAACGTCTGGCACGGGTGTTGCATTGGGTAGAGAAAGGGTGGCCAGAAAGGGACAACGACGAGTCCTTCAAGACATTCTGAAACCGGCAAACAGAACTCTCGTTATTAAAAGGGTGCATACTATGGGGGGATAGGGTGGTCATTCCAGAAAAGCTACAAGGGAAGGTTCTGGAACTGCTACACGAGGGGCACCCGGGCATCGTTATGACTAAAGCCCTGGCCAGAAGTTACGCTTGGTGGCCAGGGATGGACAAACAGATTGAGACCTGGGTAGCAAGGTGCCAACGATGCCAGGAAACTAGGCCAAGCCCACCCACAGCACCCGTCCTAGAGTGGGAAACCCCAAGGGACCTTGGTCTAGGATCCACATAGATTTCGCCGGGCCCACACCTTCCTGATAACAGTAGACGCTTACTCCAACTGGCTGGAGGTAAGCAACATGAGAACAACAACCACGGAGGCCATGACCAAGGAACTCAGCAAACTTTTTGCAACACACGGCCTCCCAGACGTCGTCGTTTCCGACAATGGGCCCCAAATCACCTCGCTAGAATTCGAAAAATTCCTAGCGGAAAGGGGCATCCGACACGTGCTGACAGCACTGGCACATCCGGCGGCGAACGGTTGGGCGGAACGGATGGTGCAATTCACAAAGAAAACTATCCGGAAAATAGACCATGGGGAGATCCAGGATAAAATAAATAAATTACTCTTCACCCAACACATAACCCCAAATACCACAACGAATAAGAGCCCGGCCGAACTGTTAATGGGGAGGAAAATAAGGTCCCCACTCGACAGATTACACCCCACGTATAACCCAGAGAAGCCCCGAGACTCAACCAGCAAACACCGAACCTTCGCACCAGGCGACCCCGTGTACGCGAAAAACCTAACGGGAGACCCGTTATGGGTACCGGCCGTCATCACACAAATAACAGGCCCACACTCGTACCGGCTACAAACAACAGACGGACGAGCGTGGAAACGCCACATCGAACAATTAAGATCGAGGACGACCACCCAAGAGACCACCGATGCACAAGCAGGCAAAATCAACCCCCACAACACAAACCAAGAGGGGAGGGAATACCCAGGGGACCAAAACCAAAGAAGAATAAACCAACCATACTTACCGGAAAGCAGCCAGCATGAAACCTCGCCAGAAAGAGACAGCCAGGCCAGCTCGACCGACCCGGGGAGACCGAGCGGGAGCGGCGAAACCCTCAGCTCAACCAACCCGGGAAGCCCAGGAGGGAGCTACGGAGAGCGGCCCGGACCAACCGACCAGCCGGTTCCCACGACGGCATCCAGAGAAGCAGAGACCCCCACTGAACCGGCCGGGATCCAACCTACGACTGAGTTGCGCAGGTCCAGTAGGCTAAGATGGAGCCCCGCCTACCTACGGGACTATGCAACGTAAGGACTAAACCAAGAGGGGAGGGGTGTTCTGTCCCCTCATTAGCATTCTTGAGATCCCCGCGCTTTGATTGGCCAAAGCGTGGGGCACTCTGATTGGCTAGGCTAGCCGCACCGATTGGCTTGCTAGGAATCTCCCGCGATTGGTCTATTCGAATCGCGGGAGATTAAAAGCGGTGCCATTGGCCGCGGCTGCCGCGGCTAAAGGAATAAAAGCCGCGAAGTTTCTCAATAGCCCCAGCTCGGTTCCCACATCAATAAAAGAGCTTGATACAAAGTCACCGACTCCTGGCATAATTTCCAAAGACACAACACATGTCTTTTCAAAATTTCTCTCCCTTTAATTTTATTCCTCCAAGGTTTTGCTAATTCACAATCAAAACATAGCTAACCAAAACACAAGACATAAAACATAAAACTTCTTTTGAAAAGTGGCTTAGCCCCGGGTTCCATCTTTTTTTACAGACCTAAATCAAATTCATGCTCACCTTATATACCATTCCTATTAACCATTCTATATTTTCTATATAACTTCTCCCTTCTTTTCACTCTCTTAATTATATTTTGTTTATTTCATCTTATTTCAAAATCATTATGTTTGTATCTTTTGTCCGTTCTTTTCCAATCATCTATTTTTCTCTTCTCTTTAGCAAAGAATTTCCCCTGTAATCACTTTTAAGGTATGACGCCTTTCCCTAATATAACACTTAAAATAATACATAATTTCTATCCTGATTCTGCTTAGTACATTCTACATGTTGCATTTTGGGGAAAAAAAGAATAATAAACTTATGATATAGTTAAGTATATAATTTCCATTCTAATTCTAATTCTATTTAATAGTATAACTAAGCATTAATCATTTTACACATTCTCTTTAATATTTTATTAAATATTGAAATCTATCATTATAAAACATTTTAATATTTTGTTAAATGTTATAATATTCCAATAGACTATTTCAAATGCAAATACTACAATACTATCTTATGTACTCTTGCAGAATCTTTCTTAAATTATACACTGTCCTTTATTCTTTATCTATAAAAAAGATATCTTGTTTCAGACCGTGGCTTTTTTCCCCTTTTTCCCTCCCTTTCTTCTCCAGTCTGATCCTTTTGCCCCCCCCTCTTCTAACCTCCACCTTTTTAGCTTCCCCTCTGTGTTGTAATTCTCTTTTCAATTGCTTTTTAACATTGTACCTTTTTTTCACCTTATTTTTCTTTTTCTTGGTTGTTTTATTGAATCTTAAATTCTCATTTTTCCTTCCTCTCTTCCTATTTTCTTTCTTAATCAAACTTTTTTGTCCATTAAAAATGACTTCCTTTTCTTCTTCTTTTTCTCCTTCTTCATCAAGTATTTGCTGGTACATAGAACCCACTATTTTTAAAAAGTGGAAGACAGGTCCCAATGAATTCTTGCCATTTTGTTCTCTTAATTTTTCATATTCCATTTTTAGTTGATCCACAGATGGTGCCATTGTAAATTTTTAAGAACAACCCAAATGTTTTTTTTAAAAACAAATTTTATTAATTTTACAAAAACAGTGCACAAACAATCAAGGCATAACAGCTTACAAATTCTTTTCTAAAAAAAAATAATAATTAAAGAAGAAAACCAACAGAACATACAAAATGATTCCAAATTATAATATCAATATTTACGCTATCTATTTAACTTCATATCTTATCCCAACTTCTCCTTTTCATTCTAATTATCCAAGTTATTTCTTGCTAATTAAAATTTTATTGCCTTTTATCAACATACAAAACACAGAACATAAAAAACAAAACAAAACCTAAAACATCTTTTCTGAAGGCTACTTGATCCCGAGTTAAAACTCTTCACACAGACGAAATTCACACATCATATTCACTTTATATATCCTTCCATATCTTATTACCATTTTCAATATCATTCTTTGTCTGTTCTATTTCCAGCTATCCATTCATCTTTTTTCTTTTATTATACTTCTCCTATACTCTAATTGGAGTGACGCCTTTAACTCATTGCCCTAACTTAAAAGTACTTCATATAACACTTAATTTATCTTGGGATTCTGTTTAGTACATTCTAAAATTACACAATAAATTTTATAAGGTCAATAACTAAAGAAAAAACCTATATAACCACTATCCATATCATTTAAAAAGAAAAAAAAACCTAATCATATATATTAATACTCATTTATATCTTAAACATTCTACTCTAGATACACATATAAAAACACAATCTTATGTACCTTCCAGAATCCCCCCCTTTTTTTCCCAATTAGATTCATCCATTGTCTCTAAACAACCCAAATGTTTTTAGTCTTAAAGTAATTTGCAAATGTCAAAGTTATCAAACAATCCAAACAGCCAGAGATTATTTCCTCTTCTTCTCTTTGCAACTTTTCCTCCTGGGGCAAAATCCCAAATATATTTTAAAGCCGTATTGCAATTAGTTGTTGGACTTATAATCTTCAAAGTGTCTCCTCCAATCAGTTTTAAAAGAATTTTTTAGTCCTCTCCTTCCCACTTATAACAAAGAGCTTGTTTTTACCTTAAAGAAGCAGGTTTTTCTGTGCTCATTGCTTTCTTCGTAAGGAAGGGGAGTGAACTTTCCTTCAGCACTTTCGCTGCTGTAGCAACTTCTTTTGGAAACAAATGTATCAATCCAAAAGTCAGGTTTCCAGTGTATTTTAAAAGTAACTTAATGTCCTGGTTCAGCCAAGAAAACTTCTCCTTCTGTCTTCCTCCTGCACAGTCTTATCCGGTTGAAGATTTCTTTATGGCTGCCATTTCTAACAGCTGCTCCACCGTCTCAGGAAAAAGGAGTCTAGCTGGCTGGCGAAGGGGGGTGCAATATCCCCAGACCCCTGCCCAGATTTCCTCTGTCTTCCACTGCCTCTTCAGGGCAGCGACAACCCCCAAATCCAGTTGGATCGGGGGTACCTCAGTGGCGAGCGCAGCAGGGACCCGCAGAGAAGTGGATTCCTACCGCTGCCAAAGCCTTGCAACCGAAAGTTCCTCCTGCTGCTGAGTTTTTTGAACGTCGAAGGAAGAAATGAGGTTTGACTTCTTCATATCTCTACTGCGAGGAGATATATTACTGGACTGATATTTGTAAGTTTACTGACCTCTTTTTCGACACTGGACTTTGCAACTGAATAATCCCCAAACAGACTGAACTAGTGAATAATATATGGACTGTTTGACTATGCTAAAACTCTTACTGGAATAAACTATTTAACTAGCACAGTGTATCTGTTTTACTGAGTGTAAGCTACAAAAATATTTATCTCACATATTGCCTGCCTGCCTGACTGCTGTGCACATTCTGCTAGGGTATATCCCTAACAGAGGTTGGCTTTGTTGTCATTTCTTGATTGGTTGATGGAGTTGAACTCAGGAGGTTACACCACAAAAACCTCAGGATGTTGCAACACAGCCAACGACCCAGGAATTTACAGTACAAGACTCAGGATGTCACAACAGTAGAACTCAGAAGGTCATCACACAGCCCAGGACTCAGGTCATTACAACTCAGGAGATTACAGCATAAGACCCAGGATGTCAAAACAATAGAACTAAGAAGATCATCACACAGCCCATTACCCAGGTCGTTACAACACATGAGGTTGATAGACACACAGCCAATACTTCAGCCATACATGCTCTTACGAAAAAGCCAGCCAAATCTGTACACATCAATTCCATCAACCAATCAAGAAATGACAACACAGCCAACCTCCCCACCAGTATATCTAGGGAGATGGCAGCTCCGATCATGCTTTTCTTGCACAAGCACAAAGCTGAAAGCACTAGCCTGAAGATAGCAAGTGGGTCCTCGTCGAAACATTGCCAAGATACTTTCAATCTTACACAGGAAAAGACCCGAACACGCCAAGACCTGCATATATGTGTGTGTGTGTGTGTGTGTGTGTGTGTGTGTGTGTGTGTGTGTGTATGTATGTATGTATGTATGGTATTCAACTTCATTTGGGTATTTTCCCACGTCATTATAGTTGTGCTCTTAAAGTTGTAGCAACGTTTTGGCAGAATCTCATCTGCCATCATCAGGTTTCTGTGTTGTGTTCGTCTGTGAATCAGACTTTTACAATTGTTTCAGTTTTAAATTTGGGACTAGCCTACTGCTGTGCCAGAATAGTTTTTTCTTCATCCTGATTGGTTGGGAGTCTTGGTCTGTGTTTATTGGTCTTAGAGTGTGCTGTGTTCTGCTTGATTGGTATTTCTAATATCTTCTGTCTGTTTTGTAGATTTTTATGTGTGTCTTGATTGGCTGGCAACATTGTGTTCCTGTATTGGAGACTTCTAGTGTAGCTTGGCTCTGAGTAAATGGACAGCTATCATTTATTAGGAAGCTAGGTTTCATCTGGGTGCCTGGTTGTGGTGTGTTTGAGCTGGAGGTATCAGGGGGGATCTGTTTGTGCCCAGGTGTTTGCCTGGTTAGTGATGTGGAGATTTTTTTTTTTGTTTGTGAGTACAGGCTTCCAAATAATTGACAGTCTGGTGGAATCATCTCTTCTATTCATGCTTTCAGGTCTTTTTTCAATCTCTATGGCTTCTCTGATAATTCTGTGGCTGGGGATTTCTATAGTGGCTAGGGTTTTGGTGCCATTGAAGTTGATGCTATGACCTGTGGCTTTCATGTGTTGGACTAGTGAGGAAGTGTGTTCCAGCTTTTTTACTGCATTTTTGTGTTCATCCAGGTGGGTACTTATTCTTCTATTGGTCTGTCCAATGTATGTGGCTGGGCATGATGCACAGGGGACTTCGTATATGCCTTGGTTTTCCAGGTCAATTTTATCTTTGAGGTTTCTAAGGATGGCTGCTATTTTTCTGTCTGTTTTGAAGGCAGCCTTTTTTTTTTAAAACAAATTTTATTAATTTTACAAACACAATGCACAAGACATAAACTAAAACATCTTTTCTGAAGGCTGCCTGATCCCGGGTTAAAACTCTTCACACAGACACAAATTCAAACATCATATTCATTTTATATATCCTTCCATATCTTGTTATCATTTTCTTTTCTTTTTTTTTATAAACCAATTTTATTAATTTCACAAAAACAGTGCACAAACAATCAAAGCATAACAGCTTATAACCATTTTCAATAACATTCTTTGTCTGTTCTATTTCCAACTATCCATTCATCTTTTTTCTTTTACTATACTTCTCCTATACACTATTTGGAGTGACGCCTTTACCCTAACTTAAAAGTACTTCATATAACACTTAATTTATCTTGGGATTCTGTTTAATAAATTCTAAATTTACACAATAAATTTTATACTCTAAATACACATATAAAAACACAATCTTATATACCTTCCAGAATCCCCCTTTTATCCTTGATTAGATTCACCCATTGTCTCTAAATAAGCTTTTTTTCTTTAGATCTTGCTTCCCACCATTGAGCTTCTCCTCCCCCCCTTTCTCTCTTGCTTATTCTTCTCCTTGCCCTTTTTACCCCTTTGTCTCTCCTCTTCCCTTTTCTTACTCCCTTCCCTTTGCTTTCTAACCTTGCATCCACCTTTCCTCTCATTTTTCTTTTTTTGGGTTGTTTTTTCAAACCTTAAAATCCCCTTTTTCTTATCCTCTTTCTCCTCCTCCCCGGAAAAAACCCATTGTTCATCAAAGATGGCTTCTTGTTCATCTTCTTCTTTGTCCCAGTCATTCTGCTGCATAATCAACTTTTCATAAGTACATAACGCCATTTCTAAAAATTGAAATGAAGTGCCCAAAGTATCTTTTCCATCTAGTTCTTCCTTTTTATATTTTTGATATTCAATCTTTAGTTCATCCACAAGCGATGCCATCCTGAAAAGAAAAACTTTCCCCAAAACAACCACCCAAGTATTTTTAGTCAAAAGTAATTCAAAAAGAAAGTTCCAAAAGTTAATACTTTTCTTCCTTCTTCTATTTCTCTTTCTGGGGTTACTGTTTAATCAAAGAGGTCCAATTACCATATTTCTTTTTTTAGTATTCTTGGCAATCTCCTCCTTTTTCCACTTCTGCTCTAATATTTTTCCGCTCCCTTCCCACTTGCAACATCAATTTTTAAATGATCAGAAATCCATACCTCTAATAAAGGTTTTCCAATTTCTTAAATTTTTGTCCAAGCAACTTTCAGAATATTTCACCTTCAGTGCCCAAAAAAATTTCAAATCTTCTGCTTTTTTCATGGGGCGGGAGAGTGAAGAAAAAAAAAAGTTCCCTTTTACAGCTTCTCTGCCGCTTTCTGATCTTCTTAGGGATACAATGTATCCTCCAGCAATTCAGACAGCTCAGTTCCAGCGAATTTAAAGGATGTTGATTGACCCGGCTCAGACAGCACTTTCACTTTTCTTGCTTCCTCCAGCACGATCTTACCCATTTGCAGACTTCTTCGTGGCGGCCATTGCTGACCGCCGCTCCACCGCCTTGGGAAAAAGGGGTTTTTCAGGACGAGGAGGGGGTCTGCGACACCCCCAATGCCCTGTCCAGCTCCCCTCTCTCTTCAGCTGTCCCTACAGGGCAGCCATATCCCCCTGACCCATTTGGATTGGGGGTACCTCAGCGGCTAGCACAGCAGGAATCGCGAGCGGTCGCGAATTCCTGCTGCCCCGAAGCCATGCAAAAACCGGAAACCTTGAAGGCAGTCTTGATGTGATGCCTGTGTAATATCTTATTGATTTTGTCTGTAGTACCTCTTATGTAGGGCAGGACAGCTGTTCCATAAGTCTATTCATCTTCATAACTTGACTCACAGGCGAACACAATACAGAAGCCTGATGATGACAGATGAGATTCTGCCGAAACATTGCTACAACTTTAAAAGCACAACTATAATGACGTGGGAAAATACCCGAACAAAGCTGAATAACATACATGTAAGTATCCACGAAAAATTTAAGAAAACATACACATACACACACACACACACATATACATATACATATATACATACATACACATACACATAAATAGGTTTAAGTATGACCATGTATATATACATAATAAATGAGTATGAATAAATGGGAACAGTAGGACAGGTATGGTAGGCATGCTGGTGTGCTTATGCACCTCCCTTACAGACCTCTTAGGAATGGAGTGAGGTCCATGGTAGACAGTTCAAGGTTAAAGTTTTGGAGCTTGAGAATGTAACAACAGAGTCAGGTAGTCTGTTCCAGGCGTTGACCACTCTGTTGCTGAAGTCATATATTTTCTGCAATTGAGTTTGGAGCTATTTACTTTGAATTTGTATCTATTGTTTGCCCATATGTTATTGTGGGCATAATCCCTAAACAGCTGGAGCATCACTTGAACACCACTAGCATTGACAAATTCACCATCAATCAATTGCAAAAGGCAGCTTTACTTACAATATCTTACATCCTGCAACAATACTTTTAAACATCATCAAATATCCAGATCTGCCTATTCCAAATCTGGTTTGAACATCTGGCTGGCTGTGCAATGAACAATAATAACCCATGAAAGAATTCTCCAGGAGCTCTGACTGGAAAGATTGATAAACATAAAAAAAAAAAATTAAAAGTAACCACAGAAAAATTCTGAAGACATGTTGAATGTAAAGCAAAAAATAAAAAGTCCCATTCAGAATTAATAAGTGACATGGCAGACATAATGGCCATTGTTGCCCTTATAACTGTTATCGCAATCATGTATCATAATTTTCTTGAAAACCTACTTGGGCATGTGTAACTTTGCATAATTAAATAGTATGCATTTTTTTTATCATTTGATCCCTTTTCAAAAATAGGTACATAGTTTATTGTAATAGTTTGAAGGGTACCAAATCATCTTTTTTTTCCCCTTGAAAGTGTTAAGCCTGGGTTCCCCAACCAGGGTTAAGGAGACAAGCTAAATAGAATGTGCAGCGTTAGTCAGATAGGCACACAGATAAATGAGTGAGATATGTTTGTATGTTTGTTAACATACAGTAAAAATAACAGATATGCTTGTGCTATCAAAAATACAGTTTATTCCATTTATAGCATAGTCAAAATAACAGTCCATTAGTCATGTATCATTTAGTCAGTCCATTCAAGGATATTCAGTTAGCAAAGTCCGTGTAGAATATCCTATGTCAGTTCACTTACAAATCAGTCCTTTGTTTATCTCTCCCGTTCGAGTAACGCAGTCTTGAGTCCATGCAGTAATTAGGGATCATCAAAGCCAGAGAGAGAAAGCTGTCGTCTTGCTTCTTTTAAAGTGCTTTCACAACCACTCCCTTAATTACAATCCTACAATTAAAGTTGCAGACACTTTAACTTATAAACTATGATTATATATTTATTATTTTACCTAAACCAGTTAGGGTAAACAATGTTATCCCTAACATTCTCCCCTTTTAGGAAATAATAATAAGTATAACTATTTACATCTTTAAATCATATTTGTTACAACTCTCTTTAAACTTAATTACTCCTTGAGCTTTTGAAAATTGGTCTGCAATGTTTTCTTCCGTCATGCAATATTCAAATTTAATTAGCCCATTCTTTACAGATTCTCTAACATTTAAGTATCTTAAATCAGTATGTTTTGATCTAGTTTTTACAGCAATACTAGTAGCTAACTTTATGGATGCTTGGTTGTCCTTGTACACAATAATGGAATCTTTAACAGTTATACCCATGTCTAATAATAACTGTTTGTACAAAATTAAGTCAGTGCATAGTAATGACAGACATGAAAATTCCGCTTCCATCGTGGACAAGTTGATATGCTGTTGTCTGATTGACCTCCACCCTATTAGTGTCTTACCAAATAATATAGCCATCCCAGATGTTGATTTTCTAGTGTTTATGTCAGTTGCAAAACTTGCATCTGCATAGGCACTAAGACTCAAATCACTCTTTGGTTCTATATACAATGCATGGTTCATTGTTCCTTTAAGATATCTTAAAATTCTCTTTCATGATTGCCAATGACATTGATGTGGATCCAAATTAAAACATGCCAGCTGATTTACACTATAAGCTATATCTGGCCTTGACCAATTGCTTATATATGATAAGCTACCAATCAAAGATTGATATATAGACTTATCAAATTTGGGACTTTGATCATCAGTTTGGCAAACCTCCTGACTCATTGGAGTCTTTGCCGGTTTACAAAGTTCCATTTTATACGTTTTAATTAATTGGCAAATTTTATCTTCTTGAGATATCTTATATCCATTTTTTGTTTTGTTAATTGTCAATCCTAGATACTTTTTAATTTCACCTAAATGCTTTAATTTTATCTTTTTGGCTAATAATGATATAATCTCATTAGCTTCATTATTAGTCTTAGTTATCAAAGCAATATCATCTGTAAATAATAACAATAATGACACCGTTCCATTATTTTCTCTTTTAAACACACATGGATCTGCTAAACCAGATTTAAAACCTATATTGTTTAATTCTTTCACAATATATTGGTTCCACTCAAAGCCAGATTGTTTCAACCCATAAAGACTCTTTTTGAGTTTCCAACAATCATTACTATTTACTTTATTGTCTTTTATAATGATTGGCTTTTTCAAATATATTGGTCCTGGTTGCCAGATGGTTCATGGATTCGTCACCTAATTGCTGGAGTGATATTGCTTTTTATACTTTTTCTTTGTGTATGCTGTTGTATCCAATGTCTCCCTGGACTTTTAGGAATGTGTCGGGTGAAGCCTACGGAAGGAGAACTGTTGTTGCAGATGGCGAAAAGCTACCGAGGCATCCGCGATCATCAAAAAACTAAAACAGGGGAGATGTGGGAATAAAACTTTGACTTCAGTATTGGGTAATGATTAGTCTAAGACCTTATACATACATGTCTGCCTAAGGGTCACTGAGATAAGCAAGGAAATTAAAAACAAACACCAGAAATAATTAAGCAGCTCAGACAATTGTAAACAGTTTTGTGTGCTATATCTAATTATTGTAACCCACAATGTGAATGCTTACTATGTACGAATTTCTCAATAAAAGGGGGCACTAGAATTTGCTCTAGACTCCCATCCCGAGTACACCAGCCTCTGTGTCTCATTCTTTCCATGGGAGTCCACCACAGGTTTGACGTTGCTCTTGCTTTGATTGCAAGCATTACATTGCAAATACTTATTACAAGGTTTCAAACTTATTCCCTTAGATAATTCAACAGTTTTCTTAAGCATTTTAAAATTTAAATGCCCTAGCCGTCGGTGTAATAAGTGAATACATTCATCATGAGGTTTCTTATTATCATAAACTGTGTTAGCCACCTTTAAACCATTATCATTTAACACATATAATTCACCTCTTAAAGATGCAGTAATTTTCTTATCTTCTTTTTCAATTATGCAGTTATCTCCTTTAAAGGTAACTACATATCCTAGTTTAACCAAAATTCTAACTGAAATTAAATTAAACTTAAGTTGTGGTACATATAACATTTTTACATTTTCTTTTATAAAAGAACAATATGCTATACCTTGACCTTTAGCTTTCAGTTTCCAGCCATTGGCTAACGATATCTGCTATGTACTCTTGGACATTTTAAAAAAATTTCTGTTATCATTTGTTATACAGTGGGATGCTCCACTGTCAACCACCCATAAATTATTTTTTACAGCTCCGTTAGTATACATTGCTAACTCTAAATTTTTATTTATCTTTTGATGACTTTTAGTATTCTGGCCAGCGTTCTGGTGCTTTGCTTTTTTTACAAAATTTTGTCAAATGTCCTCTTCCTCCACAATTAAAACACTTTTTAATTGCGTATGCAGTAGGAGATTCATTATCTTCTTTTTGAGGTTGTTCCCTCCTTAATTCATCTCTTTCAAGTCTTCTTCTGGCCTCTTCAATCAATCTGCCAGTGATATCAGTTAAAGTTAAACTTTCTTTAGGCAAAATTTCAAGGGAAGTGACGTAGTTGTCATAACTTTCATCTAGTGAAGATAGAATTATGTAGACTTGGTGTAGTTCAGAGAAAATAAGCTCTTTCTTGTGCAGTTCTTGAAAAATGCTTTGCATAGTTTTCAAATGACTAAGCATATCACCATTCGTCTGGAGATGCGTCCTGAAAAGCTTCCGTGTAAGATTTATGTGAGCACCAACGTTATCTTGGACATAAATCTTCTTCAGCTTCTGCGAACACCCAACAGCCATTTGCTCTCCATGGATATGAACAAGTTGTTGGTCAGTTAATGTTAATCCTATTATGCAAATAGCTTGTTCATTTTTATGCATAAATTCTTCTATTTTTAGTCTATCTTCATCATCCTCTGGATCCCATTCCTCTACGTTTGGTGGATTTTCAATTATATTCCACAGACCTTCTCTTCGTAGAAGCAGACTACATTTCATAGACCATGATACATAGTTTGCTCCATCCAACTTGGATATAAGGGACAAACTTTGTAGATTGACTTATGCCATGTTTTCTTCATATGGATATAAAACTATAATTAATAAAACACAGCTGTCTGTTTACTGTAATGTATAACAACACAAACTCTCACTTTTTACATAAATCTGTTTTATCCTAGTTAAACTGACTTTGCAGCCTCTGGGCCCATAACCAGTGTTAAGCCTGGGTTCCCCAACCAGGGTTAAGGAGACAAGCTAAACAGAATGTGCAGCGTTAGTCAGATAGGCACACAGATAAATGAGTGAGATATGTTTGTATGTTTGTTAACATACAGCAAAAATAACAGATACGCTTGTGCTATTAAAAAATATAGTTTATTCCATTTATAGCATAGTCAAAATAACAGTCCATTAGTCATGTATCATTTAGTCAGTCCATTCAAGGATATTCAGTTAGCAAAGTCCGTGTAGAATATCCTATGTCAATTCACTTGCAAATCAGTCCTTTGTCTCTCTCCCGTTCGAGTAACGCAGCCTTGAGTCCATGCAGTAATTAGGGATCATCAAAGCCAGAGAGAGCAAGCTGTCGTCTTGCTTCTTTTAAAGTGCTTTCACAACTACTCCCTTAATTACATTCCTATATTTAAAGTTGCAGACACTTTAACTTATAAACTATGATTACATATTTATTATTTTACCTAAACCAGTTAGGGTAAACAATGTTATCCCTAACAGAAAGTATACAGAACTGATTAGCATGGACTGACAATGATGGATTGCACATGGGGATTAGGCACAGTGCTTCAAGCATAGGGAAGCATAGGAAAAAATGTTAAAATTTGGCAGATGAAAATGGAAGAACATCCTGTCTTCCAGGATGTGTAGAAACATTGCACAATGTAGAGCACATATACTATTCAACATTCCAATAGAGAGTAATTGCCGGCTATTATTCTTCAGGAAATATAATCTTTCTATCCCTTAGAAAATGGCATATCATTCTTTATTTTTATTGACTTATCTGAAGTTTGGTAATGTAATCCTACATTTTTTTCACTATCTTCCATGATGCCTGATGGAAAGCTCTCTAGATAAACCACAACTGAAAACTCTCAAGCAGACAACTTTCACCCTTCTGGTCTGAAGGCCCTTCTGGCCCTTCTGTACCTTGCAATAGATAAGATGCTTTATTTGCGTTCTATCACTGAAGTGAAGCTATGAATAGTGTGAGTTGACACAAGATGAGTAGAATGCCACAAAGATTGTCCAATGAAATTCTGTTTTGTCTTATTCCTCACTAGAAATTATCCAAAGAAACCCCTATGCTTTGAAATACCAGGAAAGAAGCTCATCTACAGGTGGCATTTTACAAAAGAAGGAAGCCACCCTCCTCGGCTGGGCCTCTGCCTCACTTACTGGTAGTTGGGAGATTGCAGCCCTCTCCTGGCTCTTGCAAGGGTTTGTAGAAGCCAGCCCCTTGCATGCAGGCAGCAGCTCCTGGATAAGAGAAGGGAATGGACTAGCATGGACTGACAATGGTAGCTTAGACATAGGATTAAGAGCAATGATTTTGGCATCATGAAGGCATAGGAAAGGATGTTAAAATTTGGCAGATGAAAGTGGAAGAACATTTTCTATTCCAGGTGTTATGAACTAATAAAGGCGTTTCATAGAGTTTTAAACAAGCTTAAGTAATCCTGCACTTCTGATTGGCCCGAAAATAGCAACATAGGATTGGTCCCTTCTGGGAAATCTGATTGGCTGCTAACAAGCTGACTCTCATTGGTTCAAGGGTTAAATACTTCCATGCTTTTCATTGGCTAATAGGACAGTAGCCAACCCTATAAAAGGGCAACACCTAGGGCAGCAGCAGCCCTTTTATAGGGTTGGCTACTGTCCTATTAGCCAATGAAAAGCATGGAAGTATTTAACCCTTGAACCAATGAGAGTCAGCTTGTTAGCAGCCAATCAGATTTCCCAGAAGGGACCAATCCTATGTTGCTATTTTCGGGCCAATCAGAAGTGCAGGATTAGAACCCTGCTTTTTATGATTAATAAAGAGTTGAAGTTCACTGTTCACTGCCTCGTCACCGTTCCTTGCGCCCACACTCAGAATTAACACCAGGACTTTTAGAAATATTGCTCAATGCAAAGGACATGTATTATCCAAATATTCCAACGGAGAAGAATGGCCAGTTTTTATTCTTAAGGAAATCTAATTTTTCTATCTCTAAAAATACAGCTCATCATTCCTTATGTTTATTCATTTATTTGAAGTTTGACAGCGTAATCCTATATTCTTTCACTACTTCCCATGATGCTTGATGCCACCCTCTCTATGTATAAGCCACTGTTAAAAACATTCATGCAGAACAATTTCAGTCTTCTGGTCTAAAGAGATCTGCTACATTTTGCAATAGGAAAGAAGCTTTACTTCTACTGATGGGTCAAATGGTATGTATCCGTATAGTGACAAAAGGTGTGAGGTGGCACAAGATGAGAAAAAACAGAGCAGATTATGCAGTGGAGGACAGTTAAAAGTTATTAGCTCCAAAAAGGACAAGAAACTAGTGGCAAATTTGATTTGGAGATATGCAGCTCCAGAATCAGAACCGAAACAATTTGCAAATCAAGTGAACATCTATAAGGCAGGAATTGGTCATTATTTACAATCATATATAGGAGGTTCTGATCTGAATAGTAAATGGAGGATGCAATGGCATGTGGGAAAGAATTTCAAAGATTCAGAAAGAGATGCAATCAAGGAAGCAGTTGAGTAAAAGCCATACTGTTAAGGGTGTAGACTTACAACCACATTTGATCCCAAAACTTATGTTATTAAGCAAGTCAGTTATTAAATGAATTTTGCCCCATTTTATGATTTTTTTGGCCACAATTGTTAATTGAATCACCACAGTTGTTAAATTATTAACACGGTTGTTAAGTGAAGTTGGCTTCTCCATTGACTTTGCTTGTCAGAAGGTCACAAAAAGTGATCACTTGAACCTGGGACACTGCATCCATTATAAATACATGCTAGTTGCCAAGTGTCTGAATTTTGATCATTTGATGGGGGATGCTGCAATTAACATACGTCGCTTTTTTAGTGTAACTTTGAATGGTCAGTAAACAAATGGTTGTAAGTTGAGGACCAGCTTACCAGGTTGTTTTCCAGTCAATCTACCTCATAAGACTGACAGAGAATAATGGGCCTGGGAGAGGCTTAGAAAGGGAAAATGGCAGATACTATAACTTGACTTGCAGGAGTTTAGGATAGTTTTGGGGTCTATAGAGATTCTCAGTCATCCAGGTTATGATTGTCCCAAAGATGTTTTTTTCAAGAGGCAACTGGACTTTCTGGTTTTTCTTTGAAGACACTTCGCTTCTCATCCAAGAAACTTCTTCACCATTTCCATTCCCCATCATCCAGTCAGAGCTGAAGAAGCTTCTTGGATGAGAATAGGGCATACAAAACCCTTGCTAGATCAATATTCAAATACAGCTCATCTGTCTGGAATCCACACTATATATCGGACATTAATACAATTGAGTGAGTCCAGAAGTATTTCACAAGAAGAGTACTGCACTCCTCTGCTCGCAACAGAATACTCTACATCACCAGGCTTGAGATTTTGGTCTTGGGCAGCCTTGAACTACGCTGCCTTAGACTTAAACGTAGTACACAAAATTATCTGCTACAATGTCCTACCAGTCAATAACTACTTCAGCTTCAACCGCAACAATACAAGAGCACATAACAGATATAAACTCAATGTTAATCACTCCAAACTTAATTACAGAAAGCAACAGAGTGGTCAATGCCTGAAATGTGCTACCTGACTCTGTTGTTACATCCTCTAACCCTGCCACTCCTTTAAGCTTAAACTATCCACTATTGACCTCACCCCATTCCTAAGAGGTCTGTAAGGGGCGTGCATGCATAAGTACACAATCGTGCCTACCATCCCTGTCCTATTGTCCCCATTTATTCGCACCTATTTCTTGTATTTTTACTCATGTTTATACTTATACCTATTATCTTGTAAGCAACTGACAAATCAAGTCAATCAATCAATCAATAAAATAAAATAAAATAAATAAAACCCAGAAAGGTCAGTTGCCTCTTGAAAAAGCATCTTTGGCCCATTTTGAGGGATTTTAATCTACTGATGCAAATATCTCTATATACTGTTACTGTTATAGCCTTCTTGCCAAAAGGAACATCTGCGGTAACTCCAGGGGTGGGATTCTACCAGTTCGCATCTATTCGCTAGAACTGGTTGTTAACATTCTAAGCACTAAAAGTGACATGACTATTTTTCACACTTACGACTGTTGCATCATCCCCACAGTCCTGAGACGCCAGGAGGGGAGATGCGTGCCTTGATGTGAGTGATATTAAGTTGGCCACACCCAGCCAATAACATGACCACCAAGCCATGTCCACCCAGTCACATGACCACCAAGCCACGCCCACCAACTAAGCCACGCCCACAGAACCATTTGTTAAAAAAATTGAACCCCACCCCTGGGTAACTCTGTTTAGTTTTATTGAAGATATAGATTATATCTACAGAAGAAGAAAAAAAATGACAGATGTATTCCACTTTTGGGTGCGTCATCATTTGTGATCCCTCTGATGTCCAGCTTTGCTTTCCAGAAAAGGACTCAGACCAATTAGAGGAGATCCAGGATTAGAAATGAAGTTGTGGGGATGGGGGAATTGGTCACCAAGAGAAGTTTCAGAAGAATAGAATTGAATCTTTCAGTTATAAAAACAGATTTCAAAGAAGGAGGGTCTTTATGATCCCAAATAGGATAATATTAAATAACAACATTGGGGCATTTGAAAACAACTTTTAATTTAATGTTCAGAACTATTCCTGCTCCAATGCAATTCAATGATGCAAAGAATTGCCTTGAAACATGGTGAGCCCTATTTGACTGGTGTATTAAAACAAGAGACCGAAGGCAACAGATGAACAGATGAAAAGATATATTTAAAACGGAAGGAAATTTAGATAATCCAATCATTACAGAAAAGAGTATGAAAATTAAAGCCAAGTCTCCATTTTAAAACTGTATAAATTAAGGATGTTCACATATTTCAGAGCCATTTTAATAGGACAATCGCTTTTGAGTATCATTTAGTCTGGATCTACATATTTCAGGCTGCCAAATCCTAATTCTAATTAGTGCTTTCTCTTATTAAGAAATAACTGCTATGCAGAATTTCTTCTACAATGAATTCTGTCAAAGATCTCATTCTACCCAGATATCTTTCTTTTATCTCAAGCTGTTGTGGTCATATTCTATTCAGCATACTCATTCTGTTCCCTTTTTTCTCACAATATCTGATTGCATTATCTTTCATTGCTTACATTATTTTCTTTAATGAACAATGTAAAAAGATTCAAACATAGTTATACAAAGATCACATAACTCCCAGATTGAGAAAAATATGATATGAAATGGTTCTGGAATTCCTCCTGAAATAAAAGGTGTCCCATCCCATCCTCTTTAAGCTTTGGGAGGGCACTTTGACCCTGTTCATTGTTTCCTATTTCCTTCTCTCCAATTTCTTTATAGGGGTCACAAGAGAGAGAGAAGACATGGCTGCCAAGGGAATCCACCTATTCTGGATGCTCATTTCAGTTACTTGGATAGTTTTGAAGACTGAAGCTGATAGTTTTGAAGAATTCAAACAGAAGCATGTAGATTATCCAATAACAGATGTTCCAAATACTTACAGCTATTGTAAATACATGATGGAGTCCAGACACCACACCTATTTAAGATACCATACATACAGGGGTGAGATTCTACCAGTTCTCTCTACCTCTGTAGAACCGGTAGCTCTGAAGAGTAGCAGACAGAGAACATACATAGAACCGGTTCTATGTCTGCTGCTGTTTTGGTCCACCTGCCCACTCCAGCTCTTACTTGACCTTTATTTCCTGCTTTGTCAACCACAGCTGCTTTGCATGACACAGCTGCAGTTGAAAAAGCAGGAAAAAGTGCTTTTTCAACCATTGAGCACTGGCACGCACGGCTGCTCAGCTGTCCAGGCAACTAACTGATGATGATATACACATGTGCACAGCGGTAGTTACACCGGTCAGTTCCTACCTCTGCATATATATATTTATATCACAGAAAGTGACTTAAGAAACATTTGCTCTAAGCGATATATTGGTCAATGGAATTCTGACAATCCTGTTCCTTATACTCATTGTTCTTACATTTCGGATGGATTTTCTGGTTATCTTTCCATTATTATTATTATTATTATTATTATTATTATTATTATTATTATTATTATTATTATTATTATTATTATTTGTTTGAATAGTTTTCCAGTTGAGTTCAGAACAATTAATTCAGGATAGGTGTTGAATTGATCGAGGCTTGTCAGTGTTCTGCAATAGAGAAAGTGGTAGACTGGGAACTGTGTTCTGCTGTATCGTTGCCTTAAAGCCAATGTGATAGTTTTTAGAGAATCATATTTCCATTATTTTGGGTTTGTTCCTGGCTATCTTCCTTTTATAATTAATGCAGTTTAATCACACCATATATGGAGAAACAGTTGTGATTGATCTTTTAATGCATGGGTAATGGAAATAGCTCCATGAATATAATACAATAAATCTTTTTTTAAGCATTTTTTTATATTATCCCCAGTCATTTTATAGACAGATCTTGGACCTGATCATACAGAGAGGGAAGCCTCATAAGAGAGAGGAGGGATGACACTGAAAGAGAGAAGATTATAACCCAATGACACATTCAATAGCACTTAGCAATGTAGACTTATATACCACTTTACAGTCCTCTCTAAGCGGTTTACAGAGTCAGCATATTGCCCCCCAAAATTTGGGTCTTCATTTTACCCACCTCGGAAGGATGGAAGGCTGAGTCAAGTAATTGGTGCCACACCAAAATGCTGTCAAATTGTGCCATTTGTGATGTGATCAAGAATAGAGATGCCCAATATCCAATGGAGCATTCGCATTTCCATGGCATGGAGATAGCTTTCGGTCCCTGTTTATTTTATTTATTTTATTTGTCAATCGCTTTCAAGATAATATATATAAGTATAAACATAATTATGAATACATGAAATGGATACATATAAGAAAAATAAAAAGAATCACTAGGACAGGCATGGTTGGCACATTGGTGCACTTATACACGCCCCCTACAGACCTTTTAGGAAAGGGGTGAGGTCAATAGTAGACAGTTTAAGGTTAAAGTTTTTGGGGTTTGTGGAAGAAACCACAGAGTATTCCAGACATTGACCACTCTGTTGCTGAAGTCGTATTTCCTGCAAACAAGTTTGGTGTGGTTTACCTTGAGTTTGTATCTATTGTGTGCTCTTGTATTGTTATGGTTAAAACTGAAGTATTCATTGACGGGTAGGATATTGCAATGTATGATTTTATATACTGTACTTAGATTGGACCAAAGGTGGCATGGTTCTAGGTTTTCTAGGTCTAGAATTTCAAGTCTGGTGACATAAGGTTGTTGCTGCCCAGCATTCAGTGCCATACAGTGAAGCAGGATGGATGGTTGTCTTCTAAATCTTAGATTTAAGATGGGTTCAATGATCATATAAACCCTTGCATCAAGGTAGAAGTGGGACAATTGAATGGAGCTGAGTGTTTACTGGCTGAATGCCCTTCCTGATACCTATGTGAGGTTCACAGCAGATATTTTTTCTTTACACCTGGAGAGAGAAATATCTGCCACTAATCAGGATCAATCTCATGCCCACCTTATTGTGAGGCAATAGCTCTAGCCCTAGGCCACTCTTCTACTGTTTGTTCATTATGGGTATGAAAAACTTGGACTGCTCTGAAAGACTGGTGTAGCTTATTGGTGATAACTCCATCACCCGAATATTAGTAGAATTCAGAGGGACTGCAATGTTACCCTGAAAAGGAGGATATTTTAAATAAAGAAATATTAGAAAGCAGTGCAGATGTGCTGCTGCTGTTCTTTTTACAGGTCAGAATTAGACTGAATCACAGATTAATTGTACTATGTTTTAGCTAATGAAAGATCAAATAATTTGAGATAAGTTTAGAAAATGAGATATTATTTCATTTTTTCTCCCTGATGTTTTGTTTTAAATTCAAGTACTGTGATAGCCTGTCTGTTGATCCTTTTAAGTGATGGTAAAATTTAAAAAAAAATGCTGTGGAATATATTATAATTTCAGGACGATGGAAAATGATCTTACAAAACTTACAGATGTTGGAAATATTTACTGTACTTGCTGAATGTATAATTACATATAATTATGTTTTTTTTTTTAAATCAAGGCTCACTGTATTTATGGTTATATAGCCAGCCATCTCACAAAATGTGATGTTTCAAAGTGGCCAGAAATTATATCCCCAATGATAGAAAAGCAACGGCCAAATGTGGGAAGAAAGAAAGTCCTCATGGATGGGATGTCCAATTTGGGTTTATACCACAGCTTCTAAGTCAGGTTTTAGAGAACACTTCAAAATATTGGAATTGGGCAAAAATATATACATTCGTAAAAAGAATGGAAACAATCCCATTTAGTTTCAGGGAGAAGACTAATGTAACTTTTTTTTCTGATTCACTGAGATAAAAAGTCTTAGCGACATTTCTCTCCCCATCCTTCAACTATCTCCTCTTCCCCTGTAAGATCAGGTCCAGGATTTCTCTGAATGAAAGACTAAACAAAATATAAAAGGATGTTTAAAGAAAGATTTATTGTTTTTTAATAAAGGATCAATTACACCACATAAACTAGAAAATAAAGAATGTGTTCAAATTCCACAAAAGAATGAAGAAGGTGCAGCACAATCAAATTTGTTTATAATCACTAATTATAATAAAGTAACTTCAGCCTTCCTGTGGGGTTTATTTCCTGGCCAGGCCCACCTATTAGGGCTGACAGATGTTCCTCTAGAAATGGGGTGATTGGAACTGCAGTAATCATAAAAGAAGAACCACCAGGAACAAGACAGAGAAACCCAAAAGAATGGAAGGGAAATGTGACCCTTATGAAAAATAGGATTGGCTTTAAGGCAACATTAGAGCAACTTACAATTCCACTCAACCTCTCTCTATGGCAGAGCATTGTCATTAAAAGGGTCCTGAGAAAACCAACATCTGGTTCTAATCAGAATAAACAGAATTAATTTCAACGGGCAATCCTTTCTGACAATGCATAACAATCTTGCGAGTATTACTAACACCCGAAAAATGCTCAAAAATCTTTGAACAATAAGTATAATGAACAGGATTTTCTGAGATATGTTTCCCAGTATATCTTTTAGGGCAAATATGTTTTAAATCAGCATCTGAGAGATGAATAAATATATTAGCTTCATAATGGCCTCTGGACATTATATTTTTACAATAATCTGCAGAAACTGTCACTGGATAATCTACATGCTTCCGTTTGAAGTCTTCAAAACTGTCAGCTTCTGTGTCCAAGGCTATCCAAGCTATCGAAAAGAGCATCCAGAGGAGGTGGATTCCTTTGGCAGCCATGGCTTCTCTCTCTCTCTCTCTCTTTCTCTTGTGGCCCTACAAACAAAGGGGAAAGATGGAAACAGGAAACCATGAAGAGTGCTTCCTCGGGGCTTGGAGGAGATGGGATGATACACCTTTTTTTGAGGATGAATTCCAGAGTCACTTCATTGCATCATTTCTTCAGATTAACCTGGGAGTTGGTGACATTTTTATATCTGAAGATTCTATCTTATGTTATTTATTAAAGGGAAATATAATATATATGAATGATAATACAAACAGATATTGTGATAAAAATGGAAGCAGTTCAGCCTGCTCAGTAAGCTGTGACCACAAAAGGTTAAGATACAAGAAATATCCATGGGCAGACTGATATTTTTGACAGAACTGGTTGTGGGAGAAATCGTGGATAGCAAATACTTCCTAATAAGACAAAACACAATTAGAATTATTATAATTATATATTAGACATCTTGAGACAGGGAGATTCAAGAATGAAACTCATATTCAAAGCGATTGTCCTGCAGAAATGCTTATGAAACATTTGAACATGCTTCTGTTTGTCCTTTTTGAAAATGGAGACTACTGAGGGCCCAATATGGCTCTAGACTGGTGTCTCTTCATGCATATTAAAAAAAAATTCCAAGAAAGGAAGATCTTCTTCTTACAATTTATTCAGAACATTCTGATTAAAAATATTTCCTCTTATTCTCGGGAACCTAGATCCTCAACTTACATTCCATATTGTAGTTAACAAATCAAAGAAGACTACAAAAGAGAAGTTGATTGTATAGGACAAAAGTAGCCCCACTTTGCATAGAAAATCAGTTACATGTTGTTAAACCTTTCACATATATGTCTTTTTAAATTAATTCTGATAAAAGCAGCATCATAAAATTTAAGATGTTAATGAGGAAAATAAAATCAAATTGCTTGGAGTTCACAAAGAGATAAACCAGATACCAATTAACAAACACAGCCCCATCCTCTCCTGACCTGGAGTTTTTATTGTTGCAGTTTATGAATGTTAAAAGTTACAAATCAATCCATACAGCAAAGGAATAAAGGGCTTTCTATATTCCAGTCTGTAATGGTTTGTTTACCATTAACATCATTTAAGAAAGAAATAACTCAAATTAAAACACAACAGAACTGTGTTAGTTAGCAAGTACAACTATAGTACAGACTCCATGTTGTATGACCTTCACTGTCCAGCATGAATATTATACACTTTCTCACAGTGCTTTAATTATCTAAATAATCAAACATGTCTTTTTTCCTTCATCTTTTCTCTCCAATCTCTGCTTCAACCCACCAGTTGCATGAAAGTCCTTCTCTTCCCCCATCCCATTTTAACTCCCTAATTAGGGAGGGTTTCTCTTGCCCCAGCCACATTCCTGCTTAGCTACCATTTATCTCTGTGTTTTGGGGGTGCATCTCTTTGTCCTATGCCCTAATGTCATTCTCTCATTCCACTCCATTCTTCATTTATTTTCATCATTTCTAGACCATGAATGTGAAATCCTATGATAGTTAATAACAACCAATTCCTGCCTTATTTATGCCTCTTCAGATATGCTTAATGTGGCTTCATTCTTTTGCTTCAGTTCAATTTTTGTCTGGAGTTGTGCATCTCCAAATCACGAATGTCACTTATAGCTCTGATCTATCTGAGCTAACATATAACATTTAAATGTCTTCCCTCTGGAATTTAACTGACTAATCTATGCTCTTCTTCTTACACCTCACACATATTATCACTTTGCTGCAAGGTTATGGACAGTTTCAGCTTTGAACAAAAGTAAAGGTTCTTACTTACTGCAAGGTACAGAAGATCTCTTCAGACAATAGGCTGAAAATTTTATGCTTGAGTGTTTTTGATGTTGGCTTATATAGGTATATGGAGAGTGCTTTGTGGCATCATGGAAAAGAAATGGAAAGAAATAAATGGAAAAGATAATCAAGATTAATGTTGCCACACTTCAAACAAGTTAATCATCGTAAAAAACTGTTCGTCATTATATTAGGAATAGAAAGGTTATATTTCCTTAAGAACAAAGAACATTGGAGGTAGATATGTTATACAGGATATTCTTCCCTTTTCATCTGTCAAATATTAACTTTCTTCCGTCTGTCTTCATAGTGCCTGAAGCACTCTTCCTAACCTCATATGCAGGCCCTCATTATCATCAGTGATACAATGTGCAGAATTTCAAATTCAAAAAATTATCTGATGATCTAGTGCATTTCAAAGTCTTGATGTAAAGGAACCAACAATTTCTAAATAGGCATCAAATGGAGCAACTAAATATACTTTATTTAATTTGTACAAAATTACTTGTGTCTATTTAGGTTTTCAGGAAGATTACTATATAAATGATGTCTGCAACAGTTATAAAGGAAAATGGCTTTATTCTTGCCCTCTGACACATTATTTTTGAGTGTGATCATTGTCCATCCTTGATGATCAGTTTTACAAAATGTTGAGTAAAAATAAAATACTTTCTTTGATCACATGATGTACCAACTACTTCTGAATAGGGCTGAAAGATGATTAAGGAGTGTGTTTTATTTAATTATACAAAGTTGCATATGTCAATTTAGGTCTTCAGGAAGAATTATCATAGAATATTTTTGCAAAAGATATATAGGAAGCTGCTACCACTATTGTTTCCATGTGTTAAATTATTTGTGAATGGGATTTTTTTTTTACTCTCTTCTTCAGATAGCACAAAGTCTGACAAATGAACTGATTTAGAGAAACTATTTTGGGATTCTAGAAGCCAGTACTAATGTGTCTCCTAATTTTTTCATTTCCTAAAAGACTATTTTGGGTGTCAGATGTATGTTGATAAGTACTCCTGAGCATTTTTATTGCTATTATTTATGCAATGGAATATGTTTGTGGAGAATCATTTCAATCATTTTATTTTTTTTTCCTCTTAGATTGTTAAGAATTTAAAAAATTAATAGCTCTCCATTCCATGAAAGGTTTAGGCTGTCCTATGATGGACCAGAAATTTGTGGAGAATCATCCCCAAAGACTCAGGTTGGTTTTACTTGGAGTCCCACAAGTAATTTCATCATCTTTAGAAACATTTAATAGTATAGTAAGATCTTCAGAACCCTCTTATATAGATCTTGGAGGAAGGGAGGTACTTAAACTGACTTAGGGGTGCTCAGAAGATTGAAGGGAACAAATGGATATAGCAGTTTGAAGAGGACAAAATAGAGAATAAAAATTGTGATCTTGAGGGAGATAGTCTAGGGAAAAGATTTATATCAGAGGTCTCGAAACTTGGCAAATTTAAGACTTGTGGACTTTAACTCCCAGAATTCCTCAGAATGGAGAATTCTGGGAGTTGAAGTCCACAAGTCTTAAAGTTGCCAGGTTTGGGAGCCCCTGCTTTAATTTTTTTTCTAGTAATTCATATAATTTACATTTGATACATACATAGTTTGGCTCTTCTGTGAGCATAAACTTAAACATATGACATGTTTCGCAAGTAACTATAATGAGGATCACCTTTTTTAGTATGCTTTTAGCATTAGATTAAAAATTTATACAAATTAAATACTTTTTTTCTGTTGAGAAGTGTTCTGTACGATTCATTAACATACTTGAAAGCGCCGCTCTGTGATTGGTCGAAGCGCACAGCGACCTGATTGGCCGAGCGAGCCGCACTGATTGGCCCGCCATGAATCCCCGTGATTGGTGGAAACAAATCACGGGAGATTCAAAGCGGTGCCATTGGCCGTGGCTGCCGTGGCCAGGGAATAAAAGCTGCCGCTTTCATTCGGAAGCCGAGCCGATCTCAGGACTTAATAAAAGAGCTGAACTAAGTCACAGGCTCCTGAGTTTCCTTCCAACGACGGACTTAACACTGGCGATGAGGATGGGATCACGGAATTGAAACCCACCGAGCACGTGGCACCGCAGACAAAGAAACCGACAAGATGGCCAGCATCACACCACCCGCACCCTTCAACCAAGCTACTGAAGACTGGAAATCCTACATAGATTGGTTCCTGATGTTCCTAGAAAGTAGCAACCTCAAGGACGTGAGCGGACAGCAAAAAAGGGCTGTTTTCCTGACACACTGCGGGCCCGCAGTGTTTAAGATGGCAAAAGCTCTCGCAAAGCCTGAAGATGTGAAAGAAATGGACTGGGCTGACCTTAAGCCTTTGCTGCGAAGCCACTATGCCCCCGCCATATCCACCCTCATCCGGCGGCATGACTTTTACCACCGGGATCAGAAGGGGGGTGAGAGCATCGGCGACTTCATAGCTGACCTCCGAAACCTGAGGGGCCTGTGCGGCTTCACTGATATGAACGAGGCACTCTGAGATTGCGTCATCCTCAGGCTCAGGGACCTGGTTCTACAGAGCCGACTGATGGCCAAGGGCGACATTTCCCTCGCCGATGCCATCGCCAAGGCCACCGCTGCTGAAGCGACCCAAAAATCCGTGGCCCGGATGCAGAGACCAGGGAGCAGGGATCCAGCCACAACAACCGAGACGACACCAGAAGCAAGCCACTGACTCACCACCGCCCACCATGGCGACCTCGACTCCGCCACCGACACCACGGATGACGAGGACATCCACCGATTCCAAACAGAGCAAGACTGGCACGACTGATGGGGTTGTAAGTCGAGACCCAACTGTGCCGGGTGTGGATGCGACCACCTGTGATCAGAATGCCGGTTTCTCGACGCGATCTGCCGGCACTGTGACAAAAGAGGTCACATTGCCTGAGTCTGCCAGCTCAAGAAAACCTACAGCCCCTGACGGCAAGACAACAGAAACCGGAGACGAGATGGCACCCCCCCAGACCCAAGGACCACCCAACCGAGAATTGTTGGAACCGGGACGGACGGGGTCGATGGGATGGCGATAACCGGCAGAGAGAGGAAACCCACCAGATGGTTGTCATCGGCCATTCATCAAGCGCAGACGCCCAAAAGGTATACGTGGAAGTGGGCATCGATGGCAAGCCATGCAAAATGGAAGTGGACTCCGGGTCCTACCTCTCCATGGTTGCATGGCGGGAAATCAAGCGCCTGGTGCCGAACACCCATAAAAGGGGGCTGGAAAGCCAGAAATTAATCCTCAAAGACTACCAAAGGAACCGCATCCCGGTAGTCAGAACAGGACACTTTAAAGTGACCTTCAAGGGGCACACAGCAAGGCTTCCACTAACGGTCATGGATGGAGACCGCCCCAACCTTTTGGGACTACAGTGGTTTGTGCCACTGGGGATCGAAGTGACAGGCGTCGACCACATCGCGGAAGCTGACTGGGAAGAGCAACTCGCAAGGGACTTCCAGGAAGTGTTTGACGGCACCCTAGGCAAGTACCGAGGGCCCCCTATTTCCTTCAGTTTAGACCCCAGCGTTCCCCCGATATGCCTAAAACCACGGCGGGTACCTTTTGCACTCTGGCCCAAGATCGATGAGCAAATCAACAAGCTCATCAAACAAGGGGTCCTAGAGCCAATCGATCACACCCAGTGGGAGACCCCCATAGTCACCCCAGTCAAGCCCGATGGGTCGGTGAGAATCTACAGGGACTATAAGGCCACCCTAAACTGCGCCTTACAACAGAGCGCCTACCCTGTCCCAGTAGTGCAGCACCTCCTACACTCACTGGGGGGAGGCAAAGTTTTTGCGAAGCTCGACCTGGCACAAGCCTACCAACAGTTGCCGGTCGATGCAGAAACCGCTGAAGCGCAGACCATAGTCACCCACCGGGGAGCGTTCCGCTGTAAGAGACTCCAGTTCGGAGTCAGCATGGCTCCAGGGATTTTCCAGAGCCTCATGGAGAGACTCCTGCAAGGAATCAAGGGGGTGGTGCCCTACTTCGATGACGTACTGGTGTCGGCAGCCAACCAAAGAGAACTGGAGGGTCGCCTGAGGGAGGTACTAACAAAGTTCAAAAACGCAGGGCTAAAAGTCAAAAAAGAAAAATGCCAACTGCTCACCGAGAGGGTCGAATTCCTGGGGTACCTTTTAGATCGGCACGGAATTCACCCTACCAAGAAAAAAGTCAAGCAATCAAGGAAGCTCCCAGACTGAAGAATAAAACGGAACTGCAGGTGTTTCTAGGACTGCTTAATTTCTATAATTTTTCCTGCCCCAGAAGGCGACCACAGCAGAGCCTTTGCATAGGCTTTTGGACAAGGTGGCCATGTGGAACTGGGGGAAATGCGAGGAAGCCGCCTTCATCAAAACCAAGGACCTGCTCACCTCAGATGCCGTCCTAATCCAATACAACAAGACCCTACAGCTTGCAGTTACATGCGACACATCACCTTTCGGCGTCGGCGCCGTGCTCAGCCACATGCTCCCCAACAGAAAGGAAACACCCATCGCCTTCTTCTCCAGGACCCTCTCCAAACCGGAAAGGAATTACAGTCAACTGGACAAAGAGGCCCTGGCAATCGTCGCCGCAGTGAAGAGGTTCCACGAGTACCTCTACGGCAGGGTTTTCACCATCATCACCAATCACAAGCTGCTGCTGGGAATCCTGGCAGGGAACAGGGCCACCCCGAACATTCTATTGCCAAGAATGACAAGGTGGTCTGAGTTCCTTGCCACCTACAGCTACCGGCTCACGCACCGACCCAGTAAGACGATCACCCACGCAGACGCCTTGAGCCGCATGCCGCTATCCGACCTGGAGACTGACCCAGCACCCACAACATCCACCCTGAGCATAGAGACTTTACCCGATCTACCTGTAACCGCATCAGACATTGCCCGCGAAACTAATAAAGACAAGCGTCTGGTGCGGGTGTTACATTGGATAGAGAAGGGGTGGCCAGCAAAAGATGATGATGAAACATTCAGGACATTCCGAAACCAGCAAACAGAACTGTCATTACAAAAAGGTTGTTTACTATAGGGGGATAGGGTTGTTATTCCAGGAAATTTACAAGGGAAGGTATTGGAATTGTTACACGAGGGGCACCCGGGCATCGTTAGAACAAAAGCTCTGGCCAGGAGTTACGCCTGGTGGCCAGAGATGGACAAACAGATCAAGACTTGGGTGGCAGCATGCAAACGTTGCCAAGAAACCAGGCCGAGGCCTCCCACAGCACCAATCCTGGAATGGGAAACCCCCAGGGGACCATGGTCCAGGATTCACATAGATTTTGCTGGGCCCACGAAGGGACACATATTCCTTATCATGGTAGATGCTTACTCCAATTGGTTGGAGGTAAGCAACATGAAAACCACCACCATGGAGGCCGTGACCAAGGAACTCAGCAAGCCTCCCAGATGTCATTGTGTCGGATAACAGGCCCCAATTTACCTCACTGGAATTCGAAAAATTCCTAGTGGAATGGGGAATACGGCATGCACTGACAGCACCAGCACATCCGGCGGCGAATGGGAGGGCAGAACAAATGGTTCAATTTACAAACAAAACAATCCAAAAAATTGAACACGGGGAAATCCAAGAAAAAATAAACAAAATGCTTCTTATACAACACATAACCCCGAACACGACAACCAACAAAAGCCCAGCAGAACTATTAATGAGGAGGAAATTAAGATCCCCACTCGACAGACTATACCCCACGTACAAACCTGAAAAAAAACCCAAACTCCTCAAGCAAACACCGAACATTTACACCAGGCAACGCGGTATATGCTAAGAACATCACCGGGGACCCACTCTGGGTACCAGCAACCATAACCCAGATAACAGGTCCCCACTCGTACCGGCTACAAACAACCGATGGACAAGCATGGAAGCGACACATTGATCAAATAAGATTGAGAACAACCACGGGAAACACAACCGACATGCAAACAAACACAGAAGGGAACCTGCCCAGCACAAACCAAGAGGGGAGGGAAGGCCCCGAGAACCAACCCCAACCAGAAAGAAACCAGGAATACTCACCTACCGAAATAGGCAGCCAGCTCGAAGCCTCACCAGGAAGAAGCAGCCAGGCCAGCTCTACCAGCCCAGAAAGACCGGGTGGGAGCGGCAACAGCAGCAGCTCGACCAGCCCGTGTAGACCGGGGGGGAGCTGCGACAAAAGGCCCGGCTCACCTTTCCAGGTGGTTCCATCGATGAGGCAGAGAGCAACACAAACCCAACTGAACCGGCTGGGAGCCAAGCACCAACTAATCTGCGCAGTTCAAGTAGACAAGTACGGAGCCCCGCCTACTTACGGGACTATGTTACGTAGGACCATATCAAGAGGGGAGGGGTGTTCTGTACGATTCATTAACATACTTGCAAGCACCACTCTGTGATTGGTCGAAGCGCACGGCGACCTGATTGGCCGAGCGAGCCGCACTGATTGGCCCGCTGTGAATCGCTGCAATTGGTGGAAACTGATCGCGGGAGATTCAAAGCGGTGCCATTGGCTGTGGCCGCCGTAGCCAGGGAATAAAAGCCACTGCTTTCCTCCGGAAGCCGAGCCAATCTCGGGACTTAATAAAAGAGCTGAACTAAGTTATGGGCTCCCGAGTTTCCTTCCAATGACGGACTTAACAAGAAGTGTCAATTTGCAATTGTTAACAAAAGTCCTTGGCCTTTTATTCTCTGCCTTGAAAATTCATCACTATCTTCTCTGTTTGAAGTATTTATCTTTTTTCTGTGAGGTTTAATTTTTTCCCCTCTTAGATTGTTAAGAATTTTAAAAACTAATAACCCTCCATTCCATGAAAGGTTTAGGCTGTCCTATGATGGACCAGAGATCTTCTGGGGACTCCATCTAAAGCCCTTGAGCATCAGAAAATCCATTAGGTCTCTGAATTCCCTCTGAGTTCATTTAAAGGGTTTTGAAAGCCCTAAGTTTAAAGTTCAGAATTGTGTTGGATATCTTGATGCAAAGATACAGTTTAAAAAGATTTATTGAGATCAATCTCCATAAATGTGAATATTTGCTAACTTAAGAAAGAGCTAGCTATCAGTTGGGAAGTTGCTGTGACCTGTGGAGAGATCCAGGATATTTGCCATACTGGATAGTTTTAGCATATAGAAAACAGTTCTAAATATGACTCAAGAATTATTATTTTTTTCCCTCCAACTTCTTTATTGTCCTAAAATGCATGTAAGGCACATTAATAAATAAATTCATAAATTCATTGTATATACTGGCCTTGCACTTCACGTAGTTGACAAATGGGATAGGAGGAGATAAAGTGTCCATAAATAAATTAGTAATTCAGTAAATATTTGCAGTTCTCTGAAAGTACATGTGCTTCTTTCCAGTGTCCTATACAGATCTGATTCTTTGCTACTTTGTGTTGTGGTGCCTGTTATTTATTTGGTGTATCAGACATCATGGCTGCTTAAATTCAAGGATGGGACAGAGTTTTCCAGCTTCAATTACAAAAGTAATAACTAATTCAAGAAAGAAATTGTGCTATGCAGAGCTTTTAGATCTCTAGTTGGCATGATTTATAAAGGCAGAAAAAACCAAAGAAATAACAACAGGAGAATTTTGGACAGGGATGGGATTCAAATTTTTAACAACCAGTTCTGTGGGTGTGGCTTAGGTGGTGGGGCTTGTTTGTTTTTCTCCTTTTTATTTTTTCTTTTTTATGGTGGACTACTTCGTAATTGGATTAGGGTCTAGAAGAACCTGAAGATCTTTCTTCTTCCTTTTTTCCTGTTTCTTTTTTGGTTTCGTGCCTTTTACTATTGGAGTTTTCCATTTTGGATTATAATTGGCTGCTCTACCAGTTGGATTAAAAGTCAAGAAGAATTTGAAGCTTTGGAAGCATTGAAATGAGCAGGAAACCAATACCATCTGGCATTTCTACTTCTACCTCTGCTTCCCCATCAGCTGGAGGACAATGTTTAATCCAGACAATGTTGAAGCAAGATAAGGAACAAGAAAGAGTAACTTTACAGATGATTATGCAAGGAATCCAAGATCTCAAGACAAAATCAGACATTATTGAACAAAGAACAGAAAATATTGAACAAAGAATAGATAAATAGATAAATAGAACCTGAAGATCTTTTTTCTTCCTTTTTTCCCGTTTCTTTTTTGGTTTCGTGCCTTTTACTATTGGAGTTTTCCATTTTGGATTATAATTGGCTGCTCTACCAGTTGGATTAAAAGTCAAAAAGAATTTGAAGCTTTGGAAGCATTGAAATGAGCAGGAAACCAATACCATCTGGCATTTCTACTTCTACCTCTGCTTCCCCATCAGCTGGAGGACAATGTTTAATCCAGACAATGTTGAAGCAAGATAAGGAACAAGAAAGAGTAACTTTACAGATGATTATGCAAGGAATCCAAGATCTCAAGATAAAATCAGACATCATTGAACAAAGAATAGAGAAGACTGATGAAAAAGTGGAAAACATTAAACAAATGATGGTTAAGTATAAGGAGAGATTCCAAAAAATTGAGGAAGAAGGAAAACAAAGAGAGAAGAAGATTGGAAATATTGACAGTAGATTAACAGCGGTTGAACTAGAAAAAAGTGGGATGTTGAGGTGGGAGATGGAAAGGTCAGAATTTTACCTCAGATTTCAAAATATAGAAGAGGAAAAAGGAGAAAATTTGGCAGTGATAATGATAGAAATTTTGGCAGATGCTTTGGAAATTACAGAGGAAAAGATGATGGATGGAATAGATGAGGTATATCGAGTCTATACAAGATATGCGATGAGAAATAAATTACCCAAGGAAGTCCATATTAGATTTACCAAAAAATCCATTTAAACGCAAATATTACAAGTAGTAAGAGAGAAAACATTGAAATACAAAGGTAAAGAGGTTGTAGTTTTAAAACAAATACCCAGAAGAGTGAGAGAGATGAGAAGAGAATATCGATTTCTGACCAAAATGCTACTGGAAAACGAAGTGAATTATAGATGGCTGATTCCAGAAGGACTAATGTTTACGTGGCAAGAGCAGAGACATAGAATTGATTCAATTGAGAAAGCAGAACTTTTCCATGCAGAATTTTTTGGAGGAAGAAGAGAGGAGGCAGAGAAAGAGGTCTCATTAAGTTTAAAGAGGAACAACTGGAGACTGAAAAAGAGAAAGGAACAGTAGGTGGACAGGTGGATAGTAAAGAACGGCATGAAGTGAGATCCACAAGAGCTGTTAGACCTAAATATAAAGCATAATCATGGAAGAAAAAAAACTGATTACAATGAATATAAATGGACTTAATTCAGCTGTTAAAAGAAGGAAAACTTTTCATAAATTTGAGAAATTAAAATTTGATATAATTTGTCTACAAGAAGTTCATATTAAAAAACAACATGAACAATTGTTAATACAGCCAAAATTGGGGAAAATATTTACTTCTTTGACTCAATGTAAGAAAAGAGGAGTGGTTCTATACATTAAAGAGGCTATCCCAGCAAAATTGATTTACACGGATGAAGATGGAAGAGTATTAATGGTAGAAATAATAGACAATAATATAAAAATACTCTTGATTGCAATTTATGCTCCGAATGATGAACAAGAAGAGTTTTATAAAAAGCTACACATGAAAATAATTGGACTGGACTATGTTAATATAATTATGATGGGAGATTTTAATGGAATTGTGAACAATAAATTGGACTATATAGCAACAACAACAAAGCAAAATAGAAAGGCTCTCCCTAAGTCTTTTTTTAAAATGACAGATGAATTAACTTTAAAAGATATTTGGAGAGAAAGAAATGTTAAAGCTAAACAATATACTTTTTATTCAAATAGACATTTATCATGGTCCAGATTAGATATGATTTGGATCTCAATAGAATTAATATCCAATATTCAAGAAACAAATATTGAAACAAGTACCTGGGCAGATCATAGCCCAATGACAATTAAATGGAAGGGACAAAAAAAAAAGATCGAGATGGACATTAAATAATACTATTTTAAAGGAGAAAGATTTTATACAATGGATGGAGAAGGAATTGGCTTTTTTCTTTAGAGAGAATAAAAAAGAAGATACTTCAACGCAGAATGTGTGGGATACAATGAAGGTATACGCTAGAGGTTTGATAATAGATTATACAAAAAAAAAGAATATTAGGAAAAGGCAAGCTTCTAAGGCCTTGGAAGACGAGTATAAAAGTCTTGAAAAAGAATTACAGAAAATGCCACAGAAAAAGGATATTAAATTGAAGCTGGATGTAATCAAACATAAAATGGAATTAATAGAGAAAGAAGAACTGGCACAGAAAATCAGAAACTCTAAACAGAATTATTTTGAAGATGCAAATAAACCAGGTAGATGGCTAGCATATAAATTGAGAAAAGAGAAGGAATCAAGAAAAATATTGAAGTTAATAGATGAACAAGGCCAAGTTTGTTATGGGAATAAGGAGAAAAAAGAAATTATTCGAGATTTTTATGGGCAACTATATAAACAAGAGAATATTGATGAGGAAAAAGTCAAACAGTATTTGCAGGAAGCTAATTTACCGAAGATACCTAACGAGACTGAAGAAATGCTAGAAAGCAATATAACAATGATGGAACTAAATGAAGCATTTAAGAGACAAAATAATGGGAAAGTACCGGGTTCAGATAGGCTTCCAGCAGAATTCTATAAAACATTTCAAGAATCATTGAGCATCCCATTGTTAGAAGTTATGAATGAAGTTATGTTAAAAAAGATGATACCCAAAACATGGTCAGAGGCTTATATTACATTTATACCGAAAGAAGAGACTGACCCACTGCAAATTAAGAATTATAGACCTATTTCTTTATTGAATGCAGACTATAAAATCTTTGCTTCAATTTTAGTAGAAAGACTTAAAAAATATTTAAATAATTTTATTCACCCAGATCAAAATGGATTTCTGCCAAAGAGACAAATTAGAGACAATATGAGAGTAATCTTGGACACTTTGGAATACTATGAGGCTCATCCTGAAAAGCAAATGGCTTTGATATTCCTAGATGCTCAAAAGGCATTTGACAACGTGAACTGGAGATTTATGTTATTACTATTGGAACAGATGGGTTTTGCTAAAAAATTTATTCAAGCAATAGAAGCCATATATAATAAACAGACAGCAAGGGTAATGATGGAGGGGGAACTTACAGATTTTATTAATATAAGGAAAGGCACAAGACAAGGATGTCCCCAATCTCCTTTGCTATTTGTGTTGACCTTGGAAGTGTTGAATAGAAATATTAGGGATGATAAAAGCATAAAAGGAATGAAAATTAAGAAGGAAGAATTTAAGCTACAAGCTTTTGCTGATGACTTAGCTTTTATTCTGGAAGATCCGCTAGAAACAGCTCCAAAGTTATTGGAAAGGATAGAGACATATGGAGAGGTGGCTGGTTTGAAAATAAATAAAGATAAAACAAAGATTTTGACAAAGAACATGCTATTGAGACAGAGAGAAGAACTGGCAGATCTTTTGAAAATTCAAGTTACAAATAAGGTTAAGTATCTGGGGATATATTTGACAACAAGATGTAGCACATTAAAGGAGAATAATTATATTAAACTTAAACAACAGATAACTACAGATTTGAAGAAGTAGGAAAACTTGCAATTGTCATTAAAAGGGAGAATTTCAACAATTAAGATGAATATTTTACCTAGAATTTTATTTTTGTTTCAAACAATACCAATTAGGCTTGGAAAAGACTATTTTGAAGATTTAAATAAAATTATGTTGAAATTTATATGGCAAGGTAAAAAAGCGAGAATAAAGCTAAAGCTTTTGCAAGATGCTAGAATTAGAGGAGGTTTTGGCTTGCCTAATTGGGAATTGTATTATCAAGCTGCAAGTTTGATGTGGGTCAAAGAATGGATAACATTAAGAAAACATAGGTTGTTGATATTAGAAGGGCATGATTTGCTGTTGGGCTGGCATGCTTTTTTATGGTATAAGGGAACTAAAACACAGGGTTATTTTAGAAGACATTATGTACGGGAGTCTTTGTGGTTAAATTGGGAGAAGATAAAAAGACAATGTTATTTGAAAATTCCAGTTTGGTTATCGACTATTGAAACATTTTCCCATCCTATAATTTACAAGAATGAACAAACAGTTAGATATGGGGAACTTTTGGATGAAAAGGGTGAACTTAAATCGATCCAAAACTTAGAGGAACAAGGTATAAGGATGAATTGGTTTTCATATGCACAAATACATTCAAGGTATGATGAAGATTTTAAAATGGAGGGATTCTATGATAAGCAGACTGATTTAGATAAGATCTTGATGGATACTGATGAGAAGGTGATTAAAAAATTATATGGTTATTTACTGGGAATGAAATTAGAGGAAGAACAAGTCAAAGAAACTATGATTGTTTGGGGGAAGAATTTTGGATATGGAATTGATCTAGAGAAATGGCAGAAATTGTGGTCTCAAAATTATAAAATGACAATGTCAACAACATATAAAGAAAACTTGTATAAGATGTTTTACAGGTGGCACTTTCCCCCAACAAGAATAGCAAGAATGTTTAAGAACAAATCTGAAAAATGCTGGAAATGTCATCAGATACCCGGCTCGTATTACTATATGTGGTGGACTTGTGAGGATGCTACAAAATATTGGACTAAAATTTGCATGTGTTTGGAAAAAATGACAAAGAAACATATAGACTTGAAACCAGAGATCTTCTTATTGGGAATTTTACCTGATATATATAGTAAAGATTTGAAATACCTGATTGTAAATGTATTAACAGCGGCCAGGATTGTATTTGCTAAAAATTGGAAGAATGAGAAAAACAGGAAGAAATTATTAAGAAAATATTGGAATGTGCTGAGATGAGCAGATTGACATTTGAAATTAGAGAGCAAGAGGATAAACAATTTTATGAAATTTGGGATCTTTTTTATAAATGGCTAGATGATAAAATACGATAATAGAATATTTAGAATGCTAGATAGTAAGAAATATTTTTATTTTGCTATTTTGCTATTATTTTGTTATTTGATATTATATTTATAAAGGGTTTTTTAGGATTGATTTGGTATGATTATATGATTTGTTGAATAATCTGGTTAAAGTATTGTTAGCTCATAAAGCATGAATGATTAAAAGTATAGTCAAAAATTTCTTTTTTTTAGTGATATTAGGATATATAAGTTTGGATTGATAATATGAGTTGTTATGTAACATAATTGTAACTGGGACTACAGAATGAATGCACAAAAATGATGAACCAACTGACACACTGGATGTACATACGAGAGTTGAATGTTTTAATGTTTTGTTTGTCTTGTTTGTTTGTAGAAAATTAATAAAATCTTTTTTCAAAAAAAAAATTAGTATTTTTTGTTTTACAGCTTCTGTTCAATAACTCTAATGCATCATTCAATGCATCAGAGTTATTGAACCAAACCAACCACTGTGCCAAATTCAACAAACTAATGAGCAGGTATTTCAACAATAATGGCAAAGATTCAGATTCAGACAGAACAATGGAAAGAAGCAGATGTATTTTCAGAGAACTCCAAATGTTCCAAGCCTTCTTAATTCTCAATTACTGATTGGGTTCCTCTGTCTCCTCTGAGCCCTTTTGTTGAATTACTGAGCCAATATATGTAATGAGTTAATATAATCTGCTCTACATCAGACTGCATTTTGATTGTTTTATTAAAGTTCTATAGCTACTGTCGTGTCCGCAAAAGATGCTCAGAGTCGGTGACTTTCATTCAAAGCTCTTTATTTTCAATGGGAGAACCGAACCAGCAAAAGGCAAAAAGCCCGCGGCTTTTATACCTTTCGCAGCGGCGGCCGCGGCCAATGGCAGCGATTCAAGTCTCCCGCTCTTGGTTTGCACCAATCGCGGGAGACTTCAATCGGGCCAATCAGCGCGGCTCGCCTGGCCAATCAGAAATCCCCGCGCCTTAGCCAATCAAGGCTCGGGGATTTCGAGTATACCAATTCAAGACATAACACCCCTCCCCTCTTGGTATGGTCCATCACGTGGTGTAGTCACGCAGGTAGGCGGGGCTCCGTCGAGTCCTAGTTGACCTGCGCAACTCACTTGCTTGCTGTAACTCGGCCGGAGCGGTCATCTTTTTGGCTGCTCCTGCCTCTGTGCGAACCGGCTGGATGATCGGGCCGGTTCTTTCGCCGTGGCTCCCGCCTGGGCCTACCGGGTCGGTTGAGTCACGGATTTCGCCGCTCCCGCTTGGCTTCTCCGAGTCGGTAGAGCTGGCCAGACGGTTCTTCTCCGGAGGGGACTCGCGATGGCTGTGTTCCGGTGAGTATTTCTGTTTTATTTTTTCCTGCGATTGTCTTTCCGGGTATTCCCTCCCCCCTTGGTTCGTGTCTTGGGGGTTGAAGTCAGTCGCTGTTCGTGACCTGAGCTGGTCGATATGTCGCTTCCAGGCTCGCCCATCGATGGTTTGGAGCCGGTACGACCGTGGACCAGTGACTTGAGTTATGACGGCTGGGATCCATAGGGGGTCCCCCGTCATGTTCTTAGCGTAGACTAAGTCACCTGGGTCAAATGTCCGGTACCTGGAGCTGGAGTCTGGGGGCCGCTCAGGGTTATAGGTTGGGTGCAATCGGTCGAGTGGGGACCTCAGCTTTCTGCCCATTAGAAGTTCTGCAGGGCTCTTGTTAGTTGTGGTATTGGGAGTGATGTGCTGTATGAACAGCAGTTTGTTGATTTTGTCGTTGATCTCCCCGTGGTCCATTTTCCGGAGGGTCTTTTTCGTAAACTGGACCATCCGTTCCGCCCTACCGTTCGCCGCCGGATGCGCCGGTGCTGTTAATGCGTGGCGGATACCCCTCTCCGCCAGGAACTGTTCGAAATCGATGGAAGTGAATTGGGGCCCGTTGTCTGAGACGACGACGTCTGGGAGGCCGTGTGTGGAAAACAGTTTACACAGTTCTTTAACGACGGCCTCTGTGGTAGTGGATTTCATGTCGCATACCTCCAACCAATTGGAGTATGCGTCAACTGTGATTAGAAAAGTGTGCCCATTTGTGGGGCCAGCAAAGTCAAGATGGATTCTGGACCAGGGCCCCCGTGGTGTTTCCCAGTCCCGGATAGGTGCTGCGGGTGGGCTGGATCTGGTCTCCTGGCACCGGTGGCATTTGGCGACCCATGCTTCAATTTGCTTGTCCATTCCTGGCCACCAAGCGTAACTCCTGGCCAGGGCTTTAGTCCTGACGATGCCAGGATGACCCTCATGTAGCATCTCTAAGACCCTTTCTTGTAATCTGTCCGGAATTACCACCCGGTCACCCCACAGAATACAGCCTCTCAGTAGTGACAGTTCAGTCTGGCGCTGGCGGAATGTTTTAAAAGTCTCGTCATTGTCTTTCTCCGGCCAGCCCTTTTCTAACCAGTGTAAGATTCGTGCCAGACGCCTGTCCTTAACGGTTTCTCTGGCAATGTCAGATGCGGTAATAGGTAAACTCTCGATACTTAGGGTGTTTGTTGTTGGTGCTGGGTCAGGTTCAGAGACAGGTAAAGGCGAGCGGCTTAAAGCGTCCGCGTGCGAGATTTTCTTACCTGGCTTGTGTAGCAGGTCGTAACTGTAGGCTGCCAGGAATTCGGACCATCTTGTCATCCGGGGTGACAAGATGTTCGGCGTGGCTCGGTTTCCAGCGAGGATGCCCAGCAATGGCTTATGATCCGTCACGATTGTGAACGGGCGGCCGTACAGGTATTCGTGGAAACGCTTAACGGCGGCAACTATAGCCAAAGCTTCTTTGTCCAGCTGGCTATAGTTCCGTTCCGGTTTAGTCAGAGTCCTGGAGAAAAAAGCGATGGGTGCTTCTCTCTGGTCTGGGAGGGTGTGGCTGAGGACAGCGCCGACGCCGAAAGGTGATGCGTCGCAAGTGACAGCTAAGGGCAAGGTTTCACTGAATTGCATCAGGACGGCATCGGAGGTGAGAAGGTCTTTGGTTTTTTGAAAGGCGGCTTGCTCTCGTTTCCCCCAAGTCCAGGCTGCCTTCTTGTCTAGGAGTCTATGTAAAGGTTCCGCCGCCGTTGCCTTTTGAGGTAGGAAGACATTATAAAAATTTAGTAAACCCAGGAACGCTTGTAGTTCCGTTTTGGACTTTGGGGTGGGGGCTTCCTTGATTGCTTTTATTTTTTTAGTCGTAGGGTGAATGCCATGTCGGTCTAGGAGATAGCCCAAAAACTCTACTTGCTTTGTACATAGTTGGCATTTTTCTCGTTTGACTTTAAGTCCTGTTTCTTTAAATTTTGTTAAGACTTGTCTGAGTCGGTTTTCTAATTCGGCTTCGTTTGGCGCCGCCACTAATACGTCATCGAAATAGGGCACCACCCCCTTGATGCCCTGTAGCAACCGTTCCATCAGGCTCTGAAAGATGCCTGGTGCCACGCTGACTCCAAATTGGAGTCGGTTACACTTGAAAGCCCCTCGATGGGTCACAATTGTTTGGGCTTCCGCTGTTTTCTCATCCACAGGTAGCTGCTGATATGCCTGGGCGAGGTCGAGCTTGGCAAAGACTTTGCCCCCTCCCAGTGAGTGCAGCAAATGTTGCACTATTGGGACTGGGTAGGCGCTTTGTTGCAACGCGCCATTTAGGGTGGCCTTATAGTCCCCACAGATTCTCACGGACCCGTCTGGCTTTACTGGGGTCACTATAGGGGTCTCCCATCTGGCATGGTCTATCGGTTGTAATACCCCTTGTTTGACGAGCTTGTCGATCTGCTCGTCAATTTTAGGCTTTAAGGCGAATGGTACCCTTCTAGGTTTAAGCCGCTTAGGGGGAACCCTTGGGTCTAGATCGAACGAGATAAGGGGCCCCTGGTACTTGCCCAATCCTCCATCGAAGACCTCCTGGAACTCCTGGGCTAGCTTCTGTTCCCAAGCTTCAATGGAGACGTGGTTGACACCTGTCAGCGCGATGTTAAGCGGGGCGAACCATTGTAAACCCAGTAGGCTTGGGCGGTCGCGATCGACGATCGTGAGTGGTAGTTGTTCGGTCTGGCCTTTGTAAGTTATATTAAAGTTCTTGGTGCCCACTACCGGGACGCGATTCCCTTGGTAGTCTTTTATGATGATCTTTTGGGCATGCACGTTTCTTTTTTGTAGTGTAGGCACTAGTCTTTTGATTTCGCGCCATGCAATCATGGAAAGGTAGGACCCGGAGTCCACTTCCATTTTGCATGGCTGGCCTTCTATATGGACTTCTACGTGTACCTTTCTGGCGCCGTCGGAGATGGCGTGGCCGATGGTCACCGTCTGGTGGGTCTCTTCTTTTCGCCGACCGTCGCCGCTTCTTTGAGAACGTTGAGTACGGTCCCATCGACCGTCTGGCTGGCGCTCTCTGGCTCTGGGCGGGGAGCTTTCTCTTCTTCTGTCGTGCTGTTCCCATTTGGGCGGGCTGCGGGTCTTCTTTTGGCGGCAAACTCTAGCGATGTGGCCCCGTCGGTCGCAATGCCTACAGATAGAGTCAAGGAATCGGCATTCTGACCTGGGGTGGTCGCTGCCGCACCCGGCGCAGTTGGTCCTCGACCTACGACCTTTTCGACTTCGTTGGTCGCCGCGTCCCGTCTGCACGCGATGTATGTCCTCCTCGTCTTCCGACGTGCTGGAGGTTGACTGGTAATCACCATAGTGCGCGGTTGCCTCGTTTCTTGTGTCGGCCGACCTCGCCGGGTTGTTGTTTCCGCCCTTCGCGTCAGATCTTCGCATGCTGTCCGCTGACGTGCGGGTTGCTTCTGCGGCTGCGGCTGCGGTAAGGGCATCGGCTAGGCTGATGTCGCCCTTGGCCATAAGTCGGCTCTGGAGTGTAGGATCCCATAAGCCGAGTACGAAACGGTCTCTTATGAGACTGTTCAGACCTTCAAACTCGCAGAGTCCTCCTAGGCGCCGTAGCTCTGCGACGAAGTCGCTCAATTTTTCGTCTGGTTTCTGGTTTCGGCGGTAGAACTCGTTGCGCCGTATCAGGATGGGGACTTCGGGGGCATAATGGCGCCGCAGTATAGGTTCGAGGACGTCCCAGTCCATGGCGGTTGCGTCTGCCGGCTTGGCCAATGCCTTGGCCATCTGGAAGACCTCTGGTCCGCAGTGAGTAAGGAAGACGGCGCGTTTTAGCGGGCCCGGGGCGTCCTTCATTCCGGCGCATTCTAGGTACATACGGAACCGATCCGAGTACGATTCCCAGTCCTCGGCGGCGGGGTTGAAGGGGGCGGGTGGTGCTATTTTCGCCATCTCTGCGCTGGCGCTGGTTCTTGGGTGGACACGGGGTTCGGTTCAGGGGCGAGATCCCACCCTCGTCGCCAGTGTCGTGTCCGCAAAAGATGCTCAGAGTCGGTGACTTTCATTCAAAGCTCTTTATTTTCAATGGGAGAACCGAACCAGCGAAAGGCAAAAAGCCCGCGGCTTTTATACCTTTCGCAGCGGCGGCCGCGGCCAATGGCAGCGATTCAAGTCTCCCGCTCTTGGTTTGCACCAATCGCGGGAGACTTCAATCGGGCCAATCAGCGTGGCTCGCCTGGCCAATCAGAAATCCCCGCGCCTTAGCCAATCAAGGCTCGGGGATTTCGAGTATACCAATTCAAGACATAACAGCTACCTATCTCAACCAATGATTATGAGCAGCTTGCAATTCAAAATTGCAATTTTGAATTATAAATGAAATTTAACATTACAAGCTTTTAAAATGATAAGATCATTCAAAAATAAGTATACTGTTGGAGTTGAAATTGGAGGAAAGAAATACCCTGACTACTATGTTCTATACCACAGGTGTCAAATTCCTGGTGTCAACATTGCCATCATGTGACTTTCATGACATTTTTCACCTTTGTGGAGCTGGTGTGTGCATGTTACAACTTGTCATGTGTGCTACTGAACAATATCTATTCTTGGAAAACACACACACACACTTACACACACAGAGAGAAAGAGAGAGACAGAGACAGAGACAGAGACAGAGACAGAGAGACAGAGAGACAGAGAGACAGAGACAGAGATTAAAAAGAGAAGCTCCAGAAGAAAAATGAGATTAAGAAAATCATAAATGAAGTTTTCAACATGTGTACAATGAAATTGTGCAGCCCCCCACAAAGAAACACAAAATACACCTCAATAACTCAATAAATGATAAAAATAGAATCCCTAAACCCAAATAAGTAATAACTCACACACATTCCCATATAACTATATGTATGTAACATTATATTATATTACATTGGTATGAATACCTTGCATGTTGTGCTGGCCCTGGAAATCTATTATATTAAACCTAATTATGGTGTTGTGTTCAGAAGTGACAGCCCATAGATAAAAGCTATTTTTCAGCCTATTTGTTCGGCTGGCTATGCTTCTATATCTCCTTCCCGATTGTAGGAGAGTAGAGAAGTGCTGACCAGGGTATGAGTCATCCCTGAGGATTTTCTTCACTCTGCTGAGGCAGCAGGTCCTGGCGATTTCATCCAGTGGTAGTAGGGGACAGCCCTTAATTTTTCATGCTGTGCTCATCACACTCTGTAATGCTTTTTGGTCCATGGCTGTCAAGCCAGCATACCATACTGTAACACAATATGTAAGGACACGTTCTAACATAGACTGGTAAAAAGGAAGTCATCAGTCATTGTTCCACCTGATATTTCCGCAAGACCCTAAGGAAATGGAATCTGTGTTGAGCCTTCCTGGCCACCTGGATCATGTTATTTTTTGAGGTGAGATCTTGGCTAAGGTGAACTCCTAGAAATTTGAAAGAGGAGACCCTCTCCACACAACCACCCTTGATGTAGAGTCAGGCAGGTTCTGGAAGTCTATCACTATCTCCTTTGTCTTTGTGTTTAGATGCAAGTTGTTTTCTGAGCACCATGTGGATAACTTCTAGACTTCTTCCCTGTATACTAATTCATCTCCTCCTGTAATAAGACCCAGTATGGTGGTATCATCTGCAAACTTTAATATCACCTTAAATGGGTCAGAAGATAGGCAGTTGTATGTGTACAACGAGTACAGGTAGGGACTCAGCACACAGCTCTGTGAAGAGCCAATGCTGAGCTTCAGTGAGGAGGATGTGAAAGACCCAGCTCTTACTGTTTGTGGCCTGTCTATCAGAAAGTCTTTAATCCAATCACAAGTGAGAGAGGGGAAATTCAAGTCAGTCAACTTTTCGATGAGGATGTCTAGCAAAATGGTGTTAAAAGCTGAGCTATAATCTATGAAAAACATTCTGAGGTAGTTCCCAGGTTTCTCTAAATGACTCAGTACAGAATGTAGAGCAGTAGCAATGGCATCACCTGTCGACCTATTTTCTCTGTAGGTGAACTGATATTGGTCAAAGTTTGATGGAAGGCATGGCCTGAAGTACTGAAGAACCAGTCTCTAGAAGCACTTCTTCATTACAGATATTAGTGCAATGGGTCTATAATCATTCAGGTTGTTTATTGCTGTTTTCTTTGGGACTGGAATGATTGTGGCTGCTTTCAGATATGATGGAACACTGGCTGTTTGCAGGGAGATGTTAAAAATCCTTAGGACTTCTGATAGTTGATTAACACAGGTTTTAACCACTATTCCAGCACCCCACCTGGACATGCAGATTTATTAGAATTCATGGTCTTCAATACAGTTCTCACTTCGTTTTCATGCAAGGTGAGTGGCTGGGAGTTGGAGGACCGGTGGGCTGGGGCTACAGGATCAGGTCTCTTGACCTTATACGGGCAAAGAAGGTGTTCAACTCTCTGCCAATGAGGCATCAGAGTTGACTGTCTTCATCATATTGCCCTTATAGTTGGTTAGATGCTGCAATCCCTGTTAGATGGGTTGGCGCAGGAAAGGAGAGGCAGGACACAGCAGGACTTGTAAGCAGACTTTATTTGAAGCCAGTTCAAAAAAGCTGCTCAACAGCGGCAGGCGCCAGCTTTTATAGCTGGCACTGTCCAAAGCTTCAGTCACTGATGGGACTTTATTTTTTCCACCAGTGGCTGTGCCAATGAGTGGAGTCTATTAGCCGACTCCACTCTTTGGCCATATTTGGCCATATATAACACTTGTCTCCTTCTAGTTAGCGTTCCTCCAATTGGTGCTCGCCTACTGTACATAATCACATAAATAGGTGGGGCTTTGATGGGTGCATCTGGAGCTGTGCATCTCACTTGCTCCTGGGGTGGCGGCCTGAGTGGACGAGTCCGCCACTGCTTCAGTCCCTGCCAGTGGAACCATCTCGAAACTAGCTACTGGTGTGGCAGGGATTGTTGAGCCTGAGGCCTCAGAAGGACTCCCTCTTCACAAGATAAGTGTCTCTGCTGTTGTTGTTCAGGGTCTGTGTCTGCGGGGTTGGTGCTTGTGATCTGTGTTGCTCAGTTATTGCATGTTGGGTGTTTGCCTGGTTGTCCACGTTTGGGACCCAGCCCCATAGCTGATCAATGTATCACTCCCATAGCTTCCCTTCCTTCATCTCTACTCTGTAGGACTGGGGCCCTGTGCTTTCAATTACCCTAGCTGGCACCCACGTTGGTCCTCCAGTGCAACTGTACACCTAGACTGGGTCCACTATGGTGAATTGTCTGCATTTCCCCGTGGAGAAAGAATAACCACAAAATACTTTCTTGAAGCCAGGTCATCTGTTAGACTCCAGACTTCATGACTAAAGAAAGACACAAAAAACCTCATTCAGAAATAATTTGTCACAGGACAGCAACAATGGCATTTTCCTTTACAACTGTTTCAGAAATCTTATATAATAACATTCTTTCAAAGGGAAATAGAACTTTGTACAATTAAATAAGATAAAATTATTTCTCTCATTTCATTTCTATTTATAAATAGTTGGATGTTTCATATCAAAAGTTTAAAATGCATCTTATTATCAAGGTGTTTTGTTTTGTTTTTTGCTTGAATTTCTGTAGAAATGATCAACATAGATTGGCAATCATGACTTAAAGGTGGGTTTAGGGACAGTGCTTCAGGCTCTATGAAGGCATAGCAAAGAAAGTTAAAATTTGGCAGATGAAAAAGGAAAAACATCCTGTCTTCCTGGGTGTTCACAAATATTACACAATGCAGACAGCATGTACTCTTCAAGAGACCAGCTTCTATTGTCAATTTCTATCCCATGATGCCTGATGTCACTCTCCCTATTTTAGCCACCACTGAAAACTCTCAAGCAGACAAGAATTTTCATCCTGTGGGTCTGAAGATATATTTTGTATCTTGAAACAGGTAAGAAACTTTCTTTGGTGACATGACCAGGTTTCCAGAGGGGAGGATCTTTCTGATCCCAACTAGGAAGAGATTATGCAGTAGCATTAAGACATTTTAAAGTAACCTTTAATTTAATATTAAGAAATAGTCTTACCAAAATGCAACTGGATAATGAAAGGAATTGTCTTGGAACGTGATGAGTCCTGTTTCGTTGTAGGGATTGTAGAGAACAGATGCAAGAAAAAAATACAGTTGTTTAGCAAAAAAGGAGTTATACGCCAAATTATAATAATGAAAGAAGAGTATTCAAGTATTTCAGAGCCATTTTAACAAGACAATCACTTTGGAATATGAGTTTTCTCTTTGGGCCTATATATCTCAGGGATCAAATCCTAGTTAATTTTTTTTTGTCTTATTAGGAAATATCTGCAATCCAGGATTTCTTCTACAAATAATTCTGTCAAAGATATCACTTTGTCCACGTATGTTTTCTCTACCTCAAGGTTTTCACCATACTCAACCACTTTCTTTCTTTTTACCACAATATTTGATTGCTCTGTTATTCATAATTTGTACTTTCTCCCTTAACAAATAAAAAAAATATAAGTTACCAAATGGAAATGACCCAAAACTACTCTGGAATATATCCTGAAAGAAAAGGTGTCCCATCCTATCCTCCCCCTCCCCCAAGCATTGGGGTGGTATGTTGAGTATGTTCATTGTTTCATATTTCCTTTCTCCCACCCTTTCATAGGATCCCAAGGGCAAGAGAGAAGCCATAACTGCAAAGGGAATCCACCTTCTCTGGATGCTCTTTTCATTAGCTTGGAGACAGAAACTGACAGTTTTGAGATCTTGAAAAAGAGGAATGTAGATTATCCAAAGACCATCCCTCCAAAAAGTGTTGACTACTGTGACTATATGATGAAGGCCAGAAACGTATGTCAGAAATGTATGTCAAAAAGTGATTTAAAAAGATTTGCCCTAAGGACTATGATGGTCCATGGATATGTGCCAATAGTTTCCCACTTACTCTTTGTTATGATTTTAGTAGATATTTTAAGCTTTCTTTCAATCTCAGGATTGAAACATATTGTCAAAATGGATTGCCCATTGAATTTAGCACCATCAGGATTTTTTTTCTTGCTAAAATTCTGCAGCAAAGAGAAAGATAGATCAAGAATTACATTTTGTTGAATCACTGCATTAAATCCAAAGTGGTAGTTTTCAGGGTCACATTTTCCTTCCATTCTTTTGGGGTTTCTTTCTGTCTTCTTTGTTCCTTGCCCTTTCCCCCTTATGATGAATGAACTTCCAATTACCTGTTTTGGGAGATAGTTCTACCAGCCCTGATGAGTACACCAGTCATGGAAGTGATCACCAAATGAAGGTTAAAGCCCTTGTATTGCAATGGGCTGTAAAAAAAAGAATCTTGTAAGTCTCATTGTGCTGTTCCTGCTTCATTCTTCTCCATAGCAATGTTTGAGGTTGGAATTTGTTCTTTATTTTGCAGCTGAAGTGATATGATTATTGGGGGATAAAGGAAATATTCCCTATCATGGAATACATCTTTCTTTAAGCATCCAATTATATTTTGTTCAGTCTTTTTTGCAGAAACTGTTGGGTCTCATCATGAATGGAGAAGAGGGTGGATGGAGATGGGGTGACCAATAACTTTGATCTGAATGAATCAGAATAAACATATTCACCTTCTGAAACTGAATATTGCTTCATTGGCTTTGTTTTCACTCTTGTTACAAACATATTTTTTTTCACTGTCAGATACTGTGAAGTCCTCTTTGTGGCAACTATGGTTTAAACTCAATTGGAGCATCCCTTTGTTGAAAGGCTGGAAAATGCCTTTCTTCTGAGGGTTCAATTTTCCTGCTGGGAGAACTCCAGTGCAAGGACACAGGCAACTGCTTGGAAGCTGGTTCTTTTTATTTTTAGGAAGGCGAGAGATAGCAAGAAGTCTGCGTTCCTGGGGCTAGCTGGCTTTGTATAATAAACCCCTGATTTTTATACTTTTTCTCCTTTTGTGTGTGAGTGCTTGTGTTTGTATTTCTTAATGTTTTAAATCCTATCAGGGATTGTCTTCATTTCCGCCGGAGGGTAAACTCTGGGGGGTGGTTTGATTGGATTATCAGTTTGGTCCTAATGTTTTCTTATATTTGTTTTGTGGCAATCTCCTGTCTGCTATGGAATTTATTTCGTATCTTTTATCTATTTGTTTTGCTGATTTGGCATGGCCTGTTGTTTGTAAGGGAGTTTTTCTTCTTGTTTCCCTAGCTTTCTTAATTACTTGGCTTTTGTCTAGGGGGCTTCTTTCAATACCTTTTATTAAATCTATTTTCCTATGCAAGTTTGTTTTATGGCTGGCCTGATGTTCCCTTTGGGCTTTTCCTGCTTGGGTGTCACCACTGTCCTCATGAAGTTCCCTTTCCACAATCCTTCATTTTTTTTTTAGAGGGTGGTCTCTGATTGAATGTCTGGTATTGTGATCAATCTGGATCATTATCATGGCTGCCTGTCTCCCCTTTAATTTTCTCTTCTGAGAGGGAATACAGGCCTTTAGGCACCTAAGGCAGGGCGGTATGCATTGACAGAGGCAGCACATGAGGGTTCCAAAGACACAAATGGTGATTGTGGTTGTTATAAGGATTTTGAGCCAATGGAAATCTGGCATCCATGAGAAGAGCCATGAAAAGTCCAGGAATGATTGTTCCTGACCAATATTCTGAGATAGCTCTTTCAGGTGGTGGATGTCCCTCCCTATGAGTTCTGAGATTTCGTCCAGATTGAAGCAATACATCCCTTTGAATGTTTCGCAGCCATAGTTATGCTTCAAGAGAAGGAAGTCTACTGCTGCCCTATTCTCCAAGGTGGCTTCTCTGACCTCCCTCCGTTCTCTGTTAAGGGCATCCAGGGCATGGGAGGTCGAATTCAAGCTTTTTGCCAGGGTACATGCTAGTCTATTCAAATTTTTAGAATTTCACGCTGCCAATCCAGGTACCCCTACCAAGGATATTGCCAATGAGGTGTATTCTGTTTTTGTGGGAAGGGAGACTTTGGAATCACAGTCTGAGTCTAAGGTTTGGAAGGCTCTCCTGTGTCATCTCTGTAAGGATGGCATAAGCATGGTTAACCTTCCCAAGGTGCAGGGGCCATTTGAGGCATTTGCAGGAAGGTATGAGTAGGCTTTTAAGGCACAAAGGAAAAACCATCCTGGTGGGAGCTTCAGGTAACTATATGAAAATGATATGGTCTCTGTATAGTTGCATTTTAGTTCTGTGTTGCTAAGACTGGTGAATTCTGTGACCCTGGTGAGCTGTACCCAGTGACATTATGATTTCCCTCCTGTTAAGCAAAAGTTAGTGGTGTTGAGTATTTCTTTTGCTAAATATTCCCATATATTTCCTTTCTCTGGATAAGCTTTGGTTCCAGGAATGCAGTTGTTTGTATTACAAATATTACAATTATTACATATAATAATACATAGTATATGTTGCATTTCATGTTCCCCATTGCTAGATTCCTTTTCTTCCCTTCCTCCCCCCCCTCCTTTTTTTTTTTAATAGCAATGAAAAAAAATATAAAAGGTCAAGTATCAAAAAATTATGAGAAAGGTATGGTTAAAGTCCTTTTTGTTAAAAAAAAATACGATGAAAAAAGGTTTTAAAAAAGAAAAATGGAGAAGGTGAGAGAAAAAATAATAAAAAATAGTTTATAACTCAGCACCTGGGAGTCCAGTTTTGTGTAATGCAACGTTTGCACTTGGTTCCTCACAGTGGTGTGGTTCAATGGTGTTGAAGAATGCTGCAAGTGTCCATTGATCTGTGTCCCGATCTTTCTTGAGTTTGATGGGTGGGATTGATCGTGGTGGAGTTTGGCTATGGTCTATGACTGCTGGCTTTGCATGTGTTCAATGTAGCCAAGAGTCTCATTCTGCAACCTTTATGGCGGTGTGTGTAGTCAGTAAAACTTGGTAGGGTCCTTTCCACCTGGGTTGTAGAGGGAAGATTCTGGTGAAGAACTTGATCCACACCAAATCTCATATGGATATAGTCTCATATGGATATGGATATAGTCTCATATAGTCTCATATGGATGCAGGGCTTCTTCCAGGGGTAAGGTCTGTGTCAGAGGGTCTGTAGTGTCTTTTGTCCAGAGGGTCTGTAGTCTCTTTTGCAGGGCTGTAAGGTAAAAAGAGAGAACCCTATCCCCCCTATCTAAGCAAAGGGAATGAGGATCTAGGCTTTGTAGGGTATTTCCGTCCGCAAGAAATGTTTAAAAATATATCTCCAATGGACCTCTTTGCCTCTCCAGAGAACTTCCAACTCCTGAGGTTCTTTGCAAGGTTTCCAGCACCGGGAGCAAAGGGGGTCGATGCTCTCTGGTACAGGTGGCCCCAGGGGCTATTGTATGTTTTTCCCCCTTCTCCTGATCCCAGGGACAATCACAAAGGTACTGATGGAGATGGTGGAGGTTTTGTTGGTAGCCCCTTACTCATCCAGGCGGCCTTGGTTCGCTGATCTGGTAGGCCTGTCAATCACCAGACCTTGGAGAATTCTCCGGGACAGAGTCTCCCTCAGCCAGGGTCCTATTATAGCCTATTATAGTTTGTTTTGTGTTTTTAATAATTTTTGTTTCATTGAAGGAAGAAATGTTGGCATGATGGTCAACAACATAGGCAAATCTAGAATTTGGGTCCTAGAGGTTATGGAAGAACAAGTTGCTTGAGAAAAATGCATGCAACTCAGGTACCTTCTTTCTTTTCTTCCAGTCTTTCAGCCACCATTCACCTGGCAGAACTGTCAATAAAGCAGCAACTTGACACTGTCAAAGTTGATCAAGTTGGCTTTTAGTCTACCAGATATTGGATTCTTCAGAAAGATTAGGAGAGAAGAGAAAGGCTGCTAATCTCTAAGATTAAATTAAAAATTAAGCAGCATTGTGATTAGCAAAATAAGATCGATTGGACCCTGAGACCCTTTTGACTGAGTTGTAAGGTCTCTCCCCTTAAAGGAAGGTGAATATCCAAAAAACCACTGTACAACAGCTACTACTCCTCAATCTTGAAAGGTAAAGGATTGTCTTGTTGGTTACTCTAGATATCATCTATCTGACCCTGTTGAATTTTAATTTTATCTAATGGCCATCCTTCCATTTCCCTGGAAAATTCAACATATGAAGAGACTAAAGTTTACTCAGCTATCATAGTTCTGAACTTAAAAAAATCCCACTCCTGTTACATAGACCAGAGTTAACTCACTGTTTTTTTGGGGGGGGGAGGGGTCTAACAGATAATAGATAATCAGAATTGGAAGGGACCTTATAGTTCATCTAGTCCGTCCCCACCATTTCTGACAAATGGCAGTCCAATCTCTTCTTGAAAATCTCAAGTGATGGTGCTGCCACAACTTCTGAGGGCAAGCTGTTCCATTGATTGATTGCGCTCACTATCAGAAAGTTTCTCTTTATTTCCAGGTTAAATCTCTCCTTGTTCAGTTTTCATCCATTATTCCTTGTCTGACCTATAAGTGCTTTAGAAAATAGCTTGACCCCCTCCTCTCTGTGGCAGCCCCTCAAATATTGGAAAACTGCTATCATGTTTCCCCTGGTCTTTCTCTTCACAAGACTAGCCATGCAACCATTCATTGTATCTTAGTATCTTCCTGCAACCATTCATAGTATTTTTTAGCCTCCAGTCCCCTAATCATCCTGGTTGCTCTTCTCTATGTTTTTTCTAGAGTCTCAACCTCTTTTGTGACCAAAATTGGATGCAGCACTCTAGGTATAGTCTTACTAAAGTTTTATAGAGAGGTATTAGTACCTCACTTGATCTTGATTGTATCTATCTGTTAATGCAATTTAGGATTGCATTAGCTTTTTTGGCTGCTGCTGCACACTGCTGGCACATATTTGCACCAAGGGAGGCTCATTTCAATTTCATTGTACACATGTTGTGGATTGTCAATAAACGTTTGATTTGATTTGATTTGAAAACTTCATTTATGATTTTCTCAATATCATTTTTCTTCTGAAGCTTCCTTTTTAATCTCTGTCTCTCTGTCTCAATCTGTCTCCCTGTGTCCATCTGTCTCTCTCTGTGTGTGTGTGTGTGTGTGTGTGTGTGACTCCCTGTGAATGTGTGTGTGTGTGTGTGTGTGTGTGTGTGTTCCAAGAATAGATATTGTTCAATGGCATACATGACAAGTTGTAACATGCACACAAAGGTGAAAAAATGTCATGAATGTCATTGTCATGATGGCAATGTTGACACCATGAATTTGACACCTGTGGTATAGAACATAGTAGTCGGGGTATTTCTTTCCTCCAATTTCAACTCCAACAGTATACTTATTTTTGAATGATCTTATCATTTTAAAAGCTTGTAATGTTAAATTTCATTTATAATTCAAAATTGCATTTTTTTTTATAATTCAAAATTGCAATTTTTTTTATAATTCAAAATTGCAATTTTGAATTGCAAGCTGCCCATAATCATTGGTTGAGATAGGTAGCTATAGAACTTTAATAAAACAATCAAAATGCAGCCTGATGTAGAGCAGATTATATTAACTCATTGCATATATTGGCTCAGTAATTCAACAAAAGGGCTCAGAGGAGGCAGAGGAACCCAATCAGTAATTGAGAATTAAGAAGGCTTGGAACATTTGGAGTTCTCTGCAAAATACATCTGCTTCTTTCCATTGTTCTGTCTGAATCTGAATCTTTGCCATTATTGTTGAAATACCTGCTCATTAGTTTGTTGAATCTGGCACAGTGGTTGGTTCGGTTCAATAACTCTGATGCATTGAATGATGATGCGTCAGAGTTATTGAACAGAAGCTGCAAAACAAGCAAACTAAATGAAGGAAAAAGTCTCTGAATGTTCTGGTTAGCAAGATTTATGACGATTAACAACAACAACAAAACTTTTAAATAACATCAGAAAAGTTCTGAAGACAAAAGGATTGTAATAAGTGCTGTTAGTTGCAAAGTTATTTCCCAAACATGGGATTATAAATAATAAATTTTAATAAAAATTAATGTCTCAGAAAATAGTTTAAAAGAGATTTGCCCTGAGAGGTATGTTGGTCCATGGAAATCTGCCGATAATTTTCCATTTACTCTTTGTTTCAATATTGGTGGATTTAGTGGTGCTGATTTAACTCACAGGATTTCATACATTGTTGGAATGGATTATCTACTTAATTTAGGACATTGGCTAAATAGTTTCATAGTACCAAATATTGATTTCATAAAGCCCTTTCTCTTGTTAATATCCTGCAATAGAGATAAACTGATAATTACACTTTGATTCACTGCCTTAGATTCCATCTGATAGTTCTCAAAGGGTCACATTAATTCCTCCATTGTTTTAGGTTTCTGTCTGTCTTCTTTCTTCCTTCCTATTGTCTTCTTATGATTAATGCACTTTCCATTGCCCTATTTCAGCAGAGAGATCTATCAGTCCTAATGAATAGACCAGTCTACAAAGTGATCACCAAATGAAGGCTAAAGTCCCTGTATTGAAATGGACTGCAATAAAAGAATCTTGCCTGATTGTGCTGCTCCTTCTACATTCTTCAACACTGTGACCAGGGCAATTTTGAACTTGTTCTTCATTATGTAGTTTAAGTGATGTGATTGAATCTTTATTGTGGGGTAATGAAAATAACTTCCTGATTATCTTATATAATGTATATAAAAGCGAAATACCACTCACGCATCATCACAAAATCTCCAGAACTGTAAAGCCTACAAACTTGAAATTTGTTTTATTATTCATTATTATTTTCACATTAATTAATAGCCTTTTGTAACATGAATAATTTAGGCTGTCCTATGATGGATGAAAGATATTTGTGGGATTTCATCCAAAGGCAGTAAGCATCAGAAAATGTGCTAACCCTCTGAATTCTCTCTGATTCTGATAAAATGATTTGAAAAATCTAACTTTAAAGTTCAGAATTGCCTTGGAGATCAGATGTAAAGATACAGTTTAAGGTCAATGTTCCTGAAAGTGAATATGTGGTCAAGGCTTAGGAAAGGGCAAGTTAGGCAGTTGGATTGACATATAAAGAGAACCAGAACATTTGCCATACTGAACTTCTTCAGGATATATAAGTTAGTTATCAATATGATTCCAGTGATATTTTTTTCCTTGAATTTCTGAATTGTTCTTAAATGCAGCCTCATGTACATTAACTCAGTGGGTGGGTGGGTCATGTAGGCAGTGCAGCTTTGTGTTTCCACACAGCCTGGATTAATTGCTTTGGGAGGAGTGTTTTGGGGGGGATATTTCTCTGTGGATCACCAAAATTTTCCTGCGGACCACCAGTGGTCCCCAGCCCACTGGTTGATGACCACTGGGATAGATCCAGTGTTACTATAAAGATACAGAGATTGCCGTGATGCAGAAAAGACACAAGGAGGAAGTCAAACATCAGGAAATTATAACAGAAGATGATGCAACTTTATTTGCATGTACACATGTGGAGTTTACCAAGGTTATTGTGGCTTATCGTTTAAAGACTGATGAAATCAAGTTGTTTTCAAAAAGAATCAGATCAATCAGGAAGGCTATAAATTGACTTGGAGAATACTGATATTGCCAAGCAATGAAGCCAGCTCAGCCTGAGCATATGGAGATGTAAGAGAGCAGAACACATGAGGGAAGGTTGCCAAGGCACTGTAGAAAAGGATATCTTTGGTTCCACCACATTTCTTCCCTTCTTTCAAGAGTGGGTAATATAGTGGACTGGAAGGCCCTCAGAGCAAGTGACTCGGATCTTCCTGATCTCACTTCTCCCTTGGTACTTGCAAAAAATTGTTCTGCGGTGGTTACTCTTGATGCAGATGGTGATCGGGAACAGGGTCTTGCTGGTCTGATTGCCATCCAGTTTTTTTCCTCCTGAGTTGCAGATGGCAATCAGCCGTTCGCTGCTGGCATGGATAAAGGTGTTGCTCCGTTGACATTTCAAGCCTTTTCTGCGCATCATTCGGTTGCAGTAGTTGTGATCATTCTGAAGGTCCGTTTTGGGGTTGTCCACATGCCTTCTGATAAATTCTTTATAGGATGAAGCTTTGTTGGGGTGGCAGATGGAAGTAGCTGGGAGGCAGAGCAGGAGAAAGAGAGCCCCAAAACAGTAGGCCTTAAGAACCATGGCTCAGTCCTGAGACAGTAGCTGCAAAATATGAAATAAGAAACTAAGATAAAAAAATAATACAAAGTCATGGTGACACAGTGAATTAGAATGCAGTACTGCAGGCAAACTCTGCCCAGAGCCTGGAGTTTGATTCTGGTTGACTCGGACTTCCATCCCTCCAAGGTTAGTAAAATGAAGACCAGATTTTTGGGGGCAACCTGCTGTAAACAGCCCAAAGGGTGTTGTAAAGCACTATGGAGTTGTATATAAATCTAAATTCTATTGTTATTGCTAATCCCCAGGTAAAATATACCTCTTACTCAGAAAGCAAATTGATATTGTCTGCATAGAAGTATGTAGTTGTGTTAAAAAGACATCACTTAAGTAATAAACCAGATTCCCCTATTCTTGACATGTAACATCTTTTTACCCCCTCTGCTTTTTATTTATTTGGTAGATGTCTAGCCTGCCTATCTTGATTTTTTTAAAGACGTTTCTAGCTTTATTTTACAATTTTCGTTCAAGAGATCAAGTAGGCATAAACAGTATACTTTTCTTCCAGTTTCCCCTGTAACAACTCTTGAGATATTAAAGTTCAAACCATGTCCAAAAATGCTAGGCAATTCCTGGATGCCTGGCACTCAGACAAATCAGCCATCAATAGACACAAAGGTACAAATAACATCGAAGTTCTTCAAAAGCTAGAGCAGTCTGCCTAAAACAGACACCATCCATATATGTTAGACTATAATTCATTAGAATACTGCCATGCATCAAAAGCATATCAGAAACCACCAACAGACCATTACAACCACATGAAATCAGCATAGTACATAAATCAACCAAAGCTCTCCAAAACACCCTTAGTCAACCAAAATTCCTAACAGCCCCAGAAAAAGAAAAACAGGAGTTATCTACAACATAGAGTGTAAGACTGCAACAGCCACTACCAAGGACAAACAGATAGATATTAGCAGAACACATCCATGAACACCAATTAGCAGTCAGAAGACATGATTAAAACTTTAATTTCATGATGCAGACAGACTTACCCATGTTTCAGCTTCTGGCCCAAGCCAAATCCAAAAATACTAGAAAATTCCAGGACCCCAGGCACCCAAACAATATTGGCCATCAATAGACACAGTCATAAACAATATCTACACACTGTTCAAAAAAAACTATCAACAAGGACTGTTCTGTACAGTCATTAGCATACTTGCAAGCGCCGCGCTGTGATTGGCCAAAGCACACGGCGATCTGATTGGCCGAGCGAGCCGCACTGATTGGCCCGTAATGAATCCCCCGTGATTGGTGAAAAATAATCGCGGGAGATTCAAAGTGGTGCCATTGGCCGCAGCCGCTGCGGCCAGAGAATAAAAGCTGCTGTTTTTCCCCTTGAATCCCGACCCAATCTCGGGACCCAATAAAGAGCTGAACTCAGTCACTGACTTCTAGTCTCCTTTCCGCGACAGATACAACACTGGCGACGAAGGTGGGATCCCGAGACTAATCCCATCAAGCACGTCCTGAGGAAACGAGACCGACAAGATGGCCAGCATCGCACCTCCCGCACCTTTTAACCCAGCTGTCGAGGACTGGGAATTGTACACAGACCGATTCCTAATGTTCCTTGAAAGTAGCAACTTGAAGGATGCAACCGGGCAGAAGAAAAGAGCCGTCTTTCTAACACACTGTGGGCCCGCAGTGTTCAGGATGGCAAAAGCTCTCACAAAACCCGTGAAGGAGAGGGACTGGGCCAACCTCAAGCTGTTGCTCTGAAACCACTATGCCCCCGCCGTGCCCACCTTCATCAGGCGGCACGATTTCTACCAGCGGGACCAGAAATCGGGTGAGAGCATCAGCAACTTTGTGGCATGTGCAGGTTCTCGGACATGGACGAGGCTTTGCGGGACTGTGTCATGCTCGGACTCAGAGACCCAGTCCTACAAAGCCAGCTGATGGCAAAAGGCGACATCACCCTCGCCGACACCCTCGCTGAAGCCACCGCAGCCGAGGCAACCCAGAAATCGGCAAATCTAATGCAGAGACCGGACACCGGGGAATGCACTGCGACCACCGCGATGGGCCGGGCGACCGAGGCCCACCCAGAAGCAAGCCACTGGGAAACCACCACCCATCATGGCGACTTCCACTCCGCCTCCGACACCACAGACGAGGAAGAAAAAATACATCGGCTCCAGACGGGACGAGATCGGCGCGATCGGCGGAGTCGTAAGTTGGGAACCACATGTGCCGGGTGTGGAGGCAACCACCCTCAATTGGAGTGCCAGTGTTTTGATGCGATTTGCCGACACTGTGATAAAAAAGGTCACATCGCCCAAGTCTGCCAACTGAGAAAAGCCTACAGCCCCGTTGGCGAGATCACAGCAACCGGAGACAAGACAGCACCCCCCCCCCAGGGCCAGAGACTGCCAAGCCACTGGAAAATCACTGGAACTGAGACAGATGGAACCGACGAAGCAGCAAAAACCAGCAGAAAGAGGAAACTCACCAGACGGTCGTCATCGGCCACTCATCAACCACAGATGCCCGAAAGGTATAGGTGGAAGTGGGCATCGAAGGCGAACCATGCAAAATGGAGGTGGACTCCGGGTCCTACCTCTCCATGGCTGCCTGGCGAGAAATCAGGCGTTTGGTGCTAGAAATCCACAAGGGGAGGTTGGAAACCCAGAAACTAATCCTCAGAGACTACCAGGGAAACCGCATCCTAGTAGTTGGAACCGGACAGTTCGAAGTGACCTTCAAGGGCCACACAGCAAAGCTTCCCCTGACGATTGTGGACTGAGACCGCCCCAGCCTTTTGGGACTACAGTGGTTCGCACCACTCGGGATCAAGGTTACGGGCGTTGACCACGTCGCAGTTGCCGACTGGTAAGAGCAATTGGCACAGGACTTCCAGGAAGTGTTTGACGGCACCCTAGGCAAGTACCGAGGGCCCCCTATTTCCTTCAGCCTAGACTCCAGCATTCCCCCAATACGCCTAAAACCACAACGGGTACCTTTTGCACTCCAGCCCAAGATCGATGAGCAAATCGACAAGCTCATCAAACAAGGGGTCCAACAACCAATCGATCACGCCTGGTGGGAGACCCCCATAGTCACCCCAGTCAAGCCCGATGGGTCGGTGAGAATCTGCGGTGACTATAAGCCCACCCTAAATTGCACCTTACAACAAAGCACCTGCCCCATCCCAGTAGTGCAGCACCTTCTACACTCACTGGGGGGAGGCAAGGTTTTTGCAAAGCTCGACCTGGCGCAAGCCTATCAACAATTGCTGGTCGACGCAGAAACCGCTGAGGCGCAGACCATAGTCACCCACTGGGGAGCATTTCGCTGTGTTTGGAGTCAGCGTGGCTCCGGGAATTTTCCAGAGCCTCATGGAGAGACTCTTGCAAGGAATTAAAGGGGTGGTGCCCTACTTCGACGATGTACTGGTGTCAGCAGCCAACCAACAAGAACTAGAGGGTCGTCTAAGGGAGGTACTAACCAAATTCAAAGAGGCCGGGCTAAAGGTGAAAAAAGAGAAATGCCAGCTGTACACAGAGCGGGTCGAGTTCCTAGGATACCTCCTAGACCGACAAGGCATCCACCCAACCGCGAAAAAAATCAGAGCCATTAAAGAAGCCCCAATGCTATGGAATAAAAGGGAACTGCAGGCATTTCTAGGACTGCTTAATTTTTATAATGTTTTCCTGCCCCAAAAGGTGACCGCAGCGGAGCCTTTTCATAGGCTTTTGGACAAGGTGGCCACATGGACTTGGGGGAAACGTGAGGAAGCCGCCTTCAGCAAAACCAAGGACCTGCTCACCTTGGATGCCATCCTAATCCAATACAACGAGACCCTACCATTTACTGTCACATGCAACGCCTCACCTTTCGGCATCGGTGCCATCCTCAGCTACATGCTCCCCGACGGAAAAGAAGCACCCATCGCCTTCTTTTCGAGGACACTCACCAAACCGGAGAGAAATTACAGTCAACTGGACAAAGAGGCCCTGGCTATCATAGCCGCAGTGAAGAGGGTCCATGAGTACCTCTATGGCCACACGTTCACCATCATCACTGATCACAAGCTGCTGATGGGAATCCTGGCAGGGAACAGGGCCACCCCGAACATTCTATCTCCTAGAATGACAAGGTGGTCCGAATTCCTTGCTGCCTACAGCTACCGGCTCATACACCGACCAGGTAAGATGATCACCCATGCAGATGTCCTGAGCCGCACGCTGTTACCTGACCTAGACACCGACCCAGCACCCATGACAGCCACTCTCAGCATAGAGACTCTGCCCGATCTACCCATAACCGCGTCAGACATTGCCCTCAAGACTAATAAAGACAAACGTCTGGCACGGGTGTTACATTGGGTAGAAAAGGGGTGGCCGGAAAAGGACAACGACGAATCATTCAGGACTTTCCGGAACCGGCAAACAGAACTCTCATTACAAAAACGTTGTGTACTTTGGGGGGATAGGGTTGTTATTCCAGAAAAGTTACAAAGGAAGGTATTGGAATTGTTACACGAGGGGCACCCGGGCATCGCTAGAACAAAAGCCCTGGCCAGGAGTTATGCCTGGTGGCCAGGGATGGATAAGCAAATCGAGACTTGGGTGGCAACATGCAAATGTTGCCAAGAAACCAGACCGAGCCCTCCCACAGCACCAATCCTGGAATGGGAAACCCCCAGGGGACCATGGTCCAGGATTCACATAGATTTTGCCGGGCCCACGAAGGACATATATTCCTTATCATGGTAGATGCTTACTCCAACTGGTTGGAGGTAAGCAACATGAAAACCACCACCACGGAGGCTGTGACCAAGGAACTCAGCAAGCTGTTTGCAACCCAGGGCCTCCCAGATGCCATCGTGTCGGATAACGGGCCCCAATTTACCTCGTTGGAATTCAAAAAATTCCTAGCGGAACGGGGCATACGACACACACTGACAGCACCAGCACATCCAGTGGTGAATGAGAGAGCGGAACGGATGGTTCAATTCACAAAAAAAAAAAAAACATCCAAAAAATTGAACATGGGGAAATCCAAGAAAAAATAAACAAAATGCTCTTTATACAACACATAACCCCAAACACGACTACCAAAAAAGCCTGGCAGAACTATTAATGGGGAGGAAATTAAGGCCCCCACTTGACAGTCTGCACCCCACATACAACCCAGAAAAACCCCCAAACTCCTCAAGAAAACACCGAACATTTTCCCCAGGTGACGCAGTCTACGCAAAGAACCTTACCGGAGATCCACTTTGGGTACCGGCAACTATAACCCAGCTGACAGGTCCCCACTCGTACAGGCTGCAAACAACCAACGGACGAGCATGGAAACCCCACATCAATCAAATAAGATCGAGAACAACCACGGGAAACACAACCAACACGCAAACACAGACAGCCCCCATAATACAAACCAAGAGGGGAGGGAATACCCCGGGAACCAAAAATCAATAGAAAGAAACCGGCTATACTCACCAAGCAGCCAGCTCGAAACCTCACCAGGGAGAAGCAGCCAGGCCAGCTCAACCAGCCCAGAAAGACCAGGTGGGAGCGGCAACAATCGCAGCTCAACCAGTCCGGGTAGACCGGGAGGAAGCTGTGACGAAAGGCCCGGCGAGGCCTTCCAGGCGGTTCCATCAACGAGGCAGAGAGCAACATAGAACCCGACTGAACCGGCCGGGAGCCAAGCAACAACTAACCTGCGCAGGTCAAGTAGGCAAGTGTGAAGCCCCGCCTACTTATGGGACTACTTTACGTAGGACCGTACCAAGAGGGGAGGGGTGTTCTGTACAGTCATTAGCATACTTGCAAGCCCCACGCTGTGATTGGCCAAAGCGCACGGCGATCTGATTGGCCAAGCGAGCCGCACTGATTGGCCCGTAACAAATTCCCCCACGATTGGTGGAAAATAATCGTGGGAGATTCAAAGCGGTGCCATTGGCCACAGCTGCCGTGGCCAGAGAATAAAAGCCACTGTTTTTCCCCTTGAATCCCGACCCAATCTCGGGACCCAATAAAGAGCTGAACTCAGTCACTGACTCCTCGTCCCCTTTCTGCGACGGACATGACAAGGACAAAAAAATCAAAACACATCTCCACCAGCAATCAAAACCCAGATGAACATAACACCAAGATTAACTTCAGACTAATAATCAAGAAGTAAGCAACACCCCAGTCAAAGAACTGTGAAACATGCTAACAATAAACAATCCAACTGAAGAACCTCCAACACTAGGAGAAAGCTATTAGAACATAAATTGAGAGCAAACCCCATTTCTTACTAGCACTGATGATGTTACCTAGTTTGGGTAATGAAACATCTGTAAGAAAACAACCAAATCCAGAGATCACCAAAGACCGCCCATTTCAACTCTGAGCTCAAATATTCTCCCTTATCATTATAATTCCCATTACCCCAATTGTTTCAGGATGATGGATGTTGCAGTCCAACACATCAGAGGTGGTATTCAACAGGTTCTGACCAGTTCTAGAGAACTGGTAGTGGAAAATTTGAGTAGTTCGGAGAACCAGCAAATACCATCTATGACTGGAGATTTTACAGTATCCTTCCCCTGCCACACCCACCAAGCCATGCCCACAGAACCGGTAGTAAAAAAAATTGAATCCCACCACTGTAATACATGTACAATACTCTAGGTTGAGTACTGTATACTTATATCCTTAGATATAAGATAGTACTGTGGGAATTAGGTGTTCAGCAGAGTGATGGCATAGAGAAAAATAGTGTCCCTTTGTCTAGCTGTTTTGGCATGCAATGCTCGCTGGTGGCACCCCAAGGTGAAGAATTGAAACAGTTTATGTCCAGGATGTGAGGAATATGCTGATATCTTCTCAGCCCTACTTCTGACCTACACTAAAGTTTACTTCTTTTTTTAAAAATAATCTAGAAATAGCTTAGTCTTAAGACAAGCCAACCTAAACCAGTTCAGAAACTCATATGGACCAAAGCATATTTTATCTGTGGCCCTCTAAGCTCCCTTTTTTTTTAGCTCTACAACTATGTTACTAACTTAACTGCAGTGATTCACTTAACAGCTGTGGCAAGGAAGGTTGTTAATGAGAATAGAATAGAATAGAATAGAATAGAATAGAATAGAATAGAATAGAATAGAATAGAATAGAATAGAATAGAATAGAATAGAATTCTTTATTGGCCAAGTGTGATTGGACACACAAAGAATTTGTCTGGGTGCAAATGCTCTCAGTGTACATAAAAGAAAAGATACATTTGTCAAGAGTCATCAGGATACATCATAAGGATAGTCATAGGGTGCAACAAGCAATCAAATCATACTAGGAAACAGTCAATAACAATCGTTAGGATACAAGCAACAAGGTAACAATCATACAGTCATAAGGGAGGAGATGGGTGAAAGGAAGGATGGGAGTATTAATAGTAATGCAGACTTAGTAAATAGTTGGACAGTGTTGAAGAAATTATTTGTTTAGCAGAGTGATGGCGTTTGAGAAAAAACTGTCCTTGTGTCTAATTGTTCTGGTGTGCCGTGCTCTATAGCGTCATTTTGAAGGTAGGAGTTGAAATAGTTTATGTCCGGGATGTGAGAGGTCTGTAAATATTTTCACAGCCGTCTTTTTGACTTGTGCATTATACAGATCCTCAATGGAAGGCAGGTTCGTAATAATTGTTTTTTCTGCAGGCAAATTCACTTAATAATTATCTGTCTTAGCAACAGAAATATTGGGCTCAATGATAGTCATAAGTCAAGGACCACCTTTACAAAACAAGCAAAACAGTCTTCACACACAGAGAGAGAGAGCAACAATGCAACAACTCCAGGCCTGGAACCCAAATTGGGTTTTAAGAGCTTTCCAGAACTCTAGAATAGAAGGCAACATCCATATCTGTGAAGGATACTATTCCAGAGGGTGAGGGCTTCAAAAGAAAAGGCTTATTTCCTCAATCCCAAAAGTTGACAATGTTTAACAGAAAAAACCTAGAGTGCACCCACTTTGGAACATACCTGATACTCCTTCCTCCTCCGATTGTCCCCAGAACAACAACCCTGTGAGGTGAGTTGGGCTGAAAGAATGTGACTGGCCCAAGGTCACACAACTGGCTTTTCACAGCTAAGGTGGGACTTGAACTTGCCGTCTCCTGCTTTTGAGTCTTGTACCTTAACCACTAGACCAAACTGAAAATGATTGGAGGTATCTCTCAGATATTCATACCCTATGCCATACAGGGCTTCATAGATAATAATCAACACCTTGAAGTTAAAATTCTTCAAGTTGAATAAGATCTAAGAAGCTCCTCTACTGAACTGTGCATCATAAGTTCCTATGTTCCATATTTCCATGCCTTTAAATACCATGTTTTCAGTTACCATAAGCGAATTCAATCACCTCTGATTGTTATTTATTAACAGATGCTAGCTATATGGATAAATAGGTCTCTCAGGAAGTTACAGTCAGAGTCAAAATAGAGAGCTGGAAGGATCTGCTCAAGCAGGACACCCTACACCAGTGATGCCTAACCTTTTCATTGTCATGTGCCAAAAGTGAGACCCGCGTGCATATGCAGTGGATCTGTTCTGGGCGACAGCTCGCATGCTGGCAGAAATGGCTCTACATGCCACTTCTGACACGCGTGCCATAGGTTTGCCATCACACCCCTATACCATTCTACATATGGCTGTCCAGTCTTTTCTTTTTAAAAAAACCCTCCAGTGTTGGAATAACTTCTGAAGGCAAGCTCTTCCACTGGTTAATTATTCTCACTGTTATGAAGTTTCCCCTTAATTCCAGATTGCTTCTCTCCTTGATTAATTTCCATCCACTATTTCTTGTCTTGCCTTCTGGTGTTTTGGAAAATAAACTGACCCCCCCCCCCACTTCTTTGTGGCAGCCCCTCAAATACTGGAATACTGCTATCATGTCACCCCTAGTCCTTCTTTTCACTAGTCTAGCCACACCCAATTCCTGCAACTGTTTTTCATATGTTTTAGTCTCCAGGCCTTTAATCATCTTAGTTGCTCTTCTTTGTGGTTTTTCTGTTCATTCATTACATTCATTGTTTTGATAAGCTGTCTATTTCTGTAATAGTGTAAACTCTCTAGAACTGTTCCAGGTCAAAACTCACCCAATTTTTCAATTTTCCTCCCTTCAGGCTCCCTTCAAGAAGAATCCAAGGTTCAGAGAGTTGAAGATATCATCAGAGTTCTTTTCTCTCATCAAACTGACTGTTACATATTGCAATTCTGTGGTGGTATGAAGAGGTTTATACATCCTTTTTCCATGTTCCCTAGTTTTGTAATCTGTACAAAAGAAGATTGCGTGTAGCAATCTTCTTGGGGAAAATATCTGCTGAACTATATACCATGGGGATAGATGAGCCCAGTGAAAATACTTCATCTCACAGAGACACAGACAAAAACACACACAGATATACATATTCTAAATCATCCTTAGAATTTAACCTCTAAACCTTGTATTGTTAGAGCTTGTATCTTTAAGCAAAATGTGTTTAGAATTAACTGCTTTCCTTTGTCGCACCATCTCTACAAAGGCAGGAAGCCTTAGTAAAGGAGTACAACAAAAATATGAGAAAACCACTTCTTCCTGTGCATGCTGATTTTCCTTATCTATCAATTGGCATGCTTAAATCCAGGAAGCCCTCTCTTTCAACACCTGTCTAACAACTTTGACATCAACACACAATGAAAAGCCAAATAGGCTGCTGGATTCCCAGATACAGGCAATTACATACCTACATAAAAGGTGCCAGATTTTGACCTTCTTCACCAGTATTGGTCAACTCTGAACAAGATCCGTACCCAACATGGTATCTGCCAGGACTCATTGTTTAAGTAGGGTGTTGTGTCTACGCCTCAGCGTGACTGTGGTGCTCCTCAGCAAAATATCTATCATATTGTGTCCAAATGTCCACCAAGAGCTGACATCATCCCAATGTCTGATTTTTTTTCCAGCATAGACCACCCTATCCTTGAATGGCTGGCTGGACCGGACATGATTTGAACCACTATAAGTCCATGTATTTGCCATACGCCAAATAAATAAATAACGGTCTCACTTGCAGATAACCATAGCAAAAGGGTATTCTAGCTTCATATTATTTAGATTATTTACTCAGATCATGAGTAAAAGAAGCTTAACTTATCCATAGTTGCATTGATGCAGAAGGAATACTCCCCACCATAGTTCAATACAGTCCAAAATGTTCAAAGTGGCCAAATTCTGTCACTCAAAATCTTTTTTTTTTTTTTGGTAAAAGTTTTATTGATTTTAACGACAGACAAAAAACATGTAAGACTAAAACATAACATAAAAAGATCATTCTTCATAAATGTACAGTGTATCGGTTGGTTTACCACTCTCTTTTGTGCATCCATTTCATAGTCATCAAAATAATTATATTATATAATAACTCACATTATCAATCATCAATAAAATATCCCAATATCATTATTAAACAATCATTTGACTATAATTTTACTAATTCATACGTAAGCGAGATAACTATAATTAAATTAAATTATTTTATAACAAATCATAAAATCATACCAAATCTATCTTAATAAAATATTCTTAAACATTATCAAAACCAAGAAAAATTATATATTCATTATTTCCTAAATTTCTAAATATTCTATTATTATATTGTATTATCTAACCATTGATAAAAAAGATCCCAAACTTCATAAAATTGTTTATCTTCTTGTTCTCTAATTTCAAATGTCAATCTACTCATTTCAGCACATTCCAATATTTTCTTAATAATTTCTTCCTCTAATGGTATTTTCTCATTCTTCCAATGTTTAGCAAATACAATTCTAGCTGCTGTTAATACATTTACAATCAAATACTTTAAATTTTTATGATATATATCAGGTACGATTCCCAATAAAAAAATCTCTGGTTTCAAATCTATGTGTTTCTTTGTCATTTTTTCCAGCCATATGCGAATTCTAGTCCAATATTTCCTGGCTTCCTCACAAGTCCACCACATAAGGTAATATGAGCCAGGTATCTGATGACATTTCCAGCACTTTTCAGATTTATTCTTGAACATTCTTGCTATTCTTGTCGGGGAAAAGTGCCACCTGTAAAACATCTTATACAAATTTTCTTTATATGCTGTTGACATTGACAATTTTTGCCATTTCTCTAAATCAATTCCATATCCAAAATTCTTCCCCCAAGCAATCATTGTTTCCTTAACTTGTTCTTCCTCTAATTTAATTTCCAACAAATAACTATATAGTTTTTTAATCACTTTTTCATCAGTACCTGTCAAAATCCTATCTAAATCAGTCAATTTATCATAAAATCCTTCTATTTTAGAATCTTTAAGATACCTTGCATGTATTTGCACATATGAAAACCAATTCATCTTTATACCTTATTCTTCTAAATTTTGCATCATTTTAAGTTCACCCTTTTCATCCAATATTTCCCCATATCTAACTGTTTGTTCCTTCTTATAAGTTATAGGATATGAAAAAGCTTCAATAGTTGATAACCAAACTGGAATTTTCAAATAACATTGTTTCTTAATTTTCTCCCAATTCAACCATAACGATTCCCGTATATAATGCCTTCTAAAATAACCCTGTGATTTAGTTCCCTTATACCATAAAAAAGCATGCCAACCCAATAATAAATCATGACCTTCTAATGTCAACAATCTAGTCTTTCTTAACGTTATCCATTCTTTAACCCACATTAAGTTTGCAGCTTGATAATACAACTCCCAATTAGGAAGGCCAAATCCTCCTCTAATTCTAGCATCCTGTAAAAGTTTTAATTTTATTCTCGCTTTCTTGCCTTGCCATATATACTTCAACACAATTTTATTTAATTCTTCAAAGTAATCCTTACTTAACCTAATTGGTATTGTTTGGAACAAATATAAAATTCTGGGTAAAATATTCATCTTGATTGTTGAAATTCTACCTATCAATGACAATTGTAGATTTTTCCGTTTTTTCAGATCAGATGCTATCTGCTGTTTAAGTTTAATATAGTTATTCTCTTTCAGTGTAGTACATCTTGACGTCAAATATATCCCCAAATATTTAACTTTGTTCATAACTTGAACTTTCAATAAATCTGCCAGCTCTTCTCTTTTTCTTAATAACATGTTCTTTGTCAGAATCTTTGTTTTGTCTTTTTTTATTTTTAAACCAGCCATCTCACTATACGTCTCTATCTTTTCCAATAGTTTTAAAGCTGTCTCTAAAGGGTCTTCCAAAATAAAGACCAAGTCATCCGCAAAGGCTTGCAATTTAAATTCCTCCTTTTTGACTTTCATTCCTTTTATATTTATATCCTCTCTAATATTTCTATTTAAGACGTCCAAGGTCAATACAAATAACAAAGGAGATAATGGGCATCTTTGTCTTGTACCTTTTTTAATATTGATAGTGTCTGTGAATTCTCCATCTATCATTACTTTTGCCGTTTGCTTATAATATACGGCTTCTATTGCTTGGATAAATTTTCTAGCAAAGCCCATCTGTTCCAATAATTATAACATAAATCTCCAGTTCACATTATCAAATGCCTTTTGGGCATCTAAGAATATCAGATATATTTGTTTTTCCGGGTGTGCCTCATAATATTCCAATGTGTCCAGGATTACCCTCATATTGTCTTTAATCTGTCTCTTTGGTAAAAATCCATTCTGATCAGAGTGAATAAAGTTATTTAGGTATTTTTTAAGCCTTTCTGCCAAGATTGAAGTAAAGATTTTATAGTCTGCATTCAATAAGGAAATAGGTCTATAGTTCTTAATTTGTAATGGGTCAACCCCTTCTTTTGGAATAAGTGCAATATAAGCTTCTGACCATGTTTCAGGTATTTTCTTATTTATCATAACTTCATTCATGACTTCTAACAGTGGAATGCTCAACAATTCTTGTAATGTTTTATAAAATTCTGCCGGGAAGCCATCTGGTCCTGGTGCTTTTCCATTGTTCTGTCTGTTGAGTGCTTCAGTTAATTCCATCATTGTTATAGCACTTTCTAACATTTTCCGAGTTTCATCAGGTATCTTAGGTAGGTTAGCATTTTGTAAATACTGTTTAATTTTTTCCTCATCAAGATCCTCTTGTTTATATAATTGTCCATAAAAATCTCGAATGATTGCCTTTTTCTCCTTATTACCATAACAAATTTGACCATGATCATCTATTAACTGTGATATTTTCCTTGACTCTTTCTCTTTTCTCAACTTATATGCTAACCATCTACCTGGCCTATTTGCATCTTCGAAATAGTTCTGTTTAGCACTTCTAATTTTTTGTGCCAGTTCTTCTTTCTCTGCTTGATCCATTTTATGTTTAATTATGTCCATTTTAAGCTTGATATCTTTTTTCTGTGGCATCTTCTGTAATTCTTTTTCCAGTTTTTTATGGTCATCTTTTAGAGCTTTAATCATTTGCCTCTTCCTAATGTTCTTTTTCTTTATATAGTCAATTATTAATCCTCTTGCATATGCCTTCATTGTATCCCAAACATTCTGTATTGAATGTATCTTCTTTTTTGTTTTCATTGAAGAAGAAAGCCAATTCTTTTTCCACCCATTGTGTAAAATCTTTTTCCTTTAGAATAGTATTGTTTAATGTCCATCTATATCTTCTTTTTTGTCCTTTCCATTTAATATTCATTGGATTATGGTCTGCCCATGTACTTGTTTCAATATTCATTTCTCAAAATCTTAAAGAAAAGTCACCAATGACAGTGATTTCAAACAAAATTGATACCGGTGGGTCAGGGACCCTCCATGGGAATAGTAACATTAATGTTAGTTTTGTTTTTCTGTTGATTTGAGAAAGAATTATGTACTGTTGGAGACCATTACAACATATTTTTACTTGAAGTCAAAAGAGTCATCAAACTATACGTACCAACAACAACTCCACTCCACCCCCCAAAAAAATCCCAGATTACCCATAACAATAAGGAAACTTCAATCCAAAAAGAGATCACTCTGGTGGAAAAACAAATTTGGTCACGCTGCCAACTTCATAAGACATAAGACATAAGAGTTTATTTGTCATTACACTCGCAAGCGGGTGCAACGAAATGAGGTGCTCTTCCACAAGTAAAACTGGACAAACACCACTAAAAGAAAAAAAAATTAAATTAAAACTAAACACAACCGACCATACAATAATCTCTATGCAATTTAAAAATGTAAAACCCCATTACTCTTAGCCATTCACTTCCACATAAATCTTATGACCCTGCATTCAAACTCAAAACTGCTCTTGGATAAAAACTGTTCTTAAATCTGGTCGTCCTTGTTCTTAATACTCTAAATCTCCTTCTCAGTGGTAATAGTTCAAAGAGCTGATGTCCCGGATGAGAGGAGTCATTCAATATATTAAGTATCTTCCTCCTACACCTATTCCTATACAGTTCTTCCAAAGAGGGAAGTGAGCAGCCAATGATGTTTTGAGCCATCTTAATCACCCTCTGAATTGCCTTTTTCTCTGCCACTGTGCAGCTCAAGAATCATACACAGAGACAGCAGGATAATATACTCTCAATTGAACTCCGATAGCTCAAGAACCATACACAGAGACAGTAGGATAATATACTCTCAATTGAACTCCGATAGAAAGTAATCAATAGACTCTCAGCCAGTTGTTGTTTCCTAAGAATCCTTAGTAAATACAACCGTTGTTGTGCCTTCTTAATTAAAACAGCGGTGTTTGCACTCCAGGTCAGGTTATTTGTAATGATGGTCTCGAGAAACTTACATTCAACCACCTGTTCCACATGAACTCCCTCTATATACAGTGGCTGAATGTCTGCTCTTTTTTTCCTATAGTCCACTATAACCTCCTTGGTCTTCTTAATATTAAATATAAGATTATTATTTTTGCACCAACGGGATAGCTGTAATAACTTATCCCAATATGCAGACTCATCATCCCCAGAAATAAGTCCTACAAGCGTAGTATCGTCTGCAAATTTCATTATCCTATTGTTGGGATGTTTATTTGTGCAATCAGATGAATAGATGGAGAACAAAAGTGGACTAAGGACACAACCTTGTGGAGTGCCCATGCTAAGTGTCTTGACAGTAGAAATATAGTCACTCAATTTAACTCTTTGTGGACAATTTGTTAAAAAATCCAATATCCATAAACAAATAGAATCTGGAAAATCTAGATCTTTAAGCATGATGGTATTAAAAGTAGAACTAAAATCTGCGAACAACATTCTTACATAATTCCCCGGTGTTTCCAAATGGGATAAGGCCATGTGAAGCACAGTGATAATTGCATCCTCGGTTGATCTATTTTCTTTGTAAGCAAACTGAAGCCCATCAAAGGAATCGGGAAGGCAGGAGATAATATAATTTCAAACTAGCTGCTCAAAGCACTTCATTAAGCTAGAAGTTAGTGCCACCAGCCTATAGTTGCTCGGATCATTTGTGGGAAACTTTTTAGGCAGTGGAACGATGGTGGAAGCCTTGAGACAAACAGGAACCACACATTGTGTCAAGGATCAATTAAAAATTCCAGTCCATACCCCAGCTAACTGTTCAGCACAATCTTTTACCACCCGACCAGGAATTAAGTCGGGCCCAGCTGACTTTCTGGAATTAACCGCCTTCATTGTCTACCTCACATTCTGCTCATTCACAATGAAGGGGAGGCTCTGCTGAGTAAATGATGGCAAAGGGACAGTTTCGGTTTGATGGATTTCAAATCGAGCAAAAAAGTTGTTCAATTCCTCAACCACTGTCGCACTACCATCCGCAGAGACCTTTTTTGCGTTATAGTTCATTAGTTGTTGAACCCCCTGCCAAACCTGCCTCATGTCATTACTGAGAAAGCAATCTTCAATTCTCCTCTTATATTCGGCCTTAGCCTGCTTAATGCCTCTCCTCAAGTTCGTTCTTGCAGCACTATAATCCAGATCATTCCCAGACTTAAAAGCCTTGTTTCTTGCATACAACAAGTGTCCAACCTTCCCGGTCATCCAAGGTTTTTGATTAGGATAAACCCGGATTCGTTTATCCACCGTGACAGTATCAATACAGTGTGCCATATACCCTAACACCACAGCTGTGTGATCGTTGAGATCAGGATGATCAAAAACTTCCCAGTTTGTCTGTTCGAAGCAGTCCTTTAGCTGCTCCATTGCTCCCTCTGGCCAGCTTTTCACCGTCTTGACTACCGACCCTGCCTGTTTTCTCAGAGGAATATACTCCGGGGCTAAAAGCAGGGACAAGTGATCCGACTGGCCCAGATGTGGTAATTGTAATACCCTGTATCCATTTAAAATATTCGTGTAGACCTTATCCAAGGTGTTCGACCCCCTAGTAGCACACCTTATATATTGATAACATTTAGGGAGGACCACACGAAGATCTACATGATTAAAATCTCCTGCAATAATGTATACAGCATCTGGAAATTTGCTTTGCAAGTTGCCGATTTCATCACCCAGGAAGCCCAAAGCCAAATCTACATTTGGATCCGGCGGAATGTAAACAGCAAGAATAATAACAATGCTGAATTCCCGTGGAAGATAGAAAGGTCTGCATCTAACAGACAGATATTCCAGCTCCAAAGAGCAGTGACGTGTTATAACTTCTGAGTTTGTACACCAAGTCTCTTTAACAAACATACACACTCCACCTCCTCTACACTTCCCCACATTTCTGTCTCTGTCCAGCCGATGTAATAAAAAACCATCCATCTCAAAAACCATCCATCTCTGGAATGGTGGGGTTCAGCCAGGTTTCAGTGATTAACAACACACAACAGCTTTTCACGAACTTACTTGAAGAGACCTGCAACCTTAAATCATCCATCTTATTTGCCACGGATCTAGCATTAGTCAGAAAGAGTCTTGGGAGCAGTAGCCGCTTCGTTTGTTTTTGCAGCCTGTATAAAACACCAGCCCTGCAGCCTCTTTTCTTCCCCCTCTCCCTTCGTCTTCTTTTCCTTCTCACCCTCTCTCTCACCAGAACCACAATCCACGGAGAGCCGGGGAGCCTTGCAACCTCTGATGATATGTTATGTTTCCAAACAAACTTAGCTGTTGTCTCTTGTTTGCTTTATAGTCCAATCTTCACAAGCTCACAATTGCTGTAGAGTATGTTCACCCCGCAGGAGGTATTCACAATACAAGATAATCCATACAAAAAACATCCATAAAAAACACCAAGCCGAAGAGCACTGAGCTGCAGCATGTGAATGCGTGGCTATCTTAGCAGAAAATCCAACTTCAAAAGCTGATACAAAAAATTATGCCACCAGATAAAGACTGAATGCACCAATTATTACATTAAACAAACTAAAAGACTCAAGGTCCATCCCATCCCTGATAGGACATAATGGTAAAGACTGCAACGATGACACCATTAAAGCCAACATCTTTAACATATTCTTTGGTTCAGTATTTGTAAACAGCAATGGATCATGCCCAGTATTTCCTAGCCAAACCACAGAAAACTACACTGATCTAATACATATCGATTTTACAGAAGACAATGTTGAAAAAGCACTATGCAATCTAAAACCATCTCTATCTATTGGACTGGATGGAATATGTGCCTACTTCTTTAAAAAGCTATCCATTGCCATAGCAGAATCTCTAAGCATAATCTTTGAAAAATCTTTCAGGACCAGCTCCTTACTTAACCTATGGTCACAAACCACAATCATTCCCGTCTTCAAAAAGGGAGACCCCAGTTGAAAATTACAGACCAATCTCCTTATGCTGCGTCACCTGTCAAGTCATGGAATCAATTATTAACCAATCCATTATCCTCCACTTAGAGACAAACAACCTATTCTCTAATATAAACAATTTGGTTTCAGAAAAGAACTACCCTGTAATCTGCAACTCTTACCCTGCAAAAACATATGGACTACACAACTTGATCAGGGCAAAACAATAGATGCAATTTACATAGACTTCTGTTGAGCCTTTGATTCAGTGGTATATGATAAACTACTCCTAAAACTAAAATTGCATGGTATCTTTGGACACCTGCATAACTGGATAGAAGCATTCCTGTCAAACAGACAACAAATGGTCAAAACTGGAAGCGTCCTATCAAATTCTGCACCTGTCAATAGTGGTGTCCCCTAAGGCAGTGTTCTAAGACCAATTCTCTTCATACTCTACATAAATGACCTCTATGATCATATCAATAGCAACTGCGTTCTCTTCACTAATGATCTAAAGCTGTTCAATACCACAGACAATACTGCTACCCTTCAAAAAGATCTTGACTATGTATCAGAATGGTCAAACAAATGGCAAATTCAAATCTCAACAAATAAATGCTCTGTCTTACATATTGGCACAAAAAAATCAGAAAATAAAATACAAGCTGAATAGTCAAGACCTTGTTGATGATCCAAGCTCTGTAAAGGACCTTGGAATATTCACCTCAAATAATCTAAGTGCTAGATCCCACTGTAACTACATAGCCAAAAATGCATTAAGAGTTGTTAACTTAATCCTATGTAGCTTTTTGTCTGGTAATATCACACTACTAACTAGAGCATACAAAACATTTGCGAGACCAATACTCGAATTCAGCTCATCAGTCCGGAACCCACATTACATATCTGATATTAGCACAGTTGAGAAAGTCCAGAAATATTTCACAAGAACAGTTCTCCACTCCTCTACTCATTGTATAATACCTTATGCCACCAGACTTGAAATTCTAGACCTAGAAAACCTTGAACTACGCCATCTTCAGACTGATCTAAGTATGGTATATAAAATCATACATTGCAATAACTTACCTGTCAATGAATACTTCAGCTTCAACCATAACACAAGCGCACACAATAGATACAAATTCAAGGTTAACCACACCAAACTTGTTTGCAGGAAATACGACTTCAGCAACAGAGTGGTCAATGTCTGGAATACTCTACCTGACTCTGTGGTTTCTTCCCCAAACCCCAAAAACTTTAACCTTAGACTATCTACTATTGACCTCACCCCTTTCCTAAGAGGTCTGTAGGGGGCGTGCCTAAGCGCACCAACATGCTTACTGTCCCTGTCCTATTGTTTATTTTATTTTTCTTATATGTACCCATTTCATGTATGCATAACTATGTATATACTTGTACCTATTATCTTGTAAATGATTGACAAATCAAAATAAGTAAGTAAGTAAGTAAGTAAGTAAGTAAGTAAATAAATAAATAAATAAATAAATAAATAAATAAATAAATAAATAAATAAATAAATAAATAAATAAATAAATAATACAAAGCAGAGGCTAAAACATATGAAGAATGGTTGTAGGAACTGGGTATGTCTAGTTAGTAAAAAGGACTAAGAGTGCATGATAGCAGTGTTCCAATAGCTCAGGGGCTGCCATAAGAAGAGAGAATCAAGCTATTCTCCAAAGCACCTGAGGGTAGGACAAGAAGCAATGGGTGGAAACTAATCAAGGAAGGAAGCAACCTAGAACTAAGGAGAAATTTCCTGGAAGTTAGAACAATTAATTAGTAGAACTACTTGCTTCCAGAAATTGTGCATGAACCAACAATGGAAGTTCTGAAGAAGAGATTGGACAACTATTTTCTGAAATGGTATAGTTTCCTGCCAGAGCAGGAAATTGAGCTAGAAGACTTCCAAGGTCCCTTTCAACTCTTCTCTTCTCTTCTCTTCTCTTCTCTTCTCTTCTCTTCTCTTCTCTTCTCTTCTCTTCTCTTCTATTTTCTTTAATTCCTGGATTTTTAAACTGAAATGAAGTCATATAAGAAATGATGTCTGCTGTTTGAAGAAATAACAAGTCTTTGGCAATGAACCTGTCAAGAAACATAAATTATGGAAACACGTATCACCTAATATGTGCCAACTGCAAAATAGAAGCCATTATTTCTCTTCTAGTTTCTTCTGGGCAAATAACCATAACCTACTTTACCTCAGCTAATGTTGTAATTTTCTTCTGTTTGAACACAGAAACCACAATATATTTCATTAAGACACACAGGTGGAAGGGGAAGTTCTCTCTAGATATGTTAAAAGTAGGGCCCCTAAGTTGCAAAAGTTGCAATGGGATGTAATGGATCAAGCAGTCAATCAAGATTCGATACATCTAGAAACCTAAAGAGCCTTAGAGGGGGAAAAATGGGAAAAGAGGGGTAAGATCCTTTTTCTCATTTTGTTTTCTTTTTCGTGCTTGTTTTTAGCATTATATTTCCCAGGAGTTTCACATATTATGATCTTGGCCACCTCTCTATGGTCACATGATCAGAATTCAGACACTTGGGACCTGACACATATTTCTGACAGTTGTCAGCATCCTGGGGTCATGTGATCATGTAATCTTCTCACAAACAAAGACAATGGGGAAACCCAGACCCACATAACTGCCTTGTTACTAACTACAGTGATTCACTTAATGACTGGGACAAGGAAAGTCATAAAATGGGGCAAGACTCTCACTTAGCAACATAGAATTTGGGCTCAATTGTGGTCATAAGTAGAGGACTACCTGTGTATTTTGCTGCTCATATGATAAAAAATAACAAATCTAGGTAACATGACAGAATACACAAAATTTAAATCTCTTATACTTTATCAGTTCCTCTCTGATCATATTAACTCCTTTAGTAAGTTGTCTTTATATTCTGAAGCCCCAGTGCCCATTTCAGCCCCCGCCCCCCTTTCCTACTTTTTTTGAAACAAACATTGTCTAAATTTAAAAGAAAAAGCAAATGTCAATCAAGATTGGATACATCTAAAAACCTAAAGAGACTTAGAGAGGGGGAAATAGGAAAAGAGGGGTAAGATCCTTTTTGTCATTTTGTTTTCTTTTTCATGGTTGTTTTTAGCATTATATTTCTCTGGAGTTTCACATCTCCAGTTAGAAACAAAACAAAAATTTCTGAAACATTGGACAATTTTTGGCCCACCAGTATCCAACAAGGTCTAAGTAACAAACAAGTGTCATGGCATGACAATTCACATTTCCTGAATTTTATCATTACCACGTTAGGGATTTAGAAACCTGCCTATGCCATCTTTCTTAAACCCTTGAAAGAAAAAAAAACTTTAAAATATAAAATAAAATTTTAAAATAAGGTCCTTATGTCTGGTGTAAGATTATTTCAGTTGTTTTTACTTGGTGTTATTGCAAAAGCCTATCTAAGTACACAACCATATACTTGTATAAGAATACGGTTGCCTTATCTCCTGTAAAAGTCCATTTCAAAGCTGCTTCTTCACCATCTCTCAGAAATATGCTGAAAGAAATCAATAGTCAAAGTTATAGCGGTTGAAGAATTGGGACATCACCATTTCTGAGGAGATCCTTAAAATTAGCAGAAAATTGGAGAATATTTCTCAAGATTCCTCACTGTAGGAGATTCATCACCGGAAGCTTTCAAGAAGAGACTGAACTGCCTTTTGTCAAAAATGGTGTAGGGTCTTCTACTTGGGAGGGGGGAGGGTTGGACTAGATGACCTACAAGCTCCCTTCCAACTCTGTTAATCTGTATTGCCTACATTTGGCATTCCTGGGTACTTCATTGAAGAACTGGTTTTATTTCATTGTTCAAAGTTAATGCATTGGGGTGTCCTACACCAGTTTCTTGTATATACAACCTGGCTAATTAGAGCGATGGAATAATTTCTCAGGAACAGTGGATAAAACATAAGAGAAATATGTTCAGTTTTCTCAGAAGTTAACCATTTTGTATAAAAAGCTTGATTTCTATTCTCTCGACTTAGTCACCCAAAGAACAAAAGAAAAGTGAGCCATGTGCAGTCACAAAGATACATATAATATTCAGGTAGTCCTTGAGTTACAACCACAATTTATGTTGCTAAGTAAGAAATTTGTTAAGTGAGTTTCATCTCATTTAACAACCTTTCTTGCTACTTTTTTCAAGCAAATCACTGCAAATTAGTAACATGGTTCCTAAGTGGATCTGGCTTTCCCCATTGATGTTGCTTGTCAGAAGGTCACAAAAGGGGATCACAAGACCCTGGGACACTGCAACCGTCATATGTATGAGTCAGTTGTCAAACATCTGAGTGCAAATCTTATGACCACCGGGATGCTTCAATAGTGTGAAAAATGGTTGTAAGTCCCTTTTTTCAGGGCTTTTGTAACTTTGAACAGACATTAAATGAATTGTTGTAAATTGAGGACTACCTGTAATCATACATACAATATATATGTACATATTTTAATCTTTCTCCACTTATCTCATCTACATATTAGCCAGTGATGGGATTCAAACATTTTACTACCGGTTCTGTGGGAGTGGCAGGGGAAGGATTCTGTAAAATCTCCATTCCCTCCCCACCTCAATAACCTGCTTTCCAGCTCTGTTCTCCTGTGCAGGGCAACAAAAGAAGAGCCAGCTGATCAGCTGGGACTTGGGAGGCAGAGAATAGATGGGGGATGGTCCAGAGGTGGTATTTGCCAGTTCTCCGAACGAGTCAAAATTTCCACTACCGGTTCTCCAAAACTAGTCAGAATCTGCTGAACACCGCCTCTGATCTTGGCCTTATCTTTTCCCAAAGTTCTCACAGCAGGCAAGACGTCTTGGTCATCTGTTTTTGTTTTGGACATTACATTTGATAACACATATTTCAAATCTGCTTTCAACAGACCACGGTTATTTCCTTACAAATATTCCTTCCAACATGCATAGCTAAATGTCCATGGAGATTCTCAGTCATCCAGGTCATGTTTGTCCCAAAGGTGCTTTTTCAAGAGGCAACTGGACTTTCTGGTTTTTGTTTGAAGACCTTTTGCTTCTCATCCAAGAAGCTTTTTCAGCTCTGAAGAACTGAAAACCCACCAAAAACCATAAACCACAAAAAGAATGGAGGAAGCTTCTCAGATGAGAAGTGAAAAGTCTTCAAGGAAAAACAAAGTCCAGCTGCCTTTTGAAAAAAGCACCTTTGGATATTCCTTCTCTTTAATTTAATACTAAGTCCTTAAATCACTTGAAATTTTAATCCTATTTTCTCTACTGGAAGCTACTTGCACCTGCTTCCTAAACAATATTTTCTATCAAAATGGCTCTGCATTTTGTGTCTCATTTATCAGTGATCCAAACTTCCTCCCTTTGACCCTGTACTAGCATATTTTTCCTCCATATATATATATATACACATTACACATAATCTTGCCTTCCACCTTTTCAGTGATCTCTTGTAGAGGAAAAACATCCTTTTCTCAAAAAAATAACCTATGTTAAAAATATACCTTTAGTCCTTGACTTAGAACAGTACATTTAGTGACCGTGCGGGGGAAAAAGTGATTAATAAGCATTTTTCATGCTTATGACCTTGGCCACCTTTCCATGGTCACATGATCAGAATTCAGACACTTGACACTTGACTCATATTTATGAGAGTTGTCAGTGTCCTGGGGTCATGGGATCACGTATTGTAATCTTCTGACAAGCAAAATCAATGGGAGAACCCAGATCCATATCACAACCTTGTCACTAACTACAGTGATTCACTTAACAACTGGACAAGGGAAGTCATAAAATGGGGCAAAACTCAAATGTCTCACTTAGCAACATAAAATTTGGGCTCAATTGTGGTTGTAAGTTGAGAAATACCTATATATTTAAACAGATAACAGATAATCAGAGTTGGAAGGGACCTTGTAGATAATCTAGTCCAACCCCCCGCCCAAGTGGGAGACTCTACACCATTTCTGACAAATGACAGTCCAATCTCTTCTTGAAAGTCTCAAGTGATGGTGCTAACACAACTTCCAAGAGCAAGCTGTTCCATTGGTATATTGTTCTCACTGTCAGAAAGTTTCTCCTTATTTCCAGGTTAAATCTCTCCTTGTTCAGTTTCCATCCATTATTCCTTGTCTGGCCTATAGGTGCTTTAGAAAATAGCTTTCCATTTCCATTCCTCTCTGTGGCAGCCCCTCAAATATTGGAAGATTGCTATCATGTCTCCCCTGGTCCGTCTGTTTACTAGACTAGCCAAGCCCAGTTCCTGCAACCGTTCATTGTATGTTTTAGCCTCCAGTCCCCTAATCATCTGGTTGCTCTTCTCTGTACTTTTTCTAGAGTCTCAACATCTTTTTTATAACGTGGTGTCCAAAACTGGATGCAGTACTCTAGGTGCGGTCTTACTTTGGCTTTATAGAGTGGTATTAGTACCTCCCTTGATCTTGATTGTATCCCTCTGTTAATGCAACTTAGGATTTCATTAGCTTTTTTGGCGGCGGCTGCACATTGTTGGCTCATATTTAGCTGGTTGTCCACTAAGACTCCAAGATCCCTTTCACAGTTACTGCTATTGAGCCTGGTTTCACCCAGTCTACTTTTGGTTTTTCTTGCCTAAGTGTAGGAATTTACTTTACTATTTTGTTTTCTATATTACAAAAAAATAACAAATCTAGGTAACATTTGACATATAAATGACAGAATACACAAAATTTAAATCTCCTATATTTTATCAGTTCCTCTCTGGTCATATGAGCTCCTTTAGTAACTTGTCTTTATATTCTGAAGCCCCAGTATCCATTTCAGCCCCCCCCCTTTTTTTTTTTCCTTCTTTCTTTGAAACAAGAATTGTCTAAATTTAAAAGAAAAAGCAAACGTCTTCATTTGTTTTCTCTTCTGAGATAGAAACATGATCAGGAAGAGTGAAGTGTACTGAGGCCTTTCCAAGATCACAAAGAATGCACAAAGAATATCTCTTGAACTAGACCTTGAGTAATTTATGCATGTGTAACAATGTGTTACTCCTAAAGCAGTGATGAAATGCTACTGGTTCAGCCCAGTTCAACCAAACAGTTAGCAAATAAAGCACTGATGATCAGCTGAATTGAGAAAGAAGGGAAAACCACAGGATCGGCTCTCCCTGCACTTTTCTCTTCTTTATCCTCTCAGCTGATTAATGTGGCAGAGCCTCAGCTCTCACACACAAAACATGTGATCACCGAACCAGTAGGGAGACTGGTAGAATCCTACCACTGTCCTAAAGTTAATTATTTCTACACTAAAATTTCTGAAATCCATTCCCTAAATACTATATAGCGGCTTTCACAGCACCCTGTAAAAAGAGATGCCCTTCTCCCTATTTTTTATCTTAATTCTCCACATGATTCTAGAATAGCATTCTGACCATTAGGATATCAGGTTAAGCAGAGTTCTTACACAAGGCCTAAAATAAGTGAATAGCCTCAAATTATCATAATTTGGACACAGTTTGCAATATCCTATCTCTCTTGGCCAATCTATGGAACTAGGAATGGTAGAAGGAAAGAGGAGAGGAAAAGGACCAGGAATAAGATAAGCAGCAGCCTCAGATAATAGTGGTGTTGATATATCCAGCCATGAAAGGCCAGGCTGAGGATCGATCATCCTGGAGAAAGTCTGTCTCTGTGGTTGCTAAGAGTCAGCACTGACTTGGTGACACATAATCAATCAATCAATCAATCAACCAATCAATATTTGCTCTGGCTATACATAGTTGGTTTTCAGTTAAATTAAATTCAATTAAACCCATCCATAGTGGTTTTCAATTAAATTTCAAACATATTTGAATTTCTTCAGCTGCATTTTTTCTCTCAACCTAACAGGATAACAAAGTTGGAAGGGACCTTGGAGGTTTTCTAGTCCAACCTCCTGCTCAAGTGGAAAATTGTACCATTGCAGGAAGATGGTTATCCAATATCTTTTTTAAAACTTTCAGTATTGGAGCTTCCACAACTTCTAGAGCAGGGGTCCCCAAACTTGGCAACTTTAAGACTTGTGGATTTCAACTCCCATAATTCCTGGCTGAGGAATTCTTGGAGTTGAAGTCCACAAGTCTTAAAGTTGCCAAGTTTGGAGACTTCTGTTCTAGAGAGAAGTTGTTCCAAGGATTAATTGTTCTAACCGTAAGGACATTTCTCCTTAGTTCTAGGTTCTCTCTTGGTTCTCCTTCATCCTTTCTCGTTCACAACTGACTTTGCTTCATAGTTCCATCAAGCAACATGTTTTTTAGCTTCCATTGATATAATTACATACCCTTTTAGAACAGAAATCTTCCCACATTTTTCCAAATGGCCCTTTTCCTTATATTCACTTTCAATTCCTTCTATCGGAGTAAGGAGAAATTTTCTGAAAGTTAGAACAATTCATCAGTGGAACAACTTGCCTCCAGAAGTTGTGAATGCTCTATCACTGGAGCTTTTAAGAGGAGATTGGACATCCATTTGTCTGAAATGGTATATACTATGGGGTCTCCTGTCTGAGAAGTGGGTTGGACTAGAATACTTCCAAAGTTCCTTCCAATTCTGTTACTCTATTATTAATCTAAGCTTTGAATATTTTTCTACAGGATTTATACTTTCGCCTTGGCAGTCTTTACTATTTTTGTTCTATTTTTTATTCCTTTCTTTATCTCCTACGTCAATATCCCCTTTTAATATTACATTGAGGATATCATCACTCTTGTGACACCTTTGTAGCACCTGCAGGTATTTGCTCACATTAATTCTACCTCTTTCTGCAATTGACGTTATTTCTTCATTGTGGTTTTAGGGCCGCACAGCTACAGTTGAAACCTAACTATCCTGGTTTCACAAGATGCCTGTATACCATATTTGGTAAAGGAATATTTCCTCTTTTCCCCTCTTTAATCCCACCCCCAATTCAACAGAGCTCTATATAATCATTTCAATGGCACCCTGTAAATCGAAGCTATTCCTGAAGAAAGTGGTAACTATCACTCAAGACAGGATTACAACTGGGTAAGTTAAAGATTGACTTTTAAACTCAAGCACCCCCAACCTGTATCTATGCCTGTAACTACTTATTTATTCTCTCAGGAAACTGAAATTAATTTCATCACAGATAAATTATAGGTAGTCCTCGACCTACGTTCCCAATTGAGTCCAAACTTTATGTTGTTAAGTGAGACATTTCAGTGAGTTTTACCCCATGTTACAACCTTTCTTGCCATAGTTGTTAAGTGAATCATTACAGTTGTTAGTAAAACTGTTGTTAAGTGAATCTGGCTTCCCCATTGGAGGTCACAAATGGGGACCACATGACCCCAGGACACGGCAACTGTCATAAATATGAGTCAGTTGCCAAGCGTCTGAATTTTGATCATGTGACCATAGGGATGTTGCAATGGTTGTAAACATGAAAAATGGTCATGTCCCTTTTTTCAGTGCATCGTAACTTTGAACAGTCACTAAACGAACTGTTGTAAATCAAGGACTACCTACACTCTATTTTAATTCCACTAGATGACTACTAGATGTCAGCAGAAAAGTGTAGAATTTCTCTTTGAAGTAGTCATCCATATTTTTACACCCAGATGTGGTAAATTTAAACATGGAGAATCCAAACACAAACATAAGTGAAAAGACATCAAAATGTATTTTTAAAAAATGGGTGAAAGTATCTTCCAGTTGAATGCAGCACTTTCTCTATGCAAGATGGCATCACTGAAAGCAATTTTTTTCTTACTTTTGTATGCTTCCTTTTTTCTACCCAATGATATGTACATATTATCTAAATCATTTTTTAATGCTTCCTGTGGAACTCTTGCTCCAAATTGATGTTGATTTGAATCAAGTTGATATTTGGGAGGGCGATTACAAAAAATTCTCAAACCTATTATCTAGGCTGGAAATTGTGAACTTGGCTTCCTTGATATGTCTACATGATTTTGTAATGGCCTTAACTGTGTCCCCTTTTTTACTTTATAAGTTTACAGAGAGAAATTAAGGCATATTGATTATTCAGTATGAAATCCTTCTGATATTTTGATCTTTTACATATTCCAAATTGGTGTAAGTGGACTAGAATTGCAAATTTCATGAGCATGCCCTAAAATTTCACAAGTAAATGGAGCTGCTCCCCCAGTGGTGTGATTCAAAAAATGTTGCTACCAGTTCTGTGGGTGTGACTTGGTGGGCATGACTTGGTGGCGTGGCAGGGGAAGGATACTGCAAAATCCCCATTCCCTCCTCACCCCACTAACCTGCTTTCCATCTACGTTCTCCTATGCAAGGCAACAAAAGAAGACACAGCCAAACAGCTGGGACTCAATGGGAGGCAGAGAAGAGATGGGGACGGGGCCAGTTAGAGGTGATATTTGCTGGTTCTCCGAACTACTCAAAATTTCCGCTACCGGTTCTCCAGAACTGGTCAGAACCTGAGGAATACCACCTCTGTGCTCCCCAAATAAGGCAATAACAATTCATTTGCATACTGTTGCCCCCTTCCCAAAAAGTTATAAACTCCCCAGAAATTGAACTTCATTTATTGAGCATTTACTCTTGTGGTGCTCTTGGTGCTGTCTGACCTTGGTTGTTTGGTTGCAAGTCAATGTGGAGTTTGCTGGCTGTTTATATACATGGTAGCTTTCCCTACAAGTTTTGGTGGGGTTTCTCCATACTTGGAAACCACACCCCTTCTAGCCAAGGAGGAAAACACCCAATTCCTCCCCACCCCCACCTCATCACTGGCAGGGTGAGCTATTGTATATAAACAGGGAACAAGCCCCACACTCACTTGTGCTGATGGTGTAATCTAGTTGGGTAATGAAACATTTGCATGCACACAGCCAAACTTAGGAAGGGCCCAGAATTCCACAGTTCAGCCCTGAGCTGCAGATATTTTTTTTCTACTTTTCCTTACCTTTATGTAAAAGAATAGCAAAATAAGACTAGGATTATCCAGTGTAAGCTTAACAGAGTGGTTTCTTTACATGAGGAATAGTTTACATTGAAAAAAAAATATAACAATGTGTTTTAATGCCTCATTGAAACATATAGTATTTTGAAACAGGTAGATCTACTCTCATTTTTATGCTTGCAGTTTCTTAGTTCTTCTTTTCTTCCTCTTACTTTCTTCCTCTTCCCCTTGCTTTTCTTATCTTCCCTCTGGGCCATTTCTACAGATCCAGATATCCCATCATGACCATCTTCAGATTGCTTCTTCAGCTGGTTGTTCTTCTTGGGGCTCTACTGGTGCACTCCGGAGAAGCTGCAACTTTTCAAAGTTTTGCTAACAGCCATATTGATTTTCCCAAAACCAGAGCCAATAATCCAAATGCCTACTGTAACTTGATGATGCAGAGAAGGGGGCTGAGTCGAGGAAGGTGCAAACCCAGCAACACTTTTATCCATGCCTCTTACAACAATGTCATAGCAGTTTGCCGAGGTGCCGGAACTCGCCATCAAAGGAATTTGTTCGACAGCAGGAATAGTTTCTCAGTGACCCACTGTAGAAGAACAGGAAGATACCCAAATTGCAATTACAGGGGACGTTCCATGAACCGGAGGGTCCGCCTGGGCTGTGTCCGCAGGTTGCCTGTTCACTTGGCGCGGCTTATATAAGAGGTGGTGTATAACATGCCACCTGCAGAAGCTCAAGGATGTGATGGTCACGGCATCTGAGTGCTTCCTTGCTACTGCTCTTTCTGCAATGAACCTCTTAGTGCACTTCCACCACTTAGCAATAGTTCCTTTTCTCCCTCCCCCAGCAAAGTCAACTATCAAATATCATAGGGTCAAGTTGAGGAACTAGAGATCCCCATCTCAAATATTCCCTTCCCTTCTTCTCTCCTGAGCTTTCTAGATGAATTTGTTCACATGATAGTTTCAAAATCTTCCTCACTAGGATATGAGCTGGATTGTTGTCTGTTTTTCGCAGGTTATTTCAGTCTACCCTTAGCGTTTCCCTTGCAAAAAAAAAAATCATGGTCTGGAAGTGGCTTGGAAATCTGTTAATAGTGAAGAGACAATCATTGCATCAGGGACATGAACTTGTGGATCAGCCCCACTTTCCTGTAAACCAATACAGAGAAGTGTTGGGCAGAAAAATCAGGCGTGCATTCAGACCTTCCATTAGGGTTGTGTGACCACTCAGGTTTAGAGGGGGAAATGGTTTTCCCTCTAAATCTGAGTAGGACCTTCAAACAAAGGTATATTTTCCCAGGATCACTTTGTAGATGCTGAGTCCTGGAATCTGCTTCCAGAAATGCAGATAAATGCTTCATGAGCATTCCTGGGTGGTCTGAAAACATCTCCCACTGCCACAACTATCATCATATATTTCCTTCCTCTCACTAGCTCTGAGAGTTGATAGGATTAAAAATGCTCCATTCTTGGGGAACTGCCCTCCTTCTAAAGCATTCCATAGCATGTGGAGTCCGTGGTCTAATCCAATCTGCTGAAGACCTGGAGATGACAGTGGACATAAAAAGAACATTGCAACTATCTTTGGATAAAGATTACCAGCTTTTATTAAGTTTATCTCATGTGTGGCATACTTGCCAAAAGATTATTTGGGAGGTGGGGTGTCTTCTGTGTTCTATACTTCAATGTAATATCTTCTTACAATAATTATTGTGTCTCATCCAATTAACCAAAGATTGCTGTGGTGTACAATGCAAATATTAAGATTGTTATTATTTTCTGCATGCCACTTGTCCCTACCCTAAAGAAGCTGCTAGAGTTTAAAGTACGCTTGCTGATTTCTCTGAATAAACTAGATGGCTGCAAATAAATAAAGTAGATGGCTCTGAATAAACTAGATGGCTGCAAATTGCAAATAATAAGAGTATTTTGTTATCTTTCTAAAATGTCAGGGCTGGCAACCTTGAGTGATAGTTCGGAGTGAGACACTGCGAGGGAGCGGAGCGACCGAGGGGGGGATGGTGTGGAAGGGGGGTGTCCCCCCTTCCACGGTAGGGAGCTTTGACAATTTTACATTTTAAATGGTGCAATCTGATGCATACTTTAGTCATGATTTGGACATATACATACATACATACATACATGCAAGCAGCACCAATGTACTTGAACCAGATTTGTAAGATATTAATAATGCAGTTCACTGACCATGAATAATTGAAGTTCCTGACTTGTAACTGCAGTATTCTACCTCAACTGACTTTATTAGCTTAGTGATGTACTATAGACCACTATAGGATGAATTCAATGTGCAACAAAAAGACAAAAAACCCGAAACAACTACAGAGATAATGCAAATACATCAATGGGTATTCTTCTTTCTGTATCAAATACCATACTACATGCCAATATCAAATGCTATAGTCTCAGTCTTTAATTATATACTAACTTGTTGACTGAAATAGGGGTTCATAATTTCAGACATGTATAAACTAAACATTTAATCGAATAATGAGTGCTTCATATAAATATACATATTGTTAACTGTAAAACTCATCTACTGTATTCTGAAGCTTGGCCCTAGCTTTCATCATAGAAGCTATAGAACCAAAACAAAGCCCTGCATATTTATTGTTTTCTTCTTCCCTGGTGAATTTGATTCCTTTGGAGATGTTATGGATAGTTTTGTGTGTGATCTCTAGTTGGTCCCTTTTTATTATGGTTGTTGTGTATGTACCATAGTTAATAAAGTATGAGCTTGAGGTAAAGTGCAGGGTTCTGGCCCTGCACTTCTGATTGGCTGTTAGGCGGCCAGATCGGATTGGTTAGTTCTGAGGAATCCGATTGGCCCTTAACAGAGAATTCTTATTGGTTAAAAGAGCTAGCGTTCATAGCTCGTTATTGGACAATTCTTACAGGGGTTGCCTATATAAGGCAGAGTTCACTGTTATTGTTTTGAGAAGTCACTATGCAATAAAGAGCTGATAGTTCACTATTCAGAGGCTGTCTCCATTTACTCCGACCCATGTTCAGTACTTAACACTGGTGACGAGGATGGGATGTGGAGACGTCTGAACCGAAGAAGCCAGGAAGCAATACCAAGCACGTGATAGATGACGCCAACAACGGAACCATGTCTGGCGGCATCGTACCACCCGCTCCGTTCAATCCAAACCAAGAGGATTGGGAATCCTACATGGATTGCTCCCAAATGTTTCTTGAGACGAACAACTTGAAGGACGCCACGCTAGCAAAGAAAAGGGCGTTGTTCCTGATGCATTGCGGCCCAGCCGTATTTAATATGGCTAAAGCACTCGCCAAACCTCAAGAAGTGAAGGCCATGAGCTGGGACGACTTCAAACCCATCCTGAGAGACCATTACATGCCAACCGTTCCTACGCTCGTGAGACGCCACGAGTTTTATCAGAGGAACCAATGAAAAGGGGAAAGCGTGGCCGATTTCATGGCGGACATCCGAAATTTAGGGGGCCTCTGCGGGTTCATCGATTTAGAAGAGGCACTAAGAGTTCGAATAGTTCTGGGAGTAGATGCACTAGGTCTGTAAAGCAAGCTGATGGCGAAAGGGGACATCAGCCTTGCCGACGCCATCGCCGAAGCCACGGCAGCAGAGGTGACCAAAAAGTCGGCTGCACAACTACGGCGAAGCCGCACTCCGGTACCACCACCGACAAGCGACATTTTATCCAAGTCTGAAGGACAGCTCGTGACGATGCACCACGAGGACCTCTCTTCGTCGTCAGACAGCGACGAAGAAGGGGTCCATCAACTGCGGTCCGACTGGGACCCTCGCCCGAAGCCCTTACGCCCTTGCGCTGGCTGTGGAGCAAACCATGCCAGGTCCGAATGCAAATTCCGCGACACACTCTGCCATGAGTGCGGGAAACGAGGCCACATCGGCCGGGTCTGCTGCAGCTTACCAGGACTCAGCCAGGCCTCAAAAGGGGCTAACTATCACCAATCGACAGGAAACCTGGAAAGCGAGAGCCAGTAAACCACTCCTACAGAAATCGAACTGTGCAGAGAGAAGAGGCTCACCATACTATCACTATCGGTCACGCCTCAGCTTTGGACACTAAGAAAATCCGAGTCACGGTAGCCATCGAGAACCAGCCTTGCCACATGGAGATCGACTCAGGATCGTCCCTCTCGATGGTGTCCTGGAAGACACTCAAGCAACTCATCCCCACAATTCTACACCAAGACCTCCAATTTCAACGCCTCATCCTCAAGGACTACCAAGGGAATCGAATCCCCATTGTCGGGTCCTGCCGAGTCCAAGTCTCCTTCAAGAAGCATACAGCATACTTACCTCTAACGGTCATCGACAGAGATAGGCCTAGCCTACTAGGCCTCCAATGGTTCACGCCACTCGGCATTGAAGTGGCTGGCGTGAACTGAGTCGGTGGTTGTGAGTGGGAGGAAGACCTTATCTCTGAGTTTAGTAACGTCTTCGCGGACAGCTTAGGCGAGTATAAGGGGACCCTGATCTCATTCAGTCTAGATCCAAAAGTAGCTCCCATTCGCTTGAAGCCCCGTCGAGTTCCGTTCGCTCTTAAAGCAAAAATCAACGAACAATTCGACAAGCTAATTGCTCAAGGGGTGTTGAAGCCCATCGATCACTCTCCATGGGAAACCCCTATTGTAACACCCATTAAGCCAGATGGGTCAATCCGAATTTGTGGGGACTACCGGGCCACTTTGAACCACGCCCTACAGCAGAATGCGTATCCAGTTCCGGTGGTGCAGCACCTCCTCCATTCCTTGGGGGGAGGAAAGGTTTTCGCTAAATTAGATTTAGCTCAAGCTTATCAACAATTACCAGTGGATGAAAAAACGGCTCAAGCCCAAACAATTGTAATGCACAGGGGTGCCTTTAAATGTACCCGATTGCAATTCGGAGTTAGTGTAGCCCCGGGGATCTTCCAGAGCCTTATGGAAAGGTTATTACAAGGAATCAAGGGTGTGGTCCCTTATTTTGATGACGTATTAATTGCAGCCCCTACAAAAAAATCTTACAGGACCATTTGAAATGCATTCTAAAAAAATTCCAAGAGGCCGGACTTAGGGTGAAAAAAAATAAATGTCAATTGTATACTGACAATGTTGAGTTTCTAGGGTACCGGATTGATAGCCAGGGCATTCATCCTACCGAGAGTAAATTAAAAGCGATCAAAAACGCTCCCAGGCCACGCAACAAGGCCGATCTCCAGGTGTTCTTAGGCCTCATTAATTTCTATAATGTATTTTTACCGCACAAGGCAACTGTCGCTGAACCGTTACACCGATTATCAGATAAAAAAGCATTGTGGGTATGGGGTTACCGGGAAGAGCAAGCGTTCCGGAATGTTAAAAAACTGCTCACATCTGACTCTGTACTTATGCAGTATAATGAGACTTTGCCGTTAGTTATAACCTGCGATGCATCGCCTTTCGGGGTGGGCACCATTTTGAGCCATGTACTGCCTAATGGGAACGAAGCCCCTGTTGCATACTTTTCAAAGACTCTTTCGCAAGCAGAGCGGAACTATGGACAAATTGATAAAGAAGCCCTCGCAATCGTTTCAGCTGTAAAAAAATTTCATGAATATGTGTATGGAAGGACATTTACCATTATAACTGACCACAAACCGTTGCTAGGGATAATAGCCGGGGACAAACCAACCCCCTACATATTATCCCCTAGAATGACCCGATGATCAGAATTCCTAGCTGCTTATAATTATCGCCTGCAATATCGCCCGGGAAAAGCCATTCCCCACGCCGACGCATTAAGCTGAGCACCACTTCCAGAGACTCTCGACGATCCAGCACCAACGGCAACCACGTTGCAGATTGGAACACTCAACTCACCGCCTATGACTGCCCGAGACATCGCGAGAGAAACCAAACAAGACCACACCCTAGCTCGAGTCCTAGGCTGGGTAGAACGTGGATGGCCATTGGACCAAGTACCAGATGACTTCGCACCATTCAAATCTCGACAGACTGAACTTTTTTCCCAAAAAGGCTGTATCATCTGGGGCGATAAAGTCTGTTAAGCCTGGTTTCCCCAACCAGGGTTAGGGAGACAAGCTAAACAGAATGTGCAGCATTAGTCAGATAGGCACACAGATAAATGAGTGAGCTAAGCTTGTATGTTTATTAACATACAGTAAAAATAACAGATACGCTTGTGCTATCAAAAATATAGTTTATTCCATTATGAGTTCATAGCATAGTCAAAATAACAGTCCAATAGTCATGTATCATTTAGTCAGTCCATTCAGGGATATTCAGTTAGCAAAGTCCGTGTAGAAATTTCCTATGTCAATTCACTTACAAGTCAGTCCTTTGTTTTCTCTCCCGTTCGAGCAATGCAGTCTTGTGTCCTTGCAGTAATCAGGTATCATCACAGCCAGAGAGTGAGCAAGCTGCCGTCTTGCTTCTTTTAAAGTGCTTTCACAACCACTCCCTTAATTACTATCCCACAGTTAAAGTTGCAGACACTTTAACATACAAACTATGATTACATATTATTATTTACCTAAACCAGTTAGGGTAAAACAATGTTATCCCTAACAGAGTCGTTGTCCCAGAACGACTCCGGAAGATGCTGCTGCGAATTCTGCACGAGGGCCACCCCGGCATCGTGCAAATGAAGGCGCTTGCACGAAGCTACGCATGGTCGGGCAAATCGAACAGTGGGTTAAAGCGTGTTCAAATTGCCAACAAGTCAGCAACACCCCACCAAAAGCCATGCCTACTGAATGGGAGACGCCAGGTGGACCCTGGTCCAGAATCCATCTGGATTTCACGGGGCCAACTAAGGGCTATACCTTCCTGCTGACAGTTGATGCATACTCCAATTGGTTAGAAATTCATCGTATGACGGCTACGACCTCTGAGGCGGTGATCAAGATTCTAAACAGACTCTTTGCAACCCACGGATTGCCAGACATCCTGGTATCCAATAACGGGCCACAGTTTACGGCACTAATGTTCGAGCAGTACCTCGCTGATCGCGGCATCCGCCATGCGCTCACCTCGCCTGCGCACCCTGTGACCAATGGCCGAGCTGAACGCATGGTCCAATTTGTTAAAAAGACCTTGCAAAAAGTGGACTATGACAATATCGATGACAAGGTCAACCAAATTCTCTTTTTGCAACACATAACTCCACATAGCGTCACCGGCAGAACTCCCGCCGAACTACTGATGGGACGAAGACTCCACTCCCACCTCGACCAGTTGCACCCTGCTTACGAACCGGAAAAGCCAATAGGATCCAGTGGCCACTGTCACACCTTCCAGGTAGGAGACCTCGTTTACGCACGAAACTTATCGGGCGACCCGTTATGGATAGAGGCGACAGTAGTACGAGTGACCGGCCCCAAATCCTACGTAATGAAATGCTGTGACAATAAACTGTGGAAATGGCATATCGACCAATTACGGTCACGACTCACAATGGCCAGTCAACAACTCCCCCATGACCAAACCAGGGGGGGGGAGGTATGGAAGAAGATGAAGTTCCAGGGAACCTGCTCGAAGGGAGCGACGAACTAAATGATACTCAGGAAATGGAGCAGGAAGGAGAAACGTTTGCACCGCAAGAAATTGCAGCTGAGCAAGAAGCAGAACCACTGCCAAACAACAATCTACCTCAACAGGATTGCAACCAACCAATCCAACGAAAATCCGAAAGAGTTAAAAGACAACCGAAAGAGTTAAAAGACAATCTAAGGGACTATATAACTACACCGTAATTAAGAAGCCAGGGGGAAGGGGTGTTGTGTATGTACCATAGTTAATAAAGTATGAGCTTGAGGTAAAGTGCAGGGTTCTGGCCCTGCACTTCTGATTGGCTGTTAGGCGGCCAGATCGGATTGGTTAGTTCTGAGGAATCCGATTGGCCCTTAACAGAGAATTCTTATTGGTTAAAAGAGCTAGTGTTCATAGCTCGTTATTGGACAATTCTTACAGGGGTTGCCTATATAAGGCAGAGTTCACTGTTGTTGTTTTGAGAAGTCACTATGCAATAAAGAGCTGATAGTTCACTATTCAGAGGCTGTCTCCATTTACTCCGACCCATGTTCAGTACTTAACAATGGTCAAGGCATCATCTGCATACTAGATCCTTATTTTGGATTCAATGTGTGCTATTGGTTCCAGGAGTTGCATTACAATCTCTGCTATGCATACAGAAAGCAGTGATCTCATAAATGTTCTTTTGACTTGTTGATATGTTTGTCCATCAAACTGAAAGTATGTCATTAGGCAAGGTTTGATAAGAGGCTGCAACTGGCAGTCCAGGTATGGGTGTGGGAAGGCATGGCTGGTTGGTCATGTGACTGGTGATCACTCATCACACCCAGCCCCACGTCCCAGCCACTTGCCTCAAAGGAACAGGAAGGATTCAGCCAGTTGGGGCTAATCCTACCACTGGCTAGCCCCACCCCTGCCCATTTTTCGGCCTGCTTTTGGGCCATTTTCAGGCCATTTTTCAGGCTCTTTCCAGGATGTTTGGGGAGCATTTTCAGGCTGTTTTCAGGCCATTTTTGAGCCATTTTCGAATCATTTTTCCAGCCAAAATCAGCTTAAAATGGCCTGAAAACAGCCCAGAAAATGGGCTGGGTTTTTGGGGATGCTTTCAGGCCAATTTTTGTGCCATTTTCAGGCTGATTTTCTAGCCAAAACCAGCCAGAAAATGGCCAAAAAGAGCCCAAAAAACAAGCAGTGCAAGGTGGTGGTCTAGTTTGCCAATTGTCCAATCCATGCAGAATTGGAACAAGAGGTTTGGGCAAACCTGTTTGAACCTGCAAAAGCCCACCTCTGCATACCTTCATATAATTTGATGACGGGAAATCCCTCTTTAAAGCCCCATTGTTGTTTTCCCATCTTGTCATCATTACCAACAGTTGAAAAATTCCAGCTTGTTCTCTTTCTTTTCTTATGCTTTTGCTTGGTCTCCCCACTTACTATATCAATTCTTTTTTTTTTTTTTGAGTTTTAAAATGAACTTTATTTGCAATGGATTAAAAAGATATAAACCTACGAGTATACAGAAATATAAAATGGTAAACATACTAATAGGACAGTAATATTTCTTTTTTTTTTTTGAAAGAGATTTTATTAATTTTCTACAAACAAACAAGACAAACAAAACATTAAAACATCAACTCTCATATGTACATCCAGTATGTCAGTTGGTTCATCGGTTTTGTGCATTCATTTTGTAGTCTCAATTACAATTATGTTACATAACAACTCATATTGTCAATCCAAACTTATATATCCTAATATCACTAAAAAAAAAGAAATTTTTGACTATACTTTTAATCATTCATGCTTTATGAGATAACAATACTTTAATTGGTTTATTCTGTAACAAATCACATAATCATACCAAATCAATCCTAAAAAACCCTTTATAAATATAATGTCAAATAACAAAGTACTAACAAAATAGCAAAATAAAAATATTCCTTACTGTCTAGCATTCTAAATATTCTATTATCGTATTTTATCATCTAGCTATTGATAAAAAAGATCCCAAATTTCGTAAAATTGTTTATCCTCTTGCTCTCTAATTTCAAATGTCAATCTACTCATCTCAGCACATTCCAATATTTTCTTCATAATTTCTTCCTGTAATGGTATTTTCTCATTCTTCCAATTTTTAGCAAATACAATCCTAGCCGCTGTTAATACATTTACGATCAGGTATTTCAAATCTTTACTATATATATCAGGTAAAATTCCCAATAAGAGGATCTCTGGTTTCAAATCTATGTGTTTCTTTGTCATTTTTTCCAACCACATGCGAATTTTAGTCCAATATTTTCTAGCATCCTCACAAGTCCACCACATATGGTAATACGAACCGGGTATCTGATGACATTTCCAGCATTTTTCAGATTTGTTCTTAAACATTCTTGCTATTCTTGTCGGGGGAAAGTGCCACTTGTAAAACATCTTATACAAGTTTTCTTTATATGCTGTTGACATTGTCATTTTATAATTTTGAGACCACAATTTTTGCCATTTCTCTAGATCAATCCCATACCCAAAATTCTTTCCCCAAACAATCATAGTTTCTTTAACTTGTTCTTCCTCTAATTTCATTCCCAGTAAATAACCATGTAATTTTTTAATCACCTTCTCATCAGTACCCATCAAGATCTTATCTAAATCAGTCTGCTTATCATAGAATCCCTCCGTTTTAAAATCTTCATCATACCTTGAATGTATTTGCGCATATGAAAACCAATTCATCCTTATACCTTGATCCTCTAAGTTTTGGATCGATTTAAGTTCACCCTTTTCATCCAATAGTTCCCCATATCTAACTGTTTGTTCCTTCTTATAAATAGGATAGGAAAATGCTTCAATAGTCGATAACCAAACTGGAATTTTCAAATAACATTGTCTTTTTATCTTCTCCCAGTTTAACCACAAAGACTCCCGTATATAATGTCTTCTAAAATAACTCTGTGTTTTAGTTCCCTTATACCATAAAAAAGCATGCCAGCCCAACAGCAAATCATGCCCTTCTAATGTCAACAATCTATGCTTTCTTAATGTTATCCATTCTTTGACCCACATCAAACTTGCAGCTTGATAATACAATTCCCAATTAGGTAGGCCAAAACCGCCTCTAATTCTAGCGTCTTGCAAAAGCTTTAGCTTTATTCTCACTTTTTTACCTTGCCATATAAACTTCAACATGATTTTATTTAAATCTTCAAAATAGTCTTTTCCAAGCCTTATTGGTATTGTTTGGAACAAAAATAAAATTCTGGGTAAGATATTCATCTTGATTGTTGAAATTCTCCCTATTAATGACAATTGCAAGTTTTCCCACTTCTTGAAATCTGTAGCTATCTGTTGTTTGAGTTTAATATAATTATTCTCTTTTAATGTGCTACATCTTGCTGTCAAATATATCCCCAGATACTTAACCTTATTTGTAACTTGGATTTTCAAAAGATCTGCCAGTTCTTCTCTCTGTCTCAATGGCGTGTTCTTTGTCAAAATCTTTATCTTTATTTATTTTCAAACCAGCCATCTCACCATATGCCTCTATCTTTTCCAATAACCTTGGAGCTGTTTCTAACGGGTCTTCCAGAATAAAAGCTAAATCATCAGCAAAAGCTTGTAGTTTAAATTCTTCCTTCTTAATTTTCATTCCTTTTATGCTTTTATCATCCCTAATATTTCTATTCAACACTTCCAAGGTCAACACAAATAGCAAAGGAGATAGGGGACACGCTTGTCTTGTGCCTTTTCTTATATTAATAAAATCTGTAAGTTCCCCCTCCATCATTACCTTTGCTGTCTGTTTATTATATATGGCTTCTATTGCTCGAGTAAATTTTTTAGCAAAACCCATCTGTTCCAATAGTAATAACATAAATCTCCAGTTCACATTGTCAAATGCCTTTTGAGCATCTAGGAATATCAAAGCCATTTGCTTTTCAGGATGAGCCTCATAGTATTCCAAAGTATCCAAGATTACTCTCATATTGTCTCTGATTTGTCTCTTTGGCAGAAATCCATTTTGATCTGGGTGAATAAAATTATTTAAATATTTAATTTAAATAAATAGTATCATCTTCTTTAACATAACTTCATTCATGACTTCTAACAATGGGATGCTCAATGATTCTTGAAATGTTTTATAGAATTCTGCCGGAAGCCCATCTGGACCCAGTGCTTTCCCATTGTTTTGTCTCTTAAATGCTTCATTTAATTCCATCATTGTTATATTGCTTTCTAGCATTTCTTCAGTCTCTTTAGGTATCTTCGGTAAATTAGCATTCTGTAAATACTGTTTGACTTTTTCCTCATCAATATTCTCTTGTTTATATAGTTGCCCATAAAAATCTCGAATAATTTCCTTTTTCTCCTTATTACCATAACAAACTTGGCCTTGATCATCTATTAGCTTCAATATTTTTCTTGATTCCTTCTCCTTTCTCAATTTATCCTGGTTTATTTGCATCTTCAAAGTAATTCTGTTTAGAATTTCTGATTTTCTGTGCCAGTTCTTCTTTCTCTATTAATTCCATTTTATGTTTAATTACATCCAGCTTCAATTTAATATCTTTTTTCTGTGGCATTTTCTGTAATTCTTTTTCAAGTTTTTTATACTCGTCTTCCAAGGCCTTAGAAACTTACCTTTTCCTAATATTCTTTTTTCTTGTATAATCTATTATCAGACCTCTAACATATGCCTTCATTGTATCCCAAACATTCTGCATTGAAGTATCTTCTTTTTTATTTTCTCTGAAGAAAAAAGCCAATTCCTTCTCCATCCATTGTATAAAATCTTTCTCCTTTAAAATAGTATTATTTAATGTCCATCTCGATCTCTTTTTTTTTGTCCCTTCCATTTAATTGTCATTGGGCTATGATCTGCCCAAGTACTTGTTTCAATATTTGTTTCTTGAATATTGGATATTAATTCTGTTGAGATCCAAATCATATCTAATCTGGACCATGATAAATGTCTATTTGAATAAAAAGTATATTGTTTAGCTTTAACATTTCTTTCTCTCCAAATATCTTTTAAAGTTAGTTCGTCTGTCATTTTAAAAAAAGATTTAGGGAGAGCCTTTCTATTTTGCTTTGTTGTTGTTGCTATGTAGTCCAATTTATTGTCCACAATTCCATTAAAGTCTCCCATCGTAATTATATTAACATAGTCCAGTCCAATTATTTTCATGTGTAGCTTTTTATAAAACTCTTCTTGTTTATCATTCTAATTCGCTTCGTTTTCCAATAGCATTTTGGTCAGAAATCGATATTCTCTTCTCATCTCTCTCACTCTTCTGGGTATTTGTTTTAAAACCACAATCTCTTTACCTTTGTATTTCAATGTTTTCTCTCTTACCACTTGTAATATTTGTGTTTTAATGGATTTTTTGGTAAATCTAATATGGACTTCCTTTGGTAATTTACTTCTCATCGCATATCTTGTATAAACTCGATATACTTCATCTTCTCCATCCATCATCTTTTCCTCTGTAATTTCCAAAGCATCTGCCAAAATTTCTATCATTATCGCAGCCAAATTTTCTCCTTTTTCTTCTTCTATATTTTGAAATCTGAGATAAAATTCTGACCTTTCCATCTCCCACCTCAACATCCCACTTTTTTCTTGTTCAACCACTGTTAATCTATTGTCAATATTTCCAATCTTCTCCTCTCTTTGTTTTCCTTCTTCCTCAATTTTTTGGAATCTCTCCTCATACTTCCCAGCATTTGTTTAACATTTTCCACTTTTTCATCAGTCTTCTCTATTCTTTGTTCAATGATGTCTGATTTTATCTTGAGATCTTGGATTCCTTGCATAATCATCTGTAAAGTTACTTTTTCTTGTTCTTTATCTTGCTTCAACATTGTCTGAATTAAATGTTGTCCTCCAGCTGGTGGGGAAGCAGAGGTAGAAGTAGAAATGCCAGATGGTATTGGTTTCCTGCTTATTTTAATGCTTCCAAAGCTTCAAATTCTTTTTGACTTTTAATCCAACTGGTAGAGTAGCCAATTATAATCCAAAATGGAAAAATCCAATAGTAAAAGGCCCAAAACTAAAGAAGAAAAGGAAGAAATGAAGAAAGATCTTCAGGTTCTTCTAGACCCTAATCCAATTATGAAGTAGTCCACCATAAAAAAGGAAATATAGAAAAGAAAAAAACAAACAAATCCAAAAATAATAATATTGATTAAGAGCAAAAAAAAGCAAAAAGAAAAGAAGAAATTCTTCAGGTTCTTCACACCTTAATCCAGTTGAGAAGTCTCAATAATCAAAAGAGAAAAACAAAGTGGTCCAAAAACATGGATAGAAAGAGCAAAGAAGTCCCAATAAAAATAAGGAGAAATAAAGAGAAATAAAGAAAAAACTCTGAGGCTCTACCTTTAAAATAAAAAGCAAAAATAAGAATATTACTAGAATTGAAATTTACAAAAAGGCTGGTGAGTGGGGATATCACAAGTTATATATATATATATATATATATATATATATATATATATATATATATATATATATATATGAGCACACTGCACTTTATTTATTTATCCAAGGCTCTTTTTATGACTCTCTTCTCCAGCAGCTTCAAAGCCAAGCCTCAAGTGTTGAAATATTGATAAGAGTCCAGGAAAGCATCTGTAATAATATTTTGCTGTGCTCTCCCTCTATCTTATCACGTTGAAATGTCCCTGAGAAGGAGTCTTCTTACAGTTCTCTCCAATTCAAATAAAGTATTTTCAAGCCTCTAGTTGGCAGTGTTGCAAAGTTTCTTAATGCTCTTCCCCCCCAGCCAGAAAAAAGGAATAATGTATACAAAAGAAAAAGAAAAAAAAATAACCAAAGGGAGCCTCTATCCTAAAGAAAATCAAAAAATCAAAAAGAGCATAAAAATATATATAAGAGAAAATTCAATCCGGTTACCTACAAAGTCACATTAAAGTCTCCAGAAAAAAAGTAGAAAAAAAAAATCCAAGCCTCAATTTGACATCACTTTAAAAACTGCCACTCAAACAGTTTTGGTCAAAAAAAAAAATCTCACAGGTTTCTTCTTTGTTCAGGATGCCCTTTCAAACCTCAGCGAATTTACAACACAAAAGAAGTTTCTCACCCAGCCGACACACTTTCTTTCCAGCCACTTTCTTTCTGGAGCTGTCCCGACTTCCGCAGCTATGGAGGCTACCTCTCCGCTGCCAGCAAAAGGGTTTCTCCCGGATCAAACCAGAGATTTTGCAATATCTCTGGGATCCTGGGACAGTGCCCTTCACAATCCCCGTCTCTACGGGACAGTTTAGGTCCAGGGGCAAAAATATCAGCTGTGATCTCAGAGCCCCGAGATCGCAGCTGTATCACCGAAACAAAGCTCCGCCTTCTCCAGTAATATTTCTTTCTATTACATTTGATAATAGATTTGATAGTTCACAATAAACAATAATAAATAATTGGCATGTATTTCCCATGAATTGTTTACATTGCCCTTATGGACTGCCATTATGTTTATGTTGACTCCTTGTAACCCTGAAGATATTTGTCTGCAACTGTTTTCCTCCTTCAATCAAGCTACTCCTAAAGGTTGCTAAGGAAGCATCCATGGCTGTTGCTGTGTAAACAATCCACTTTTTTTTTTACCAGTCTCATTGCTTGGTGTCTTCCTTCAACTTAACCAAGTACATCTTTCCTTAGCTACCATTCCCTTGACAAGTTCTCTGTGTAATATTTCAAATCTTTCTCTTCTCATCTGAGCTTCTAAGGAAATTTATTATTCATTGCTGGATATTGATCTAAGCAAGTTGTTTCAGCACTCCTTTCTGAGGTTGAAATTTTCTCTTGAATTTGCAGTCATTTTGAAAAACTGAATGTCCTTCCTCTACATTTTTAATTTCTTTCACGCTCTTAGGTGGTTGAAAATTTTATTTCAGTTCTGCATCACCTAGAGTAGTGGGCCCCCAATGCCTGGGATGCTGCCCAGTCCAATTGGAACTGGACTGCACAAGTGATAGGCAAGTGGATGCACGTACTTTCACTTGCATGAGCCATGGGCAAGTGTTCGTGTGTATGTTCATGCCAAGCTCTATTTGTGTGAGTGAAGGCCACATGCACCTGCCACATGAACAAATGGAGCTGTGCCTGTGTTCCCCTTGGTCACATACAACCATCCCCTCTTCCCAATCCTGGTGGTTCACCAAGCTGGAAAGTTTTGATATTGCTGATCTCCAGAAAATATTGAATATGTATGTGTGTATATGTGTACATACATACACACACACACACATCTGTGTGTATTAATAAATGTCACTATTTGTGCACCTTTATGTCTATTTATATATCTATATGTGTTTGCATATAAATACAGCCACAGTCACAGACAAATAAACACAAAACATTCAGTTTATTACTAGATAAGGAGACCATTCATTGCACAAACTGCAAGGGATGAAATTTAGCTGCATATCATCTTGTCATTATCTGAGGTGTCTGAATGTTGGATGAGGGAGTCAGAGGATCACCTACAATATTAATGTCAAGTACAGAAAAACCAGGAAGTCCAGGCAGTTCAAATGAATATATATATTTATTGCAAATTTACATTCTCTACAAGAATCTTAACTACTAACAGTCAAAGCAATTTGGCAATAGATAATGATCAATGGAATTCAAGGTGAGCTGAACTGAGATCTCTTGTGGGCATAACAGGACTCGAGACTGATAACTTGTTTGACTCCTCACTCGGGGTCAGCCTGATCATCTGCTACTTTTCATCTCTCTTCTGCTTCTAATCTCTGCAGATTCCTGGAGTCTCCCACCATGCTTGCCTCTAAGCTCTCCTGCATGTTGGTAGTCTCTTTGGCCTTTCTTTTGGGGGCTCTGCTAGTTTTCCCCAGCCAAGGGCAAACCTGGTCAGACTTCTAGAAGAAGCACATTCACAGCACCAGTCCAGGGGTGGCATTCAAAGATTTTTACCACTGGTTCAGTGGGCGTGGCTTGGTGGGTGCACTTTTCCTGCATGCACACACTTTGTGTGTGCGCACATGCCAAACGTGCACTTTGTGCAGGCACAGATGCATTGCAACTCACCTCCTGCAAGCCTGCACTCTCCTTGTCACTTTAGCAACTGCCATGCGGCACTCTGCTGTGCTGTGCAAAGCGGTTGTATGCAAATCTCACAACACTTTTATTCATTCGTCTGATGACATAGTTGAAAAAATATGCCAAAACACCTTAGGCCAAGCACCCACCTGGTAGTCTCTTTTGCCTTTCTTTTGGGGGCTCTGGTAGTCTTCCCCAGTGAAGGGCAAACCTGGTCAGACTTCTAGAAGAAGCACATTGACAGCACCAGTCCAGTGATGGGATTCAAATATTTTTACCTCCAGTTCAGTGCCCAGGCCTAGCAAAGATATTTTCACTTTGGTTATATGCGTGGATACTGGGAGTGTTCCTTTATTTAGCTGCACCTATGAGGGATGTGTAATGTCAGGATGTATTCATGTAACCTGTGAAAAAATATATCCCGTTCATTTCATTGGAACTGTATGAGAAGCAGAGAAGTAAAACTCATCTTCCTGAAGAAGACCTCCAAAGGTTGGACCAAAAATTCGGCTGAATTTTCCTTTATCTTTTCTCTTGCATTTTATAAAGCATGCTTTTGAAAGAAAATGTATTTTAGTAAAAAAAATTCTCTCTTTAAACAGATGTGGAGATGTGAAGCCAGTAGCCTGGGGCTTCCTATTTGCATGGCCTACTTCCTTCTGTCTCTATACAGTCTGAGTTAGCAATGCAGCTGCCCTTTTTCCTGTCCTCTCCATCTTCTCAGAATCAATCTGATTAATCTACTGAGATTCTTGAACCTCCACCCCATACCTGGAGGTGCTAGAAAATTAAGGGGGAATTCTAATTATATACAATAAAAAGTAAGCTGAAATTGTGTATTTCCTACCTGAGGGGGGAGTTGGGTCAGAAGACCTCCAACCCTATTGTGGGAATTATTCTTTGTTCTTTGTGTACATGCAAGGACAACAGGCCTTCTGGTGGTTGACTGCAACACGAAGCAAGGAACAAGGACAAACTGTTGCCATTTGTATGTAATGCCCTGTAGCAAACAGACTATCCAGTCATTTTCCTCTTCATTTTAATTGCTATTTTGTTAGTGGAGCTTTTTTTAGATGTACTAAGGAAACAGATATTTCTTTTGTATCTTGGAAGATATTCCTTCTTTCTGCAACCCTCTCAACTTTGAAACACAGGGCTGCCAACTCTCACGCAATCAGCGTGAGACTCACGCAATTCAATCAATTTTGACTGTCTCACTCTGATAAACAAAATCTCACGCTAAACCCCCAAAATCATGGAATGTACAAAAATATCCCTACATTCTCTGATTATATTCCGAATATTCCCCTTAGCTTAGGAGAAGGATGAGCTCCCAGCGCCGCCCCGCCCTGCCCAGCCACCCCGCCCTGCCCAGCCACCCCACCGTGCCTCTTTTCCCGCCTTAATCCTTCTGCCGGCGTCCTGTAACTGTCACGATGCCGATCATTATCGCTTCAGGAAAGCGAAGAGCAGGAGGCTTCTTCGCCGCCCGGGGCGCTCGCAGCCACTTTGCCCCGCCCTCTCCCTCTCTGCAATGTCCTCTGGGACAAGCCAGCTGCCCTAGGCTTTCCAAAGAAGGACACGAGGGGGCTGGCAAAGCCTCTTTACAGCCTCGGCCAGTAATAACAATGGTAAGCAAAGCCAACGGAGTGGCTTCCATTTAACCCTTTGGTGTTTAAATCTTTGGTGATGTTTCTTTATTTTCTCTGGCTGGATTTCTGACCCAGGGGAGAAAGACCATTTAAAAAAGCAAAAAGGACAGAAAGAACACCAAGAAAGAATGGGACAACCCCCCCCCCCAAAAAAGAGATCCAACACAACTCTGAATAAAATTATTATTATTTTAAATTTTATTATTATTATAATTATTATTACCACCCCTTTACACGCCTTATGCTCTCTTTTAGCTGATCCAAAAGAGTCTTCCCAAACCAGCAAGGCGAGAAGCGCACCAGGCTGATCTATAAAGGGGCTGGGCAGCTTTTTTGCAAAATACTTAATAGAAAGGTTGGAGGACTGACAGGATTACATCTCTGGCAGTGGATGAAGGAATCACTTTTTCCTCTTTCTCCTTTGAGTTTAAATCCTAGGTCTCAATGCACCAGATCGACAGGACTGTACTACATTATTATCATATTTTCAAACCCTTAGATAAGGACTCAATAAGGACTTTTTTTGATGCCAGTAGGCTTCTCAGCCCCAAATTGGGATAGCCCTGACTCAACAAAACATTTTCTAATCTTAACACAATTTACCATCCAAAGAGCAGTAAGACCATTAAGTTCAGAATCTAAACTTACCCAATAAATAATATACTGTTTCCTCACTGTGCTCAAGCTTCAGAATACAGTAGATGAGTTTTACAGTTAACAATATGTATATTTATATGAAGCACTCATTATTTGATTAAATGTTTAGTTTATACATGTCTGAAATTATGAACCTCTATTTCAGTCAACAAGTTAGTATATAATTAAAGACTGAGACTATAGCATTTGATATTGGCATGTAGTATGGTATTTGATACAGAAAGAAGAATACCCATTGATGTATTTGCATTATCTCTGTAGTTGTTTCGGGTTTTTGTCTTTTTGTTGCACATTGAATTCATCCTATAGTGGTCTATAGTACATCACTAAGCTAATAAAGTCAGTTGAGGTAGAATACTGCAGTTACAAGTCAGGAACTTCAATTATTCATGGTCAGTGAACTGCATTATTAATATCTTACAAATCTGGTTCAAGTACATTGGTGCTGCTTGCATGTATGTATGTATGTATGTATATGTCCAAATCATGACTAAAGTATGCATCAGATTGCACCATTTAAAATGTAAAATTGTCAAAGCTCCCTACCGTGGAAGGGGGGACACCCCCCTTCCACACCATCCCCCCCTCGGTCGCTCCGCTCCCTCGCAGTGTCTCACTCCGAACTATCACTCAAGGTTGGCAGCCCTGGAAACATCTCTCTGTTTTTCTTCAACTGCATGCATTAAGTTCATCAGCTCCCTTCAAAAAGACCAACCAATATTTTTTTTTGGGGGGGGGGGCTGCACAAAAGATTCTGGATTGCAGAGGTCAATTAGTACTCTCTTTTCATTACTGGATATTTCAGATTTGTTTTCTAAATATTATCTCTGTGTTTTATTATTCTGAAAATGTAAATAAATAGAAACACACAATCACTTGCAGTGTATGAACTGATCCAATCCCACTTAGAGTAAATTATACATTGTGTAATCAGTGAACAACTGGATGGGGCAATTCCAAAAGTCCTTGGAAGTCCTCTGATTTTTTTAAAAAATTGATGTTTTGGGGGAGTTGAACAAAAACAACCAATCAATTTACTGCCAGTCTAACTGTACGGCTGGTTAACATGAGCAGGTCAATAGCAGGAACATTGGCAATGAATTGGTTGACTTAGAGAAAAACAAACAAAGCATATTGAAACATATCTTCCAATGTTACGTCTCTAATAAACTCACCATTTCTGTTGACCTAGGAGGCCAGAGTCCTTTTTATTATCTAGGTTTATAAGAGTATGAGATTTGCTATTTCAAGATGGTGAAGTGCCCAACATAGGAGCTACAAGTTTCTGTACTTCTAAAAAGGACCTAGATGGATAATATATCATAGACCAAGATGACTCATATTACCTGAATGAAGATAGTTGTTGTTAGTTGTGAAGTCATGTCCAACCTATCACGATCCCATGGACAATGTTTCTCCAGACCTTCCTGTCTTCTACCATCCTCTGGAGTCCATTTAAACTCATGCCTACTACTTCAGTGACTCCATCCAGCCACTTCATTCTCTGTCATCCCTTCTTCTTTTGCCCTCAATCTTTCCCAGCATTAGGCTCTTTTCCAGTGAGTCCTTTCTTCTCATTAGGTGGCCAAAGTATTTGAGTTTCATCTTCAGCATCTGGCCTTCTAAAGAGCAGAAGGACTGACCAGTTTGATCACCTTGTAGCCCAAGGGATTCAAAGGAGTCTTCTTCTCCAGCACCATAGATCAAAGGCCTCAATTCTTTAGCATGCAACCTTTCTTGTGGTCCAACTTTCATAGCATTACAATACAACTGGGAAAACCATAGCCTTGACTATATGCACTTTACACATGAACCATAGCCTTGACTATATGCACTTTACACATGAAGTAACACACATATTACTATACACATGAAGATTAGCAGTGCAATAATTGGGAGTGGAAGGTTGATGTTTTTAGTGGACAAGCAGTTTAAGTAAATAAAGTAATTAAAGGAAACTTTTTTAGATTATGTCTTTAATCGAACCTGCCCATTACAATTGTAATATGAGTCAGAAACATAACAACTTATATGACAACCTCTTTTGCAGAGGTAATTAAGCAAAGATCATAGCTATAAGGTGAATCCATTGTAGATCTACTGACCTTGATGGAGTTACTTCCTAGATATTTCTGCATCAAACATCTTTGCATTAAATATCTGTAGATCTTCTTTGGGGAGCACCATGAATAGCAACAAGTCAGGGAAATAAATTTGGAAGATATATTTAGCTGTGTGTTAATAGAAAACAATCCTTTATTGGCCAGGTGTGATTGGACACACAAGGAATTTGTCTTGGTGCAAATGCTTTCAGCATACATAAAGATACATTTGTCAGAGTCAAGAATCATAAGGTATAACACTTAATGATAGTCATAGGGTACAATAAGCAATCAAACCATACTAGGAAACAGTCAATATAATTGTAAGGATACAAGCAACAAAGTTACAGTCATACAGTCACAAGTGGGAGGGGATGGGTGATAAGGAGTGATGAGAAGATTAATAGTAATTGTTATATCTGGGAGAGTGGGCGCAAGAACGGAGATGAGGCATCGAATAGTGACTCCAACTCTTTATTAGTGACTTCAGAACAGAGCAAAAGGCTAGGGCTGCAGCAGCTCCTTTTATAGAGCTGGCTGCTGTCACAACAACCAATGATTTGAGTTTGCCACACTGGAAAGCATCCAATCAGCGGCGATCCTTTAACAGCCAATCAGATCAGCTGACAACGACCAATCACGATCTGCTACTAGTAGACCAATCAGAAGTGCAGTTTACGAGCCTGCTGTGAAAACAAAACTATTAGAATCGCAAGCTAACGAGTTTGCTTAGTTCGTAACAGTAATAGTAGTGCAGACTTTGTAAATAGTTGGACAGTTTGAAAGAATTATTTGTTTAGCAGAGCAATGGCATTTGGGGAAAAACTGTCCATGTGTCTAGTTGTTCTGGTGTGCAGTGCTCTATAGAGTCATTTTGAGGGTAGGAATCGAAACAGTTTATGTCCAGGATGTGAGAGGTCTGTAAATATTTTCACAGCCTTCTTTTTGACTCATGCAGTATACAGGTCCTTGATTGAAGGCAGGTTGGCAATAATTGTTTTTTTCTGCAGTTCTAATTACTCTTGAAGTCTGTGTCTGCCTTGTTGGGTTGCAGAACCGAACTAGACAGTTATAGAGGTGTAGATGACAGACTCAATAATCCCTCTGTAGAACTCTATGTAATTTGGCTTTCTCAAAGTAGTCATTATTGATCTCCAAGAGTTGATGAGACTATCCAAGTATTATTATTATTATTCCTAGTTTTATTAGTTAAAGTAGTATTTATTAATTTGTAGTCATTTAATAAACGTTTGGGTTTGGTGAACAATCTGAAATTTCATCAAGTTGTTGATAAGCTCAAGAGTTTGGGGAACTTAAGGAAATTCAATTCATTGTAAACTCCAGCACCCATATTTGGTCAGAAAGACATTTAAAGATAAAGGTAAAGGTTCCCCTTGCACATACATGCTAGTTGTTTTCAGCTCTAGGGGGCAGTGCTCATCTCCATTACAAAGCCGAAGAGCCAATGCTGTTCAAAGATGTCTCCGTGGTCATGTGGACAGCATGACTAAATGCCGAAGGCCCACAGAATGCTATTACCTTCCCACCAAAGTGGTCCCTATTTTTCTACTTGCATTTTTTACATGCTTTCGAACTGCTAGATTGGCAGAATCTGGGACAAGTAACGGGAGCTCAATCCATTAGGTGGTGCTAGGGATTCAAACCATTGAACTGCTGACCTTTCTGATCGACAAGCTCAGCATCTTAGCCACTGAGCTACCGTGTCCCTTGAAACACATTTAAGGGGAGTCTAAAAGTGACCATTTGATGTATATTGACATTACGATTTATATTGACTGTTTCTTGTATGATTGATTGCTTATTGTACCCTATGACTATCATTAAGTGTCATATGATTCTCGACTCCTGACAAATGTATCTTTTCTTTTATGTATACTGAGAATATTTACACCAAGACAAATTCTTTGTGTGTCCAATCACACTTGGCCAATAAAGTATTCTATTCTATTCTATTCTATTCTCATGGAAACCACTAAGGACCCAGAGTAACCTTAAAAGCCCAGGACTCTTTTAAAGGTGATCTCTAAATTGTAATTTCAATACTATCTATGGAGAAATGATTATATCCATGAGGCAGAACCATATGGAATATATTCCATTGTTTTGATTAAATGTTAATTAAATTGCATTAAAATTAAGCCATAGTTTGTTTCCCTTCTGGTCCCAACTACTTTTGGGACAATGGTCTATAGCATATAGAGCTCTCAGCCAGAAAGAAGACATGTATTTTTGGAAAACAATCTCCATTCATTTCTACCCAGACCCACCTTCTCCTCAGAAGATCAGTTTATCTTTCTAGAGAGAAAGTAGCTGTAAAGAATAGAAAGGAGACATTCCACATAGAATCCAAAGTCCATAGAGAAAGGGGAGGATCAGGTATGAGTTATAAGCACCTGGACATGCCTTCATAAAAGTCTCTTGGCCCATAGAAGTGATAAAAGCTCAAGAGACTTCATTCCAAGGCTTGTATTCTGAAATGAAACATAGACCTTAGGGTATAAATAGGAATTCTTTAAATGAAAGTGATCAGAAGACATCTAAACTTTCATTTCTCTTCCAAGGAAGGGCTCTACACGTTGACAATTTTTTCACCAGGAGGGTAAGTTTGAAACTACTTTAATCTATGCCAGAGGTCTCCATACTTGGCGATTTTAAGATTTGTCAACTTCAACTCCCATGCTGGCTGAAGAATTCTGGTAGTTGAAGTCCACAAGTTGTCAAATTTGGAGACCTCTAATATATACTGTTCTGAGGCTACTTTATACACAGAACTCTTTCTTCCTGTGTTACTCAGGAGGGACAGCCTACCAATGTATTTTCTATCCTTCCCATCTTTTACATGTCTATATTTACGTTCATAGAAGGGCTTCTTCTTCTAGGAATCATTGATCCAAAGGGAAAAGGGTTAACAGAATAACAGAGTTAAAAGGAACCTTAGAGGTCTTTTAATCCATCCCCCTGCTCAAGCAGGAAACCTTATACCATTTCAGACAAATGCTTGTCCAATCTCTAATTCACATCCCAAGGTATCGTTCAGCTGTCTTTCCCACAGAGAGACTTTCCAGAAAAGAGCCCACTAGACTCTGTAATTCCAAACAAAGGAAACTGCTTGACAAAGGAAGCTTGACAATCTAATGGTTGAAAATCATGTATTTGTTCTAATCCCCAAACAGATGAAGCCCACTGCCCAGATACTCATCTCCAGCTGCTACATGTTGCACAACATTAATTGCCCTGAAACTTTGCAGGATACTTTCAAAACTGGAAAACTGAAAGCAAAATGAGTTTCCTATAAGAATCTGTTCAAATATTGGAGGAAAAAAGAGTTGAATCTATTCATAATGTCTGGGGTTTTGTGCTTCAGTGGAAAACACTGTCTAAATCTGGATAGGATAAGACCTTACTAATAATTTATTAATATAGTATCTCGTTTTGCCTTTCTATAGACCTGAGTCTGAGAAGGAAGACTTACTGAGACTAATGCCTTCTGAGTTCTATGCGTTCTATGCATTTATTCTCTTGTCTTAAGTTCCAAGAACTGAGGTTACAGTTGGAGTGGTACCAAAACTTACTGTGACAGCACATCTCATGATCTTGCTGGGAATACCCTGATGGATATGTGAAGGGCTAATTCAGACGTTTTAGCCTTCCAGCAATAGGTGAAAACACTGAGGTTTCATCAGTGGATATACTCAGGGGTGGGCTTCAAAATTTTTAGCAAAGGGTTCTCTGCCTGGTTGCTGGGTGAGTATAGCCAGGGTGGGCATGGCCGAATCAGCCTCCTGCACCATGGTGGGGTTTTGCCCTCCCTGGGCTTCAGAGGCTTTCTTTGAGTCTCCAGGAGGGCGAAAACACCCCCCCAGGCTCCGGAGGCTTTCTAGAAGCTGGAAATGGGCCCGAATTTCCAGGAGGCCCGTTTTTCATTGTCCCTGAGCCTCCATATCTGGTGCCCTGCACTTATCTGGTGTGGATAAGATAAAGTATGATTTTTATTTACATTTCCTTGGATTCCTGGAACTTAGATCAGAACAAAGCTCTAATATAAGAAGAAATATATTTAATAAAACAATGGCCCGTAGCTAGGCTCATTTTCAGTTTTTCACCAATTATATCTTTAGGAAATAAAAATGGAAAATTTCAGTTAAGCAATTTAGGGTAGCAATTTTCTCTGCCCAAGAGAATAAACATTTGAGATAAGTGAGGAGAAAGCTCAATGCATGGCTTAGAGGAAAGTCCAGGTCAACAAGCCACTGATTCATTACAGTGGAGAGGTCAAGGCAATGTAGCCTATTCCTGCTTGCCAAAATAGTTGTTGATCCCCGAGGAAAAAAATTATGTAAGAAACCCTAATGGATGGGACCATCTCTGCTTCTCAGAAGCTCTCAGAAATTCTCCTTTTGGCAGGAGGAGAGACAGACTTCTCTCAAAACAGGCAAAAAACCCCAAACCATCAACTTTGGAAAATATTGGAATGGACAAATTGAGTTCCCAGGACTGAACCCATCTACATGGAACACTTCTGTGGCCCTGACAGGCCTTCTAACCTGAATTCATTATAGTCAGCAACCAGATTGCAGTCATCCATTTTAAAACTGCAAACAAAAAAGAGAGTTCAGAGTCCACTGTTCAAAAACATTCTTCAATATATTGTAAGCCAACCAAAGTTGGATGACTGTATGAATTTGCTGAATAGAGATAGATGATAGATGATGATAGATAGATAGATAGATAGATAGATAGATAGATAGATAGATAGATAGATAGATAGACAGACAGACAGATAGAACAAACAGTTGTACTGTCTCATGGTCATATGATCACCATTTCTAACCTTCCCAGCTGGCTTTTGACAAGCAAAGTCAATGGGGAAGCCAGATTTGCTTAACAACTGCATGGAACAAACTCTATGTTAGTTGTTAACTAGCAACTGCCTTGTCTGGCAACAAAATTTTAGGCTCATTTGTGGTTGTGAATCAAGGACTACCTGTATATATACAGACATACAAATGTACAAATATAGGTAGTCCTCAACCTACAACAGTTCATTTAGTGACTGATCAAAATTACATCACCAAAAAAGTGGCTTATGACCATTTTTCAACTTATGACCATTACAGCATCCCCATGGTAATTTGGATGCTTGACAACTGACTCACATTTATGACAGTTGCAGTGTCCTGGAGCCATCTGACCTACTTTTTGCAATCTGGTGACAAGCAAAATCAATGGGGAAGCCAGATTCATTTAGTAAACATGCTACCAATTTAAGGATTGCAGCGATTCCCTCAACAAATGGGGTGAAAAAAGTTATAAAATGGGGCAAAACTCACTTACCACATTTTTCACTTATAAACATAAATTTTGGGATCAATTGCAGTTGTACATTGAGGGCTACCTGCATACACACAAACTTTCAGTTTGGCACGAGGTACAAACACACTGCACAAACTCCAAGGGCCCACAGTTCAACTGCACATCTGGTCACTACCTGAGAAGTTTTAATATTGGATGAGGAAGTCAGAAGATCACTTACAACAGAATTCCTCAACCTTTCCGGGTTGGTGGTGTACTGTATTAGCATACTCCAAACCCTCATAATTGATTGGTCTGAACGGACAGCGACCTGATTGGTCGAAACACCGGCCGTGATTGGAGCACTAAGAATCTACCGCAATTGACTGTGCCGATCACGGAAGATTCAAAGTGCTGCCATTAGCCGCCGAGCGCGAGCCAGCCTATATGAAGGGCTGCCGCGGCTTGGATTCTTCAGATTGTTCTTATTCTAAATAAAGAGCTGAACTCACTAAGATGGTGTTGCATCTCCTTCGAACCGATCCACCTCAGATCTAACACTGGCGACGAGGGTGGGATCGTGAGACAAGGAGACCACCCAGCATGTGGCGAGGCGGCACGCAGCAGCAAGCAGCATGGCCGGCATCAACTCACCACCCGCACCCTTCAACCCCGCTACTGAGGACTGGGAATCCTATACCGATAGGTTCCAGATGTTCCTCAAGAGTAGCAATCTTAAAGATACCAACGGCCACAAGAAACGAGCCGTATTTCTCACACACTGCAGGCCTGCAGTGTTTAAGATGGCCAAAGCCTTGGCCAAACCAGAGGATGTCAAGACCATGGAATGGGGCGATCTTGAGCCCCTGCTGTGAAACCACTACGCCCCGTCGTGCCCATCCTCATCCGGTGGCACGATTTCTACAGGCAGGGTCAACCCGAGGGTGAGTGGCTCAGCGATTTCATGGTGGTGCTGCGAGACTTGGGCAGCCTGTGTGAGTTCGCCAACCTGGACGAGGCCCTGCAAGACCATGTCATCCTAGGACTCCGAGACCCCGTTCTAAAGAGCCGCATCATGGCGAAGGATGACATCTTGCTTGCCAATGCCCTCACCGAGGCAACCGCGGCTGAAGCAGCCAAGAAATCAGTGGCTCGGATGTGGCAATTGAGCATCACGCCACGACCAGCGACCGGCGAAACAACTTCGAACCCAGAGAAGCCACCCGAGACCAACCATCGAGACACAACCACACGCCACGGTGACATCGACTCCTTCTCGGAAACCAAGGACGAAGAGGAAGAGATGCACCGCCTGCAAGCAGCACGAGGATGACGGGAACCCCGAGGTCATAAGTCGAGGTTCCAGTGCGCTGGCTGCGGAGGCGATTACCCCCATTCGGACTGCCGTTTCCTCGAAGCCATTTGCCAGCAGTGTGAGAAACGGGGGCACATCACCAAGGTGTGCCGAAATAAAAGACACTACAGCCCGTGGCAATGAGATGGAAGCCCCCGATGGCGAGAGAACACCCCCACCAGACACCGAGATCACCAGAGGGAGAGCCACTGGAGCCAAGAAGGTTGAAACAGGTGGCTCAATGAGGCAAGACAAAGGGAGGAAACACACCAGACCGTCATCATCAGCCATTCCTCCACAAGCGACACCAGAAAGGTATACGTAACGGTGGGATAGAAGACCAGCCATGCAACATTAAGGTGAACTCTGGGTCCTTCCTCTCCATGGTCTCATGGTGCACCATCAAGCACCTGACACCCACCATCCACCGCCACAAACTAGAAGACCAAACACTGACTCTCAAAGACTACCAGGGAAACTGCATCCCTGTAATTGGTAAAGGCCATTTTAAAATCACATTCAAGGGCCACACCAAAGTGCTACCCCTGATAATTGTCGACCGGGATCAACCGAGCCTATTGGGACTGCAGTGGTTCGCACCCGTAGGCATCGAAGTAACCGGCATCCACCACATCGAAGAGGCGGACTGGGAAGCAGCGCTCGTGAAGGACTTCCGGGAAGTCTTCGATGACAGCCTAGGCAAGTACCGGGGGTCCCCTATCTCCTTCAATATAGACCCAAGCACCGCACCAATCTGCCTTAAGCCCAGGCGAGTGCCATTTGCCCCCATAGTCACCCCCATCAAGGCAGATGGGTCCGTGAGAATCTGTGGGGACTATAAGGCCACCCTAAACCATGTGCTCCAACAAAGTGCATACCCCGTCCCAGTAGTGCAGCACCTTCTGCACTCACTGTGGGGAGGCTGGATTTTCGTGAAGCTCGACCTGGCACAAGCCTACCAGCAACTGCCAGTCAATGCCACAACTGCTGAAGCCCAGACCATCGTAACACACCGGGTGGCTTTCCATTGCAACCGGCTCCAATTTGGAGTCAGCGTGGCACCCGGGGTCTTCCAAAGCCTCATGGAAAGACTACTCCAGGGCATAGAGGGGGTGGTGCCCTATTTTGATGATGTCTTGGTGGCCATGAAAACTGAAAAACAATTAGAAGCCTGGTTGAGGGAGGTACTGAAGAAATTCAGAGACTCGGGACTCAAAGTCAATAAAGGGAAATGCCAACTACGAGCAGAGAGGGTCGAATTTCTAGGGTACCTCCTAGACAAACAAGGGATCCACCCCACAGAAAAGAAACTGAGAGCCATAAGGGAAGCGCCACGGCCCAAAAACAAAATGGAGCTACAGGCTTTCTTGGGACTGTTAAACTTTTATAATGTCTTCCTACCTCAAAAGGCAACCGTGGCGGAACTGTTGAATAGGCTGTTAGATAAAACAGCCACCTGGACCTGGGGAGCATGGGAAAAGAACGCCTTCAACAACACAAAGAACCTGCTGACATCTGACGCGGTACTGATCCAGTACAGCGAGACCCTGCCATTAACAGTAACATGAGACGCATCGCCCTTCGGAATCGGCGCCATACTCAGCCATCAGCTACCGACGGGAAGGAAGCACCCATCGCCTTTTCATAAAGGAAACTCTCAAAACTGGAAATAAACTTGTCAACTTGACAAAGAGTCGTCACCGGTGTTAAGCCTGGGTTCCCCAACCAGGGTTAAGGAGACAAGCTAAACAGAATGTGCAGCATTAGTCAGATAGGCACACAGATAAATGAGTGAGATATGTTTGTATGTTTGTTAACATACAGTAAAAATAACAGATACGCTTGTGCTATCTAAAATATAGTTTATTCCATTTATAGCATAGTCAAAATAACAGTCCATTAGTCATGTATCATTTAGTCAGTCCATTCAAGGATATTCAGTGAGCAAAGTCCGTGTAGAATATCCTATGTCAGTTCACTTACAAATCAGTCCTTTGTTTATCTCTCCCGTTCGAGTAACGCAGTCTTGAGTCCATGCAGTAATTAGGGATCATCAAAGCCAGAGAGAGAAAGCTGTCGTCCTGCTTCTTTTAAAGTGCTTTCACAACCACTCCCTTAATTACAATCCTACAGTTAAAGTTGCAGACACTTTAACTAACAAACTATGATTACATATTTATTATTTTACCTAAACCAGTTAGGGTAAACAATGTTATCCCTAACATTCTCCCCTTTTAGGAAATAATAATAAATATAGCTATTTACATCTTTAAATCATATTTGTTACAATTCTCTTTAAATTTAATTACTCCTTAAGCTTTTGTAAATTGGTCTGCAATGTTTTCTTCCGTCATGCAGTATTCCAATTTAATTAGCTCATTCTTTACAGATTCTCTAACATTTAAGTATCTTAAATCAGTATGCTTTGATCTAGTTTTTACAGCAATACTAGTAGCTAACTTTATGGCTGCCTGGTTGTCCTCGTACACAATAATGGAATCTTTAACAGTTTTTCCCATGTCTAATAATAACTGTTTGTACAAAATCAAGTCAGTGCATAGTATTGACAGACATGAAAATTCCGCTTCCATTGTGGACAAGCTAATATGCTGTTGTCTGATTGACCTCCACCCTATTAGTGTCTTACCAAATAATATAGCCATCCCAGATGTTGATTTTCTAGTGTTTATATCAGTTGCAAAACTTGCATCTGCATAGGCACTAAGACTCAAATCACCCTTTGGTTCTATATACAATGCATGGTTCATTGTTCCTTTAAGATATCTTAAAATTCTTTTTAATGATTGCCAATGACATTGATGTGGATCTGAATTAAAACGAGCCAGCTGATTTACACTATAAGCTATATCAGGCCTAGACCAATTGCTTATATATGATAAGCTACCAATCAAAGATTGATATATAGACTTGTCAAATTTGGGACTTTGATCATCAGTTTGGCAAACTTCCTGACTCATTGGAGTCTTTGCTGGTTTACAAAGTTCCATTTTATATGTTTTAATTAATTGGCAAATTTTATCTTCTTGAGATATCTTAAATCCATTTTTTGTTTTGTTAATTGTCAATCCTAGATACTTTTTAATTTCACCTAAATGCTTTAATTTTATCTTTTTGGCTAATAATGATATAATCTCATTAGCTTCATTATTAGTCTTAGTTATCAAAGCAATATCATCTGTAAATAATAACAATAATGACACCGTTCCATTATTTTCTCTTTTAAACACACATGGATCTGCTAAACCAGATTTAAAACCTATATTGTTTAACTCTTTCACAATATATTGGTTCCACTCAAAGCCAGATTGTTTCAATCTGTAAAGACTCTTTTTGAGTTTCCAACAATCATTATTATTTACTTTATTGTCTTTTATACCTACTGGTTTTCTTAAATATATAGTGTGCTGCAATGGTGCATGCAGATAGGCAGTTTCTACATCTAAATGGTTAATGATATAGTTTTTCTTAGCTGCCCACACTAAAGCTGCTCTCAAAGATGTTGCTTTAAGACTTGGTGCAAAAACTTCATCGTAATCAGATGCAGTTTGATTAAATCCTTGAGCTACCAACCTAGCTTTATGGGTAACAATCCCATCATTTCCAGTTTTTACTTTAAATATCCATTTGCACCCAATGGATTTTTCTCCTGGAAGTAATTTAGCATCTTCATATACTTTCATTACTTTTAATGAATTTAGTTCTTTTTCCATTGCCTTTTGCCAATTCTCCTGATCCTTAGCAGGATACATCCTAAGTTCATCTACCCTAGTTTGAACTTTAGTTACTTGGCAAACTATACTTGCTTGATACCTATCAGGTGGTCTAGTTACACATGTAGTACATCTAGGTATTACAGGACTTACAGGTGGACTTTCATTTACTAACTGTTCTTGATTATCTAACTCTTCCTGATCAATTGTTTCCTCTTGTTCTTTTTTTTTTTTTAAACAAATTTTATTAATTTTACAAAAAAAAACAATACACAATCCAGGCATAACAACTTGAAGAATCTTTTCTAAAAAATAATAATAATAATAATTAAAGAAGAAAGCCAATAGAACATAACTCCAAATTGTAATATCAATATTTACATTATCTATTTAACTTCATATCTTATCCAAACTTCTCCTTTTATCCAAATTATATTTCTTGCTTATTAAAATTTTATTGCCTTTCATAAACATACAAAACACAAAACTAAAACAAAACTAAAACATCTTTTCTGAAGGCTGCCTGATCTTGGGTTGAAACTCTTCACACACACACAAATTCAAACATCATATTCACTTTATATATCCTTCCATATCTTATTATCATTTTCTTTTTTATATATATAAACCAATTTTATCAATTTTACAAAAACAGTGCATAAACAATCAAGGCATAACAGCTTATAAATTCTTTCCTAAAAAAATAATAATAATTAAAGAACAAACCAATACTTTATCTATTTAATTTCATATCTTATTCCAGCTTCTCCTTTTCATCCAAATTATTTCTTATTGATTAAAATGTTATTGCCTTTTATCAATATACAAAAAAAAAATAACAAAACCTTTATATATCCTTCCATATCTTATTTCCATTTTCAATAACATTCTTTGTCTGTTCTATTTCCAACTATCCATTCATCTTTTTTCTTTTACTATACTTCTCCTATACACTAACTGGAGTGACACCTTTAACTCGTTACCCTAACTTAAAAGTACTTCATATAACAATTTTTCTTGGGGTTCTGTTTAAAAGATTATAAAATTACACAATAAATTTTATACTCTAAATACACATACAAAAAACACAATCTTATGTATCCTCCAGAATCCCTCTTTTATCCTATATTAAACTCACCCATTGTCTCTGAATAAACTTTTTTTCTTTAGATCTTGCTTCCCCTCATTGAGGCTTCTCCTCCCCCCCTTTCTCTCTTGCTTATTCTTCTCCTTGCCCTTTTTACCCCTTTGTCTTTCCTCCTCCCTTTTCTTACTCCCTTTCCTTTGCTTTCTAACCTTGCCTCCACCTTTCCGCTCATTTTTCTCTTCTTTGGTTGTTTTTATAATTCTTAAAACCCCCTTTTTCTTATCCTTTTTCTCCTCCTCCCCGGAAAGAACCCATTGTTCATCAAAGATGGCTTCTTCTTCTTCTTTGTCCCAGTCCTTCTGCTGCGTAGTCAACTTTTCATAAGTACAAAACGCCATTTCTAAGAATTGAAACAAACTGCCCAAAGTATCTTCTTTTTTATATTTTTGATATTCAGTCTTTAGTTCATCCACAAGCGATGCCATCATGAAAAAAGAAACTTTTCCCAAAACAACCACAAATATTTTTAATCAAGAATAATTCAAAAAAAAAAATTCCAAAAATTAATACTTTTCTTCCTTCTTCTCTTTCTCTTTCTGGGGTTAATGTTTAATCAAAGAGGTCCAATTACCATATACCTTTCTTTGGGATTCTAGGCAATCTCCTCCTTTTTCAGCTTCTGCTCCAATTTTTTTTCCTCTCCCTTCCCACTTGCAATATCAATTTTAAATAATCAGAAATCCATACCTCCAACAAGGGTTTTCCAATTTCTTAAGTTTTTCAATGTCCAAAAACCCTTTTGTCCCTTAGCTTCAACTCTCAAAACAATTCACTTTCAATGTCCAGTATATCCAAACATATCTGCTGTTTCCATGGGGTGGGAGAGTGAAGAAAAAAAAAAGTTCCCTTTAACTGCTTCTCCGCCGCTTTCGATCTTCTTAGGGATACAATGTATCTTCCAGCAATTCAGACAGCTCAGTTCCAGCCAATTTGCAAGATGTTACTTGACCCGGCTCAGACAGCACTTTCACTCTTCTTACTTCCTCCAGCGCAATCTTACCCGGTTGCTGGCTTCTTCGTGGCGGCCATTGCTGACCGCCGCTCCACCGCCTTGGGAAAAAGGATTTTTCCGGAGGGGGAGGGGGTCTGCGATACCCCCAACCCCCTGTCCGACTCCCCTCTCTCTTCAGCTGTCCCTACAGGGCAGCCATATCCCCCTGACCCATCTGGATCGGGGGTACCTCGGCGGCTAGCACAGCAGGAATTGCGAGCTGTCGCGAATTTCTGCTGCCCCGAAGCCACGCGAAACCGGAAACCACAATTGTTTCCTCTTGTTCTGATCCTATTTGCTCTTCGTGGACTTCTTCTTTAATTGGACTCTTCTTATAACTAGTCTGATCTTTCTGCCTTTTGTAGGGTTCAATAATTACTTCATTATTTAAATCTTGCTCTCATCTATTCCATCCTACATGTTCTAGGAATTTAGCACTAGCACTGGTGTAAACTCTAGATGTACCTTGTTCCCAGAATCTATAAGATCTATGATTAGATTTATATCCTACAAAAAATAATCTTTTAGCTCTATGCTGTTCTTTTTGTCTAAGTTGTGTAGGGATATGCACCCATGCTGGTGTTCCAAATGTGTGCATGTAACTTAAATCAGGTTTTGTACCATGCCACAGTGTGAATAGTAATTCACCTGTTGTTGAATTAACAACATTATTTAATATATGATTACCACACATTATTGCTTCTCCCCATAAATTGTCAGGTAATCCTGAATCAGACATCATAGTTCGTGCCATTGATTGTAATGTTTGGCCTTGTCTCTCTATAAAGGCATTATGTTGTGGCCTATATGGTGCAGACATTTTATGTTGAATACCTAACATTCTAAGTCTATTCTGGAATTTATTATTTGTAAATTCCATACCATTATCTGTTATAAGAGTTACTAATTTCTTTTTAGTTTTCCTTTCAGCAAATTTTATCCAATTAAAGAGATTTAGATATGTTTCAGTTTTGCTCTTCATTAAATAGCAAAACCCATATCTAGAATAGTGGTCCATTATACTTAGTATGTAACGAGATCCTCCTACACTTGGTTTTTTTGGACCTATTAAATCAGCAAATACTACTTCTAAAGGCTCTTTGGGAGTAAATCCATCAACTCTATGAGCCGGTTTGACCTTGCTCTTGCTTTGATTGCAAGCATTACATTGCAAATACTTATTACAAGGTTTTAAACTTATTCCCTTAGATAATTCAACAGTTTTCTTAAGCATTTTAAAATTTAAATGCCCTAGCCTTCGATGTAACAAGTGAATACATTCATCATGAGGTTTCTTTTTATCATAAACCGTGTAAGCCACCTCTAAACCATTATCATTTAACACATATAATTCACCTCTTAAAGATGCAGTAATTTTCTTATTTTCTTTCTCAATTATGCAGTTATCTCCTTTAAAAGTAACTACATATCCTAGTTTAACCAAAATTCTAACTGAAATTAAATTAAACTTAAGTTGTGGTACATATAACATTTTTACATTCTCTTTTATAAAAGAACAATAAGCTATACCTTGACCTTTAGCTTTCAGTTTCCAGCCATTGGCTAATGATATCTGCTGTGTACTCTTGGACATTTTAATAAAATTTTTGTTATCATTTGTTATACAGTGGGATGCTCCACTGTCAACCACCCATAAATTATTTTTTACAGCTCCGTTAGTATACATGGCTAACTCTAAATTTTTATTTATCTTTTGATGACTTTTAGTATTCTGGCCAGCGTTCTGGCACATTGCTTTTTTACAAAATCTTGCCAAATGTCCTCTTCCTCCACAATTAAAACACTTTTTAATTGCCTATGCAGTAGGAGATTCATTATCTTCTTTTTGAGGTTGTTCCCTCCTTAATTCATCTCTTTCAAGTCTTCTTCTGGCCTCTTCAATCAATCTGCCAGTTATATCAGTAAAAGTTAAACTTTCCTTAGAGAAAACTTCAAGGGAAGTGACATAATTGTCATAACTTTCATCTAGTGAAGATAGAATTATGTAGACTTGGTGTAGTTCAGAGAAAATAAGCTCTTTCTCATGCAGTTCTTGAAAAATGCTTTGCATAGTTTTCAAATGACTCAGCATATCACCATTCGTCTGGAGATGCGTCCTGAAAAGCTTCCATGTTAGAACGTTATCTCGGACATAAATCCTCTTCAGCTTCTGCCAACACCCAACAGCTGTTTGCTCTCCGTGGATATGAACCAGTTGCTGGTCAGACAGTGTTAAACCTATTATGCAAATAGCGTGTTCATTTTTATGCATAAATTCTTCTATTTTTAGTCTATCTTCATCATCCTCTGGATCCCATTCTTCTACGTTTGGTGGGTTTTCAATTATGTTTCACAGACCTTCTCTTCGTAGAAGTAGACTACATTTCATAGACCATGATACATAGTTTGCTCCATCCAACTTGGATATAAGGGACAAACTTTGTAGATTGACTTGTGCCATGTTTTCTTCATATGGATATAAAACTATAATTAATAAAACACAGCTGTCTGTTTACTGTAACGTATAACAACACAAACTCTCACTTTTTACATAAATCTGTTTTATCCTAGTTAAACTGACTTTGCAGCCTCTGGGCCCATAACCAGTGTTAAGCCTGGGTTCCCCAACCAGGGTTAAGGAGACAAGCTAAACAGAATGTGCAGCGTTAGTCAGATAGGCACACAGATAAATGAGTGAGATATGTTTGTATGTTTGTTAACATACAGTAAAAATAACAGATACGCTTGTGCTATCTAAAATATAGTTTATTCCATTTATAGCATAGTCAAAATAACAGTCCATTAGTCATGTATCATTTAGTCAGTCCATTCAAGGATATTCAGTTAGCAAAGTCTGTGTAGAATATCCTATGTCAGTTCACTTACAAATCAGTCCTTTGTTTATCTCTCCCGTTCGAGTAACGCAGTCTTGAGTCCATGCAGTAATTAGGGATCATCAAAGCCAGAGAGAGAAAGCTTCTTTTAAAGTGCTTTCACAACCACTCCCTTAATTACAATCCTACAATTAAAGTTGCAGACACTTTAACTAACAAACTATGATTACATATTTATTATTTTACCTAAACCAGTTAGGGTAAACAATGTTATCCTTAACAGCCGGCATCAAGAAATTTCACGAATACCTTTACAGTAGGACTTTTACAATCATCACAGACCACAAATCCTAGCAGGAAATAAGGCCACACTGAACATTCTTTCACCAAGAATGACAAGGTGGTCCGAATTCCTAGCAGCATACAATTACCAGCTGGTACACCGACCTGGGAAAGACATCACCCACGCAGATGCCTTGAGCCGTTCACCCCTGTCCAAATTGGAAGACGACCTGGCACCCACGACAAAGGTACTTCAAATAGAGACAATATCCAACCCACTAGTGACCGCGCCAGACATTGCCAGAGAAACAAATAAAGGCAAGCGGCTGGCATGAGTTCTGAGCTGGGTTGGAAAAGGATGGCCGGAAGGGGACAGGGATGAACTATTCAGACCCTTTTGAAACAGACAAACTGAACTTTTTACCTAGAAGGGCTGTATACTTTGGGGGGACAGAGTGGTAATCCCAGAAATATTACAAGAAACGGTATTGGGGATGCTGCATGAGGGACACCCAGGGATGGTTAAGATGAAAAGCTTGGCCAGAAGCTACGCATGGTGGCCAGGGATGGATAAACAGATCGAAACCTGGGTAGCCAAATGCAAACAATGCCAAGAATCCAGACCTCATCCTCCCGCCGCCCCAACCCATGAATGGGAAACGCCAAGAGGACCATAGTCTCGGATTCACATAGATTTCGCGGGACCAGCCAAGGGGCACATGTACCTCATCACAGTAGATGCTTACTCCAACTGGTTGGAGGTAAGCACATGAAGTCAACCACAACAGAGGTGGTAATAAAGAAACTGAGCAAACTCTTTGCCACACATGGCCTGCCAGATGTGATAGTGTCGGACAACGGGCCCCATTCACCGCACTAGCATTTGAACAATTTCTGGCAGGCCAGGGCATACGCCATGCGTTAACCATGCCAGCAAACCCAGCGGTGAATGGGCGGGTGGAACGCATCATCCAATACACAAAAAAAGCCATACAGAAAATAGAAGCAGCCAACATACAAGACAAAATCAATAAAATGCTTCTCATTCAACACATCACACCTAGCGCAACCACAAATAGAAGCCCGGCAGAACTAATGATGGGCAGAAAACTACGGTGGACGCTGGATAAAATGCATCCCACATACAACCCTGACAAACCCCCAGGCTCTTCCAGCAAACACAGAAAATTTAACATAAGCGATGCAGTATACACGAAAAACCTTTCAGGGGAACCACTCTGGGTACCAGCAACAATCACGCAAATAACCGGGCCCTTATCGTACTGACTGAATACAAGCGATGGAAAAAACTGGAAGCGGCACATCGACCAACTAAGGTCAAGAATAGCCGCCACAAACCACACACCCAAACAAGAAAGAGGGGGGGAAATGGGAAATAGAATCGAAGGGAACCCCCTAGCACAAGCAGAACACCACCCACCAAAAACAATTAAGCCACAAATAAACCAGCACTACTCACCAGTAAACACAGAACCAACAGAGCACGAAACACCAGAATCTTCACCTGGAGGGAGCAGCCAAGCCAGTTCAACCAGCCCGGAAAGATCCGGTGGGAACATCAGGAATGGCAGCTCAACCAGCCCGGGTAGACCAGGAGGGAGCTACCAGGAAAGGCCCTGTTCACCATTCCAGGCGGTTCCATCCCCAGGAACCGGAGCAACAGAAAAACCCTCTGAACCAGTCGAAGACCACAGTAGAATTAAACCGTGCAGGTCAACTAGGCAGGTATGAAGCCCCACCTCCTGCACAACTACATCATGACGCACCGACAGACGAAACCAAGAGGGGAGGGGTGTACTGTATTACTCCAAACTCTCATAATTGATTGGTCTGAACGGACAGCGACCTGATTGGTTGAAACACCGGCCGTGATTGGAGCACTAAGAATCTACCGCGATTGGCCGCGTCAATCACGGGAGATTCAAAGCGCTGCCATTGGCCGCTGAGCCGCAAGCCAGCCTATATGAAGGGCTGCCGCGGCTTGGATTCTTCAGACTGTTCTTATTCTAAATAAAGAGCTAAACTCACTAAGATGGTCTCACGTCTCCTTCAAACCGATCCACCTCAGATCTTAGAGGTGGCCTGGAGTGGGGAGGAGCAGGGAAAGAGGGGGTGGTTTCGTGGGAGGGGCAGTTCAAGTTAAGTTAGTAACCCAGTTGATAAATGAATCTGACTTCCCCATTGACTTTGCTTGTGAGATGGTTGCAAAATGGGATCACGTGACCTTGGGACCCAGCAATAGTCATAAATATGAACCAAGCATCTGAATTTTGATCATGGCCAAGCATCTGAATTTTGATCACATGATCATGGGGATGCTGCAAAGGTCATAACAGTGAAAAATGGTTGTCAGACACATTTTTCAAGCTGTTGTAATCTTGAATGGTCACTTTTCAACTGTTGCAACTCAACAACTACCTGTGTACACACAAATATTTAATTTAGTACTAGATAAGGAGACCATTCAGTGCACAAACCACAAGGGCTCACCACCAGTGATGGGATTCAAAAAAATGTACTACCAGTTCTGTGGGCGTGGCTTGGTGGGCGTGGCGTGGCTTGGTGGGCATGGCAGGGGAAGGATACTGCCAAATCTCCATTCCCTCCCCATCCCACCCCACTAACCTGCTTTCCAGCTCCATTCTCCTGTGCAGGGCAACCAAAGAAGACCCAGCCAATCAGCTGGGACTCGGGAGGCAGAGAATAGATGGGGGTGGAGCCAGTCAGTGGTGATATTTGACGGTTCTCCAAACTACTCAAAATTTTTGCTACCTGTTCTCCAGAACTGGTCAGAACCTGCTAAATACCACTTCTGCTCACCATCCAAGTGTTTATCTTGTCAATACCTGGGAATTCTTAAGGTTGGATGAGGGCATCAAAAGCACCCAGAATATTCAGCTCTTTTCTCCTTCTGATTTCTGCAGATTCCTGGAGTCTCCCACCATGCTTGCTTCCAAGATCTCCTGCTTGATGGTGCTCTCTTTAGCCTTTCTTTTGGGGGTTCTGCTGGTTGTGCCCAGCCAAGGGCAAAGCTGGGCTGCATTCAAGAATAAGCACATTGACAGCAAGAGCCAATACCCACCTCACAACATGAATTTATATTGTGAAAACCAGATGCGGAATCGGTGCCTGACCAGCCCTCGTTGCAAACCCCACAACACTTTTATCTATGCACCTGCGTCCATAGTCCAACAAGTCTGCCAAAACGTCAGTGGCCCAACTGCCATTACCAGCACAGTTCCTTTCAATTTGGTTGATTGCAGGTATACCGGTGGCTCTCCTCCAAATAGCTGCAACTATCAAGGAAGAATGTTTACAAAATACATTGTTGTCACCTGTGTCAATTATGTTCCTGTTCACTTCATTAGGTTTGTATGAGAAACGAAGTAAAACTTACCTCCCATCTCCTGAAGAAGACAGTGGAAATTTGGTCTAAGAATTCAGCTCAACTTTGCTTTATATCTTCATTTCAATTATATCAAAATATAATTTTCAAAGGAAAATGTGTTTTAACAGAAATTATTTCTTTAAGTAGATCTAGATATGTAGTTTTGGAGGCAGGACTTCCAATTTGCATGGCCTCTTTCCTTCCACCTTCACTATAAGAAGAATAAGTGTTGTACTTTATGATTCTTGATGAATGTATCTTTTCTTTTTATGTACACTGAGAGCATATACACCAAGACAAATTCCTTATGTGTCTAATCACACTTGGCCAATAAAAAAATCATTCATTCATTCATTCATTCATTCATTCAATGTGCAGTTAAAAACATAGCTGTCCTCTCTTCCTGCCCTTTCACCTTCTTGAATTAATCTAATGCTAAGCAGGGGTGGGATTCAATTTTTTAAACAACTGGTTCTGTGGATGTGGCTTAGTTGGTGGTAATGTGATTGGCTGGGTGTGGCCAACTCAACATCACTCACATCAAGGCATGCATCTCCTTGTCTGGCCTCTCATGACTGTAAGGATGCTGCAATAGTTGTAAGTGTAAAAAATGGTCATAAGTCACTTTTTTCAGTGCCATTGTAACTTTGAATGGTCATTCTACACAAGCAAAGTACCAGCAAAGGAGGGGGGAAAAACTCCAGAGAAGTTCCTGAGACAGGAAGTCTAGTCCTGCCAAGAACGTAATAAGGGTTAATGGAGAGGCAGTTTCTGTAAGCAACACCAGAATGTTTCCTTCCTGCCTTCCTTACAGGATTAGGCCAGTAATTTCCTCTAACAACTGGTTTTCTGAACTGCTTAGAATGTTAACAATCGGTTCTAGTGAATAGGTGTGAACTGGTAGAATCCCCCCCTTGATGCTAAGCCTGAATCCTACTGGTAGTAAAGATATAAATCTGTCTGCACATTTGCACAATAAACTGTTTTCCTCTCAATACAGAGTATTGCTGTGGCTGATTAAAGATCAAAGTGTACCCTATGTCTTTTCTTTCCATTCCATTTAGCAAAAAGAAGGACCAGGGGTGATACAACAGCATTGTTCCAGTATTTGAAGGGCTGCCACAAAGATGAAGGGGAAAACCATTTACCAAAGCACCAGAAAGCAAAGCAAGAATCAATGGATGGAAACAGTGGTAGGATTAAAAAAAAAATTACTACCAGTTCTGTGGGCATGGCTTGGTGGGTGTGGCTTGGTAGGCGTGGCAGGGGAAGAATACTGTAAAATCTCCATTCCCTCCCCACTCCTGAGGGAAGGTTACTGCAAAATCCCATTCCCTCCTCACCTCACTAACCTGCTTTCCAGCTCCGTTCTCCTGTGCAGGGCAACCAAAGAAGGCCCAGCTGATCAGTTGGGACTCGGGAGGCAGAGAATAGATGGGGGCAGGGCCAGTCAGAGGTGGTATTTGCCAGTTCTCTGAAATACTCAAAATTTCCACTACCGGTTCTCCAGAACTGGTCAGAAACTGCTGAATACCACCTCTGGATGGAAACCAATCAAGGAGAAATAGCAACCTAGAGCTAAGGAGAAAATTTCTAACAGTGAGAACTATCAACCAGAAGAATGATTTGCCTTTGGAAGTTGTGGGTGTCCCATCACTGGAGTTTTAAAGAAGAGACTGATGGCCAGTGGTCCAGGGATGGGCTGCTGGGGGCTTGCAGGAGCTCAGGAGAACCCCTAGCTAAGACTCTGCAGGGCTTGGAGAGCCCCCAGTAACCTCAAAATACAAGCAGCCTAGAATAATAAATGGACACCTTTTCGGCTTTTGTCCTTTCTGAGTGTTCAGCCAACAGCATTTCACACCTCGTAAAAGTGTCAAGCTACACAAAATACTTCTCGAAGGCTAATTCCCAAATAATAAGAATCATGTAACTCACCAGAAACACGAAGACTCCAAGATCCCTCTCCAAGTCACTGCTATTAAGCCTGGTTTCACCCAGTCTTTTATTTAAGTATTAAATGCATGAAATAATAAATAACTTTTTGGTGTATTGTATTTTTTTAGGTAATTAGGGAAAAGAAGCAACTTCAAGTTGGCCACACCCACCCAGTCACATGACCACCCAGCCATGCCCACCCAGCCAATCATTAAGTCAGAGATCCCCTTGCTAAATAATTTGAAGCCCCCCCTGCATTGGTCTGAAATGATATAGACTCTCCTGCTCATGCATGAGACACCCATAACTTCTGAAGGCAAGGCATTTTTCTGGTTGATAGCTGATAGTTGCCATTGAAATTTTCTCCTTAGCTCTAGGTTGCTGTTTCTCCTTGATTGGTTTCCATCCAGAGCTGGTATTCAGCAGGTTCTGACCAGTTCTGGAGAACCAGTAGCGGAAATTTTGAGTAGTTTGGAGAGCCAGCAAATACCACCTCTTTCTGGCCCCGCCCCCATCTATTCTCTGCCTCCCGAATCCAAGCTGATTGGCTGGTCTTCTTTTGTTGCCCTGCACAGGAGAACAGAGCTGGAAAGCAGGTTAGCAGAGTGGGGAGGGAATGTGCATTTTGCAGTCTCCTTCCCCTGCCATACCTACCAAACAAAACCCACATAACCGGTAGTAAAAAAATTTGAATCTCACCACTGGTTTAATTAATGAACATGTTTGACAATGTTCACGTATTCTAAATCCTTATAAATAGATTCATTTTTTATATTAATTCTGGCAGGTTCAGTTTTGTAGTTTCCCAATCCCCACCCCCAATGGAATAAAGACCAATGATTTTGAAATTTACATGTGGATAAACAAAGATGGAAATTGTGTTACGCGTTGTAATATCAAGGGGAAAACCCTTGATATTACAAGGTTCAAAAGTCACTTAGTTTCTCCCTATTATACAATGATCATAAACATTTACTTTTTTTTCAAGAGTTGAACATTTTATCCTGGGAATCATGATTTGAAGATTATTTGAATATGTTTGTGTACTTTTTTCTTACCATTAAGAAAAATGATTTAAATTTTTGTCATCTAATGGTATATTCTCTTTTTTATGACCCTGTACTCCCTTAATTCAGGGTAGAATGACTTAATTCAGTGGTACATGACAAACTATTCCTAAAATTATAATCTAATTGTATTACTGGACACCAGCATAACTAGATAGAAACATTCCTGTCAAGAATGTAATAAGGGTTAATGGAGAGGGAGTTTCTATAAGCAACACCAGACTGTTTCCTTCCTGCCTTCCTTACAGGATTAGGCCAGTTATTTTATCTAGCAACCGGTTCTCCGAACTGCTTAGAATAGGTGCGAATCTATAGAATCCCACCCCTGGATCACAACAATTGGACAACTATTTGTCTAAAATGCTATAGAGTTTTTTTGCCTAAGCAGGAGGTTGGACTAGAAGACCTCCAAGGTCCCTTCCAACTCTCTTACTCTATATTTTATTCTAAATATGAGCCAGTAGTGTGCAGCAGCAGCCAAAAAAACCAAAGCAATCCTAAATTGCATTAATAGAGGGATTGAATCAAGATCACATGAGATACTAATATTACTCTATAAAGCCTTAGTAAGACCACACCTAGAATACTGCATCCAGTTTTGGTCACCGCACTATAAAAAAGATGTTGAGACTCTAGAAAAAGTGAAGAGAAGAGCAATGAAGATGATTAGGGGACTGGAAGCTAAAACATAGGTAATATGGCAGGAACTGGGCATGGCTAGTCTAGTGAAGAGAAGGACCAGGGGTAACATGCTAACAGTGTTCCAATATTTGAGGGGCTGTTGCAGAGAGGAGGGGGGTCAAGATATTTTCCAAAATACTTGAAGGCTAGACAAGGAATAATGAATGGAAACTGATCAAGCAGAGATTCAACCTAGAAATAAGGAGACATTTTCTGAAAGTGAGAACAATCAAAAAATTGAACAGCTTGCCTTCAGAAGTTGTAGTTGCTTTCATCAGCTTTCAAGAAGAGACTGAACAACCACTTGTCAGAAATGATATAGGTTCTCCTGCTTGAACAGGGGGTTGGACTAGATGACCTGCAAGATCCCTTCTAACTCTGGTAATCTGTATGAAAAAGTGGGTCCTTCCCAAATTTCTTTTTCTGCCTGTTAAACAAAAAAAAATGGACCTTTTTCTTGAATGATAGCTACACGAGAGAGCAAGCTTTCTACTTGAATCTAAATGATCTAAAGCTCAGCCAAACAAGCTAAAAGAGGAAGACCACTCAGATGGTGGCCAAATAGATGGTTTTGTTGGATGGTGAAAAAGTCAGAGTAAGGGATATTTTTCAAGTCCAGTTGAATATTATGCAATGAATTATGCAATTCCAGTACTGTAATTTGGGACTTTCTTCCAGGGGAAGTAACTGCATTGAGAATGATTGGTAAATTAAACAACTTGTAACTCAAGTGGGAGAACTTGATCCAAAATCTAGGTTTATAAACAGCAGAGCAAACTATGAATGGGATGAAAAATCAAAATTATGAAATGATTTGAGGGATTTAACAAAATGGAAGTGAGAGAATTGCTGGAAGGAGCACCTGTATGGGAATACACTTGAAAACAGAATTCAAACAAAACTTACTAATGTCCAGGAAAACAAATTAGATGAAAAGGATGTCCTGACTGTTGTGAGAAATTTGGAAAATGGTATGATGCCAGCAGTGGTGGGATTTAAAATACTACTGATTCTGTGGGCATGGCGTGGCTTGGTGGCCATGGCTTAGTGGCCATGGCAGGGGAAGGATACTTGTTAGGGATACACACCCTAGCAGAACGTGCAATGGGAGTCTAGCAGGCAGGCAAATGATTTGAGATAAACATTGTTGTAGTTTACACTCAGTAAGACTGATACACTGTGCCAGTTAAATAGTTTTGTTCCAGCAAGAGTTATAGCATAGTCAAAACAGTCCATATGTCATACATTAGTTCAGTCCATCCAGGAATTAATCAATTGCAAAGTCCGGTGTTGAAAATAGAGGTCAGTAAACTTACAAATAATCAGTCCAGCAATATATCTCTTTTGCAGTCAGAGATATGAAGAAAATCAAACCCCTTTTCTTCGTTTCAGCAACAGCAGGAAACACACAGTTATCACCATCAATCAACCATCAATCATTGTCAGCTCTCCAGTAAAAGCCAGCTAACAGTGAGCTCTCTTGCTCCCTCTTATGGTGATTTTACAACCGCACCCAAAATACATGTTTTGCAGTTAAAGTGATACTTACACTTAAACTCACTAACATAGTTTATATATTATTTTTTACCCAAACTAAGTTAGGTAACCAATGTTATCCCTAACAATACTGCAAAATCTCCATTCCCTCCCCACTCCTGGGGGAAGGTTACTGCAACATTCCATTCCCTCCCACCCCACTAACCTGCTTTCCAGTTCCGTTCTCCTATGCAGGGCAGCAAAAGAGTCAGCTGGGACTCAGGGGGCAGAGAATAGATGGGGGCGGGTCCAGTCAGAAGTGTTATTTGCCGGTTCTCCAAACTACTCAAAATTTCTGCTCCCAGTTCTCCAAAACTGGTCAGAACCTGCTGAATACCACCTCTGAATGCCAGGTAGAAATGGTGTAAATAAGAAATGTTAAAATATGATTGTGGTTTGTTGATGGATTGGCTGCCAAAGTTGCAGTATTTAATGTTTTATTATCTGTACATCATAAATTTAATATTGTTTGCTATTTTTATTCTCCCGTGTGAGGGGAAAACTTGCAAATTAAACTATGAAAGCCTCAGAGGGATTAGTTTGGTATTGATTCTAAGAAAGTCATTGGCAGTATTCTGACTGAAAGGGAACGTGAGGTGATAAGGGGAAAAATTCAAGAAGTGCATGGCAGTTTTATATACAAGATAGGGAGAAAACGTTTCCCCATTATAATCAACCATCAGTAGTAAAAGAATAAGCAGGCAAGAAATACACTGTAGACTAAAACTTGATAGAGTAGCCATAAAGGCCTTAGAAAAGATATTCAGAAGGCCAAAGGCCAATCACTATTGACCAGTATCTAGTTCTCCATTGTCACATTGAAAAATACTCCTCCTGTAACACTGCTATTTATTCTGCCTTCATAGAATTCAAAGCAGCATTAGATTCCACAGCCAGACTAAATTGTAAGAAAAGCAAGAGGTCGCCTTGATTGACCAACATTTACTTCATTTAATATATATGAATAGACATCATTCCAAGTAACATGTAACCCTCAGGGCCAGTGGTAGTATATTACCAGTTTGGCCCAACTGGTAGCAAAAATTGCTACTGGTTCTGTCCAATCGGTAGTAAAAAAAAAAGCCTCCGACAGAAAGAAGAGAGGAGTGCAGGATCTGCCCTCCCACCTGCCCTTGTGCTTTTATCTTCTCAGTTGATTGGTGCTGCAGGTTTCAGCTGGTGTGTGGAAAGCTGTGCGCATGTGTTAGGTGCATGTGCAATCACCCACTGCTGCTCAGGGCCATCTCACTAGTGCCATTGAAACTCAGAAAGGTGTCAAGTTAAGCTACACATTGGCTCCACTCATATTCAGTTTTTGTATTAACTCCATAGTCATCTCCACAAAACAAACTTTCAATCCCCCAAACTTACTGGAAAACGTATCTCTGTTTCGATTGATGTAGATCATGAAGTGAACACTTTCAAGAACATTGATCTTAGAAGAGCACTGAGAGCAATACCACAAGGAAAAACAGCTAGAGCTCAATTGTCATAAAAATAAAATCTTGTCAAAACTTATGGGACACCCACTGACATCCAGATCGAAAGGAGGCCCATGCTGTTAACAGGGTATACAAAATGGGGAATTTGGAAAGGAAGACCTTTTGATACATGAGCACCATGCATCTTCATCTTCACAACTGAGAAAGAGGCACAAATGACTCTGCCCTTCTTTGCATCTTCTTAATGGAGAGGAGGATAAATGAACCAAGAATGAAAACTTCAGAAAGGATTTACATCAGAACATTTTTATTGATGTGCAAGACACAACAAAGACTCAGGAGGAGAAGGTGACCAAAGAGGTAGTTCTTGTGAGCTGATGTTTTGAAGAGAATAAAGGTGAACTTTATCTCTGTGGAATGTGAGACGGTGATGAGATTAGAAGGAAAGCAGCTCATCATGTCAACATCCTGGGAAGCACAAGGAGAAGCATCAGGCAGCTTTACAACTCGTGTTTGCAGATGTAGGCATTACGTGCATTGCATTGAATATCATTCCATTGTTTAAAACCTAAAATGCAAATGAAAAGTATTATTATTTGGGGGGAGGGTTACTTTAGTTTTTCCCAAAATGGATAGCCCAGATAAATGAATGCACCCATGCAAAATACACACAAATACATACATGAATCTTTCTTTGTAACGAGACAAGAAAAAAGCTAGTTTGGGTTTAATTTTGCCTAGTAAATCATTGATCTTTATGATTGTTATTGAGACTTTCATCCATTTCTCTCCTATAATTAGACCTAAGAATTTCTCCAAGGCAGACTATTGAAAAAGGATGAGATGCAAACTTGACCAAATTGATTGCAAATCCATGTTGTTTATAATGTCAAAATGTCCTACACCTGAGAGGTTTGCTTACCAGTGGATCATCGTAGCTCCACACAATGCTCATTGTTGCCATAGTTGTCTGGCTCATCCAGGATTTGTAGTTATAGGTGGATTCATCAGCCCATCTCCATTTCCCAGTCTGTGGAAAGAAAACATGCATAAGAGAATGAGTACTAGAGATTGGATGGTAATTTTAGTCTATGATTTCGAGGTATTGAGTATTTTAGTGGCAAAGTATGGAGCAGGAGTCTACAGGATTAAGGCAAATCAATAAATATTGTGTTATTGCTGTTAGTGATCTATAGGAACAGAATTAAATCAGATGTTCTCACCTGATGGACATCATGGAGACCAATCCAGACATTACTGAATTCCCATTGGTAAGTGGAGACGTGCTCAGCCACCAGGAGAGTCTCTGCTTTGGTAAGGATGGAGACAAGGTGGGCCCCAAGGCCATAGCTCTGGCACTCAATCTTAAAAAAGCCAAAAGAATATGACTTCTGTGATCATTTTCCACAACACCAGAATCTGTGAAATTTCCCACGTGTTGAACTTTGTAAAATCCTAAATATGCACAATCACTCAGTCATTTGCACAATGTGAAGTGAAGGGATATTTTAAGTCTTATTAGGTTCTAGTAACTAGGAGATGATAATATTACAGATCAACTTAGTCAAATCCTATATTGGCACTTAAACTTGTTTCATTCCAGCTCAAAATTCAACAGTATCTTTATTCAGAGTGTTGAAAAAGAATGTATAAGTTTCAAATAAAGGATGGTGAGATACATTACTTACTGTAACTCTTCTGTATCACAGATAAATCCAATCTAGCAATCATCCTACAGTATTTTTCTTAAATTTGTAGATTGTTCATTACAGAAGATGTTGATTGTGAAAAATGCTTCTTACCTCAGCTTCAAGCCATGTCAACTGCTGATCAAAGTATGCATAGCAGTTGCCTTGGTTTTGCAGCCATTCCCTCGCACAGGTGTCAGCTTCAACTGCATTGAAAGAAGGCAGTGAAAAAGAAGATTAAAAAATAGGGCAATATGTTATCTTCATAGAATCTGGGAACAAAAGAAACATCTGGTATCAGAATAGATCTGGAATAGTCATTGGAAGGCTTATAATCCAACTCCCTGCTCAAACAGGAATTGCTATACCATTTCAGACAAATGGCTATCCCATCTCTTCTTAAAAACTTCCAGTGATGAAGCACCTACAACAAGGGTGTCAAACTCAAGGTATGGGGGACAAATCCAGCCCATGGAGTGCTTCGATCTGGCCCATGGGGCCATCCAAGAAGCAGCAAAGGACCAGCCCATGGTGCCTCTGCCAGAAAATGGAGTTCAGGTGGGATGCATGCGGCCCTCTCAGGCTCCATTTTTGGCTGGAACAACCTCCTGCACCCTTCTGCCACCAAAAACAGAGCTTGGGAGCCCTTTTTTGCTGGCAGAGTGCTCGTGTCACTACAGATGCCCCCAAGATGAGTGATATCAAGCTGGCCATACCCACCCTGGTCACAACCACTCTGTCCCCCAAGATCAAACACAACCCTGTTGTGGCCCTCAATGAAATCAAGTTTGACACCTCTGACCTACAGCTTCAAAGGCAAGTTGTTCCATTGATTAATTGTCCTCATTATTAGGAAATTTCTCCTTAATTCCAGGTTCCTTCTCTCAATGGGTAGTTTCCATCTATAAAAAGGGCTGCTGCCGCTAGGATATTTCACTCAAATCAGAAGTCACTAATAAAGAGCTATTGTTGCTATCTGAGTCTCATCTCCGTTCCTGGACCCATCCTTCCAGACTTAAAACTGGCAGTAAGGATGGGATCTGGAGACAGCAGAGCTGACTGAACACTCGCAGAAGATTGACTGAGCACGTGGCTGACAGCGCGCAGACACTGGCAGAATGGCCAGCAGCGTTATACCACCCGCCCTGTTCGATCCAGCCAGCGAGGACTGGGACTCATATATGGACAGGTTTCGGATGTTCCGAGAGTCCAACAACCTGAAGGATGACACTCCCAGCAAAAAGTCTTCCTGATGCATTGCGGACCTGCCGTCTTTAAGATGGCCAAAGCACTTGCAAAACCAGCTGAAGTCAAATCAATGGACTGGGATACCCTTGCTCCCATCCTTCGAAACCATTACGCACCAGCAGTACCGACTCTCATCCGCAGACATGAATTTTACCAAAGGGATCAACGCGAAGGTGAGAGCATCGGGGATTTTGTGGCTGACCTAAGGAATTTAGGCAGATTGTGTGGTTTTGCTAATCTAGAAGAGGCCATGCGGGGTCGAGTTGTCCTTGGCCTAAGAGACCCAATGGTCCAAAACAAGATCATGGCCAAAGGAGACATCTCCCTCGCAGATTCCATAGCCGACGCCACTGCAGCTGAAGCCACTTGTAAATCAGCAGCACGAATGCGCCAGGCCAATGGGGCCAACCACCAACCCACTAACGATACGGCAATGCCATCAGAGAAATACACATCAGCCACCCATCATGAAGACATTGAATCTTCATTGGATAGTAAAGAGGAAGAAGTCCACAGACTCCAGTCAGATCATGAACAACGAGACCAGCAGGGTCATAAATTGAATTTCCAATGTGCCGGATGTGGGGGAAACCACCCACAATCTGAATGCAGATTCCTAGACGCCATCTGTTGTTTTTGCGAAAGACGAGGGCATATTGCTAAGGTATGCTGGAACAAAAGAGGTTCCAGCCCCAGATGGAAAGAAAACAATTCCAGACAAACTGAGGGCAACCCCACTATAAATCAGGACCATCCAAACAACCAATGGAACCAGTACAACAGACCCCAGAAGTTTACTGGCGCACCCAAACGAGAAGAAGCACATCAGACTATCACCATCAGCCACGCTTCATCCTTGGACACCAAAAAAATCCATGTAGAGGTCACCATTGAAAATCAACCTGGCATCATGGAAGTGGACTCCGGGTCTTCTCTATCCATGATCTCCTGGAAAACCCTAAAGCAGCTGATTCCCCACATCCATTGCCGAGACCTCTGCATCCAGAGACTCATTTTAAAGGACTACCAGGGCAACCGGATTCTGGTCGCTGGCACCAGTCATTTCCAGGTCTCCTTCAAGGACCACACCACATTACTACTGCTCACTATTGTTGACAGAGACCGACCCATCCTACTGAGTCTACAGTGGTTCGCGCCATTAGGAATCGGAATGGCAGGGATCAACCAAATTGAAAACGAAGACTGGGAAGTGGCCCTCGTCCAGGACTTCCAAGAAGTTTTCAGTGAAAATCTAGGCAAGTACAAGGGGGCCCCTTTTAATCTCTGCCCTGACATCGCGCCCATTCGCCTAAAACCACGCTGAGTCCCTTTTGCTCTCAAATCCAAAATTGATGAGCAACTGGACAAACTAATTGCACAAGGCGTGTTAGAACCCATTGATCACGCCTGATGGGAGACCCCAATTGTGACCCCCATAAAACCTGACGGGTCTTTGAGAATTTGTGGAGATTACAAGGCCACCCTCAACCACGCATTACAGCAGAGCACCTATCCAGTACCAGTGGTCCAGCATCTCCTTCACTCACTTGGGGGAGGCAGAATATTCGCAAAGCTTGACCTGGCCCAAGCTTATCAACAGTTGCCAGTAGATGCTGAAACCGCTGAAGGCCAAACCATAGTTGCACACCAGGGTGCATTCAAATGTAACAGGCTCCAGTTTGGCATAAGCGTAGCACCAGGCATTTTCCAAAGTCTGATGGAGAGGCTGTTGCAGGGCATTAAAGGGGTTGTGCCCTACTTCGATGACATGTTAATAGCCGCCCCAACAAAGAGTCAGTTAGAGAAATGACTAAGAACAGTCCTACAAAAGTTCCAAGACACTGGCCTCAAAGTAAAAAAGGGTTGAATTTCTTGGTTACCTCTTTGACAAACAAGGAATTCACCCTACAGAAAAGAAATTGGCAGCCATCAAAAATGCCCCAAGACCAAAAAACAAAACAGACCTTCAAGCCTTCCTGGGACTCATTAACTTTTATAACATTTTCCTATCCCAGAAGGTGACCGTCGCTGAACCCCTTCACAGACTCCTCGATAAAAAGGCTTCCTGGTTTTGGGGACGACGGGAGGAACATGCCTTTCAACAAGTAAAGGACCTTTAAACTTTGGATGCTGTGCTCATCCAATATAATGAAACACTTCCATTAACTGTGACTTGTGATGCCTCACCGTTTAGGGTAGGAGCCATCCTGAGCCATGTTCTACCCAATGGCACGGAGGTGCCTATTGCATTTTTTTTCAAGAACTTTATCAAAAACAGAAAGGAACTATAGTCACCTAGACAAGGAAGCCCTCGCCATAGTATCTGCAATCAAAAGGTTCCACGAGTATGTGTATGGGAGATCATTTTCCATCATCACAGATCCTAAACCATTACTCAGCATTGTGGCAGGTGACAAACCTACTCCAAATATTCTATCCCCTAGAATGACATGATGGTCAGAGTTCCTAGCCGCTTACGACTATCAATTGAGACATCGCCCGGGGAAAACCATTCCCCACGCAGACGCTTTGAGCCGCTCACCATTACCAGAAGACCAAGATGACCCAGCTCCCACACTACCAATACTACAAACTGAGATGCTTCCCTCACCTCCACTAACAGCACAAGACATCGCACTAGAAATCAAAAAAGACTCATGCTTGGCACAAGTTCTTGGCTGGGTGGAGAGGGGATGGCCAGAAATCGAACCCAACGAAACCTTCAAACCATTTAAAAACAGACAAATAGAACTTTTCTCACAAAGAGGGTGCGTGTTATGGGGAGACCGAGTGGTCATACCAGCAAAACTACAAAAAAATATTCTACAACTACTGCACGATGGGCACCCGGGCATCGTATGGATGAAAGCACTGGCAAGGAGCTATGCCTGGTGGCCAGGTATGGACAAACAAATTGAAACCTGGGTCGCCACCTGTAGCAGATGCCAAGAGATGTGCTCGGCCCCACCAAAAGCTCCACCAGCCGAATGGAAAACACCCAGAGGCCCCTGGTCGTGAATCCATATCAATTTCGTGGGACCTACAAAAGGGCATACTTTCCTAATAACAGTAGACACATACTCTAACTGGCTCGAGGTTAAAATGAAGACTACCACCACAGATGAAGTCATCAAGAAATTGAACAGACTTTTTGCAACGCACGGCTTACCAGATGTCCTGGTATCCGACAATGGCCCTCAATTTACCGCCTTAGCCTTTGAACAATACTTAGCAGACCGTGGCATACGACACACACTGACATCACCGGTTCATCCGGCCGTGAATGGTAGAGCTGAACGAATGGTTCAGTTCACAAAAAAAACTCTACAAAAAATGGAACAAGGCAACATCCATGATAAAGTCACCCAGATGCTCTTGCTCCAGCACATCACACCAAACAGTACAACCAACAAAAGCCCAGCTGAATTTCTGATGGCCAGAAAACTCAGATCGCCCCTAGACTGCCTACACCCTGCGTACACCTCGGAAAAGCCCCTGGGTTCCAGCAATAAACACTGCACCTTTAAGGTAGGAGACCCCGTATTCGCAAAAAACTTTTCAGGAGACCCATTGTGGATTGCTGCCAAAATAACTCAGATTACAGGGCCCCGTTCCTACCACCTAGAAACCACAGATGGGAGAGTGTGGAAACACCACATCGACCAACTACGATCCAGGCTGCCCACATCTCCCATCAGTGACCCCAACCATGAAACCAGAGGGGGAGGGGGAACCAGGGATTCTGGAATAAAACCAACATCTGGCCTAGAGGAACAAACCCCACGATCACCACATCAAAGCCAACAATACTCACCAGCTGATGTAGAGCCGTGGCAATCGAGTGTCTCACCTAATAACAGCAGCCGAGTAGGTTCAGCGAGCCTGGAGAGCCCAAGCGATAGCAACGAAGGAGGCATTTCGATCATCCCAAGGTCACCAGAAGGGAGTCACAGCTATGGAACCAGATCACCATTCCGGACAATCCCAACAAACAGCCCATCAGAACCCGAGACTGGGCGCAGACCTTTTGAACTGCGAAAGTCAGGTAGACAGGTACGAAGACCCGCCTACCTGCGAGACTATGTAACCCCATTTTTTGCTTCTAAAAAATATTAAGGTGTATTCTGGAAAAATTGAAATGTTGGAAAATTGAAATTCTGGAAAAATTGAAATTCTGGAAAAATTGAAATGTTGAAACAAAGAGAAAAGCAGGAAGATTCTGCCCTGGGATTAATTGTTGAATTTGGATGGACTTGGACTTGGACTTGGATTAGTTATGAACTAAAAATCTGAGAGAAATAAAATAAAAGCTGATTGTTGGAAACTAAGTTCAGAGACACTGCTTGGATTAGATAAAAAATGTGTAAAATGGCAATATCACTTCTGGAATTAAAAATGGAACTTAGAAACATGAAAGAAATATTACAAGAATGAGGTGAATCACTGGTTTATACTTTAAAATTATTGGAAAATAAGATCTTAGAATATGAGCAACAAAGACAAAAGATGGAAGATAAGGTAGAGCTGACTACAGGAGAACCATTTTTAACTACCATCAGGAACAAAGAACTCTGAAAAGATGGAAGAGAGGAATGGGAAATAAAAATATGAGACGTAAGAAGTTAAATAAAAAAGGGAATATCTGTAAAATTCAGAAAGGTAAACAGAAACAGCAGAAAATTGAAGGGTGGAAGGAAGTTATAAATAAGGAAGGGGATAAAAACTGGAGGGACAGAAAAAAGGGGAGAATGAAAGGGAAAAGATGGGATAAGAAGCAGGATTTGGAAACAAAGAAATATGGGAATTGCAAAACAATGAAAAGGTGTTAAGTCCTGAGCAAGGGCACAAGGAAAGGAGACGAGGCATCAAACTGTGACTTCAACTCTTTATTAGTAACTTCAGAACAGAGCAAAATACTTGGGCAGCAGTAGCTCTTTTATAGAGCTGGCTGCTGTCACAACAACCAATGATTTGAGTTTACTGCTCTAACAAGCATCCAATCAGAGATGACCCGCTGTCAGCCAATCAGATCGGCCAGAAACGACCAATCATGACTCGCTATTCGCGGCCCAATGAGAAGTGCAGGATTACGAGCCTGCTGTTAACGTAAAGCTATTAGTGTTGTTAATGAATGCGTTAGCTTAGTCCATAACACCCCTCCCCCCTAGGTTCCGTCTGAGGGGTGGGGTAACATATTCTCGTAAGTAAGCAGGTCGCTTCACCTGTTTGCTTGATCTGCGCTGTTCCACTGGTTTTGTCCTGGCTCTGGTTCCGGTGGGCTGCTTGCTGAGTTGGATGGTGAAGACGGTCCCGCTGTTCCATTGGATGGCTCGGGGCTGTCCTCTCCGCTCTCTCCAATGCCGTCATCCGGGTTCCCTGGATCTGTTTCCATCGTGGTGCTGCTACACGGCGAGTCAATCACCTGGCTTGGTTCTCCTTCTGGAGGTGAGTATCCCATGGTTGGTTGTGTAGACTGCTGGGTTCCAATTGTTAGGTCATCTGCTATTTCTTTTCCGGCCCCCTCAATGTCCCTTCCCGCCCCCCCACCCCGTTTGAGATTCAGGGGATGAGATGGGAGTAGGTGCTAGTCTGGATCAAAGCTGGTCTATGTGGCGCTTCCACATTTTGCCATCCACAGTTTGTAGACAGTAGGATCGGAGCCCCATAAGTTGCGTTATGATAGCGGGGACCCACAATGGGTCACCCGAGAGGCTTTTTGCAAAAACGGAGTCACCTACCTGGAATGTACGACACGTGCTGCTGGATCCCAAGGGTTGTTCTGGTGTGTAGTCAGGGTGAAGGCAATCAAGATATGAGCGAAGTTTTCGGCCCATCAGGAGTTCGGCCGGGGTTCTGTTTGTGGTGCTGCTTGGAGTGATATGTTGGAGGAGAAGCATCCTGGTTATCTTGTTGTCAATGTCTCCCTGTTCCATCTTGTGTAAAATTTTCTTTACAAATTGGACCATTCGCTCAGCCCTGCCGTTGGCCGCAGGGTGAGCTGGCGATGTTAAGGCATGGCGGATGCCCCGGTCTGCTAGGTACTGTTCGAATGTCAGGGCAGTGAATTGAGGGCCATTATCGGAGACCAGGACATCCGGCAATCTGTGGGTAGTGAATAGCTTGTTCAGTTTTTTAATGACCACTTCCATGGTGGTGCTTTTCATTTTATGGACCTCGAGCCAGTTGGGATAGGCATCCACAGTTAGAAGGAAAGTGTGTCCAAAATCGATGTGAATGCGGGACCAGGGACCATGAGGCGTTTCCCACTGAGTTGGGAGTGTTTTGGGAGGAGCGGCACGAGTCTCCTGGCACTTGCTGCATGTACCTACCCAGGCTTCTATCTGCTTATCTATGCCTGGCCACCACGCGTAACTCCTTGCCAATGCCTTCACCCACACGATGCCTGGATGTCCATTGTGCAACATTTTTAAAACTTTGTGTTGTAATTTCCCCAGGATGACGACTCTATCTCCCCACAAGATGCAGCTCTTTTGAGAGAATAGTTCTGTCTGTCGGTTTCTGAATGGCTTGAAGGTGTCGTTGGGTTCATCGTCAGGCCAACCTCGTTCCATCCAGCTGAGGACTCGTGCCAAAGAAGGATCCTTCTTCATTTCCAAGGTGATGTCTCGTGCGGTCAGCGGTGGTGACTGAAGAGTCTCAATTTGCAATACAGCTAAGATTGGAGCTGGGTCATCAATGACTTCTGGTAGTGGAGAACGGCTCAAAGCGTCAGCGTGGGGAATGGCTTTCCCCGGACGGTGTTACAGTTGGTAGTTATATGCGGCTAAAAACTCTGACCAATATGTCATTCTTGGTGATAAGATATGGGGAGTTGGTTTGTCTCCCGCTAAAATGCCGAGTAATGGCTTGTGATCTGTAGTTATGGCAAAGGGTCTTCCAAAGACATACCCATGGAAACGTTTAATTGCAGACACAATGGCGAGAGCCTCTTTATCAAGTTGGCTATAGTTCCTTTCAGTCTTAGACAAAGTTCTTGAAAAGAACGCAATAGGTGCCTCATTACCGTTTGGCAGGACATGGCTTAAGATGGCTCCCACTCTGAATGGTGAGGCGTCACAGGTAACCATTAAGGATAGAGTCTCGTTGTATTGTATCAATACAGGATCAGAAGTTAAGAGGTTTTTTACTTGTTGAAATGTTCGTTCTTCACGCTGTCCCCAGACCCAGGAGTTTTGAGCCGGTCTCCACTACCAGATGTCATAGATGACCCAGCTCCAACCCTATTTTGCAAATCGAAACTCTTAAATCTCCACCACTAACCGCTCAGGACATCACCTCAGAAACGAAAAAGGACCCTTCTTTGGCATGAGTCCTCAGCTGGGTGGAACGGGGTTGGCCTGATAGCGAACCCAATGACACTTTCAGGCTATTCAGGAATCAACGGACAGAACTATTCTCTCAAAAGAGCTGCATCTTGTGGGGAGACAGAGTCGTCATCCTGGAAAAATTGCAACATAAAGTTTTGAAAATGTTGCACGATGGACATTCAGGCATTATGCGGATGAAGGCATTGGCAAGGAGTTATGCATGGTGGCCAGGCTTAGACAAGCAGATAGAGACCTGGGTGGCTACGTGCAGCAAGTGCCAGGAGACTCATTCTGCTCCTCCAAAAACACCCCCAACTCAGGGGGAAATGCTTCGAGGTCCCTGGTCCCGTATCCACATCGATTTTGCAGGACCCACAAGAGGACACACTTTCCTTCTAACCATGGATGCCTATTCTAACTGGCTCGAGGTCCACAAAATGAAAAGCACCACCATGGAGGCGGTCATTAAAAAACTGAATAAGCTATTCACTACCCACGGATTGCCGGATGTCCTGGTCTCTGATAATGGCCCTCAATTCACTGCCCTGGCATTCGAACTGTACCTAGCAGACCGGGGCATCCGCCATGCCTTAACATCGCCAGCTCACCCTGCGGCCAACGGTAGGGCTGAGCGAATGGTCCAATTTGTAAAGAAGACCTTACACAAAATGGACCAGGATGACATTTACGACAAGATAACCAGAATGCTTCTCCTCCAACATATTACTCCAAGCAGCACCACAAATAGAACCCCAGCCAAACTCCTGATGGGCCAAAAACTTCGCTCACATCTTGATCTCCTCCACCCTGCTTACACACCTGAACAACCCCTGGGATCCAGCAGCAAGTGTCGATCATTCCAGGAAGGCTACCCTGTTTTTGCGAAAAACTTCTCGGGTGACCCATTGTGGGTCCCCGCTACCATAAAGCAACCTACAGGACCCCGATCCTACCATCTACAAACTGTGGATGGCAAAATGTGGAATTGCCACATAGACCAGCTTTGATCCAGACTAGCACCTACTCCCATCTCATCCCCTGAATCTCAAACTGGGGGGGAAGGGACATCGAGGGGGCCGAAAAAGAAATAACTAAATAAATAAAAAAGATGACTTAACAATCGGAACCCAGCAGTCTACACAACCAACCATGGGATACTCACCATCAGAAGGAGAACCGAGCCGGGAAGTTGCCTCGCCGCGTGACAGCACTACGATGGAAACATATCCAGGGAACCCAGATGACAGCATTGGCGAGAGCGGAGAGGACAGCCCAGAGCCATTCAACAAAACAGCGGGACCGTTTTCGCCACCCAGCTCAACAAGCAGCCCACCGGAACCAGAGCCAGGACAGAAACTGGTGGAACAGCGCAGATCAAGCAGACAGGTGAAGTGACCTGCCTACTTATGAGAATACGTCACCCCACCCCTCAGATGGAACCTTGGGGGGAGGGGTGTTATAGACTGAGCCAACATGTCAGTAACAACCCTAATAGCTTTACTTTAACAGCAGGCTCGTAATCCTGCACTTCTCATTGGCCCATAAATAGCAAGTCATGATTGGTCGTTTCTGGCCGATCTGATTGGCTGACAGCGGGTGTCTGATTGGATGCTTGTTAGAGCGGTAAACTCAAATCATTGGTTGTTTTGACAGCATCCAGCTATATAAAAGAGCTGCTGCTGCCCAAGTATTTTGCTCTGTTCTGAAGTCACTAATAAAGAGTTGAAGTCAAGTTCGATGTCTCGTCTCCGTTCCTTGCACCCATGCTCAGGACTTAACACATTCTTCATATGGTTTAGTTTCCAGTCCCCTAATTGTCCTGGTTGCTCTTCTCTGTACTTTTACTAGAGTCCCAACATTTCTTTTATAATGTGGTGACCAAAACTGGAAGCAGTACTCTAGGTGTGAACTTACTAAGGCTCTATAGAGTGATATTAGTACCTCACTTGATCTCGATTGTATCCCTCTGTTAGCTTTTTTGGCTGCTGCTGCACACTGCTGGCTCATATTTAGCTGATTGTCCACTAAGACTTCAAGATCCCTCTCACTATTGAGCCTGGTTTCACCCAGCCTATATGTGTACTTTTGGTTTTTCCTGCCTATGTGTAGGGCTTTACTTTTCTCTACATTGAATTTCTGCAGTATACAGCAGAATTCAACAGAGCTACTGCCCTATCCAGGGATAAAAGCTGTTTTTCAGCCTATTTATCCTTGTTTTTATTATTCTGTACCATCTGCCAGATGGTAATAGTTCAAAAAAAAGTGTTCCCAGGATGAGATGGATGTTTGAGAATGTTTTGAAATTCTTAAGGAAGCAGGAGCTATAAAGCTCTTCCAAAAATGGGAGAGGACAACCAATGATCTTCTAGGAATGATGTTAACCCTCTGGAGTGCTAACCTATCTGCCCCTGTGCAATTGGCAAACCATACAGAGGTGCAGCAGTAGAAGGTCACCAGCAGTTTTTCATCCAGTTGTTGTTTTCTGAGAAGTCTCAGGTAGTAGAATCTCTGCTGCACTGTTTTGACCAGTGTTGCAATGTGAACAGCACTAGTCAACATGAGGTCACGTCCTCTTTTATGGTAACACCCAGAAACTTAAAACTGGCCAATTGCTCCACTTGGTCTCCATTGATAAGCAAGGGCTGGATGTTCCTTCTATAATCCACTATAAACTCCTTGGTCTTATTGGTGTTGAGGACCAAGTTATTGTCTCCACACCATGAAAGCAACTGGTCCACGTCATCTCGGTAGGTAGATTCATTCTCCCTGGAGATGAGTCCCACCACTGTTGTATCATCTGCAAATTTAGCAATAGTATTACTAGCGTGAGTGGGAATGCAGTCATGCATATAAAGAGTATAGAGTAAGGGACACAGCATGCAACCCTGTGGTGTACCAGTGTTAAGAATAAGGGCTGAAGAGGTATGATTATCTAATCTGACCCTCTGTGAGAGCCAGACAGGAAATCCATAATCCAAAGGCAGATTGAATTAGAAAGTCCAAGGTCCAGAAGTTTAGACACTAGTCTGTATGGAAGGGTTGTGTTAAACACAGAACTAAAATCCACAAAAACCATCCTCACACAGTCCCCCCGTTGTTCTAGATGAGTCAGAGTAGTGCGAAGAGTGAGCGTCCTCTGTAGATCTATTTTTTCTGTAAACTGGTAAACTGATAAACTGGTGTTTATCAAATATATGCGGAAGACCAGAAATGATGTGCTAGCAGACCAATTTCTCAAAGCATTTCATGATGTTAGGAGTGAGTGCCACTGGTCTGTAATTGTTGGGGTTATTGATAGGGAACTTCTTTGTCAGTGGAACAATGGTGGAAGCCTTCAAACAAGATGGAATAGATGACTGGGATAAAGACTGATTGAAGATCCTGGTAAAGACTCCAACCAACTGATCAGCACAGTCTTTAAGCACTTGGCCAGAGATACCATCAGGACTGGTAGCCTTTCTAGGGTCCAAAGCCCTCAGAATGCTCCTCACCTTCTGTTCCTCCACAATGAGGTGGGGGCTACAATTGGCTGGTGGTTGTATTTTATCTGTCTCTGATGTCTCTGAGCAAAGAAATGATTCAGTTCCTCTGCCAATGAAGCATCCCCCTCAGCAGGGATGACATTGGTCGGTTGATGGTTTGTAATTTGTTGAATCCCTTGCCATACCTGCCTCCTGTTATTGCTACCTAAAGGCCTTGATCCTGTCATGCAAGAGGTGTTGGACTTCCTTGGTCATCCAGGGTTTCTGAGTGGGATAGAACCTAATACGTTTATCTACAGTGATAGTATCTATGATGTGTTTGATATAGCACAGAACAATTGCAGTGTGCTCCTCTAGGTCAGGGTGGTAAAAGATGTCCCAATTTGTGTTCTCAAAACAATCCTGAAGTTGTTAGGAAGCATCTTCTGGCCAAGATTTCACTGTCTTTATTATAGGCAGAACCTGTCTCCTAAGATGGATGTATACTGGTGCTAAAAGCAATGACATATGGTATGATTGTCCTAAATGTGTAATTGTATAACCTATAGCCATGTTTGATGTTGGTATATACTTTGTCTAATATGTTTGCTCCTCTAGTAGCACATGCTGATAGAATTTAGAGATTTAACATGCTGATAGAATTTAGGGAGCACTGCTTTTAAATCAGCTTGATTAAAGTCCCCTGCTATGATATGCACAGCATCAGGATACTTATTCTACTGATTACTAACAATGTTATACAAGAATCCCAAAGCTATGGTAGTATTGGCATCAGGTGGGATAAAGACTGCAGTAATCAAAACCACGCTGAATTCCCATGGAAGATATATGGGTCTACATTTAAGAGTTATATACTCCAGATCCATGCAGCAGTGGCTCTCTACAGTCTTTGTATTGATACACCAGCTTTTGTTCACATAAAGGCTTAAACCTCCCCCTTTTATCTTGCCAGAATCTCTACTCCTGTCCTGCCAGTGAGCTATGTAGCCTTCCAGCTTAACAATTGCATCTGGAATGAGTGAATGAATTTCTGTGATTAGCAAAACACAGCACTTCTTGATGAATTTAGTCTTTGCAATCTGTAGCCTTAATTCATCCATTTTGTTAGTCAGAGATCTTGCATTTGTAAGAAATATACTTGGAATTGAAGGCTTGTGTGGAAATTTAGCCTAAAGAAAATCCCAGCATGGCATCCTCTCTTCCCCTGTTCCTCTTTTTCCGCCTCTTCCTCCTTCCCACAGGGATAGTGATCCATGGCTCCCCCAGGGTCCTACCTGTCTTCTTCGGTATGTTATGAGAATGTATAAAATCATCCGTAATAGCCTTTTCGCATTTCAGTCCAATTTGTAACAAGGCTTGCTGACTATAGATGCCCCACAGGATTCAATCAAGGAAAGGATCCAAAACACACACAGAATCATACACACCATACACTGAAAGAAGGAGTGGTCAGCTGCAGCATCCATGTGAGCCTATCTTCTTGGGTGTTAGCTATTCCTGCCAGCTTAATATTGTCGTGTCCGCAAAAAGACGCTCAGAGTCCGTGACCATCATTCAAGCTCTTTATTAAACTGTTGTGAACCGAACCGGCGAAAAGGAAAAAGCCCGCGGCTTTTATTCTTTTCGCTGCGGCGGCCGCGGCCAATGGCAACAATTCAAGTCTCCCGCTCTTGTAGCGAGCCAATCACGGGAGACTTCAATCGGGCCAATCAGCGCGGCTCGCCTGGCCAATCAGAAATCCCCGCGCCTTAGCCAATCAAGGCGCGGGGATTTCGAGTATTCAAATTCAGGACAGAACACCCCTCCCCTCTTGGTATGGTCCATCACGTAGCGTAGTCACGCAGGTAGGCGGGGCTCCGTCTAGTCCTAGTTGACCTGCGCAACTCAGTTTCAAGCTGTATCTCGGCCGGAGCGGTCATCTTTTTGGCTGCTCCTCCCTCTGTGTGAACCGGCTGGATGATCGGGCCGGTTCATTCTCCGTGGCTCCCGCCTGGGCCTACCGGGTCAGTTGAGCTGCGGGTTTCGCCGCTCCCGCTTGGTTTTTCCGAGTCGGTTGAGCTGGCCAGATGGTTCTTCTCCGGAGGGGACTCGCGATGGCTGCGTTCCGGTGAGTATTTTTGGATTTTTTCTTGCGCTATTTTATTCGGGTGTTCCCTCCCCCCTTGGTTCGAGTCTTGGGGGTTGAGGTTTGTTGCCGTACGTGACCGAAGCTGGTCGATGTGTCGTTTCCAGGCTCGCCCATCGGTGGTTTGGAGCCGGTACGACCGTGGACTGGTGATTTGAGTGATGACGGCTGGGATCCATAGGGGGTCCCCCGTCAGATTTTTGGCGTAAACTAAGTCACCGGGGGCAAATGTCCGGTATTTGGAGCTGGAGTCTGGGGGCCGCTCCGGGTTGTAAGTCGGGTGCAACCTGTCGAGTGGGGACCTCAGCTTCCTGCCCATTAACAGTTCGGCTGGGCTTTTGTTGGTAGTGGTGTTCGGGGTGATATGTTGTATGAAGAGGAGTTTGTTGATTTTGTCGTTGATCTCCCCGTGGTCCATTTTCCGGAGGTTTTTTTTAGTAAACTGGACCATCCGTTCCGCTCTACCGTTCGCCGCCGGATGCGCCGGTGCTGTTAGTGCATGGCGGATGCCCCTCTCCGCCAAGAACCTTTCAAACTCGAGGGAAGTAAACTGGGGCCCGTTATCTGAGACGACGACGTCTGGGAGGCCGTGCGTGGAAAACAGTTTACACAGTTCTTTGATGACGGCCTCCGTGGTAGAGGATTTCATGTCGCTTACTTCCAACCAATTGGAGTAAGCGTCGACTGTGATCAGAAAAGTATGCCCATTTGTTGGACCCGCAAAGTCTAAATGGATTCTGGACCAGGGCCCCCTTGGTATTTCCCAATCCCGGATGGGTGCTGCGGGTGGGCTGGGTCTGGTCTCCTGGCAACGATGGCATTTGGCGACCCATTGCTCAATCTGTTTGTCCATCCCTGGCCACCAAGCGTAACTCCTGGCCAGGGCTTTAGTCCTGACGATGCCAGGATGACCCTCATGCAGCATCTCTAAGACCCTCCCTTGTAATCTGTCCGGGATGACTACCCTGTCACCCCACAAGATGCATCCCTTAAGTAGTGAAAGTTCAGTCTGGCGGTTCCTGAACGTTTTAATGGATTCGTCATTGTCCCTTTCAGGCCAACCTTTTTCTAGCCAATGTAGGATTCGTGCCAGACGCTTATCCTTAACAGTCTCTCTGGCAATGTCCGATGCGGTAATGGGTAGGTTCTCAATGCTAAGGGTGTTTGTTGTTGGTGCTGGGTCAGGATCAGAGTCTGGTAAGGGGGAACGGCTTAAAGCGTCCGCGTGCGAAATTTTCTTACCTGGCTTGTGTAACAGTTCGTAGCTGTAGGCTGCCAGGAACTCGGACCACCTTGTCATCCGGGGTGATAAAATGTTCGGGGTGGCTCGGTTTCCGGCGAGGATTCCCAGCAACGGCTTATGGTCTGTCACAATGGTGAACGGGCGGCCATATAGGTATTCGTGGAAATGCTTAACGGCGGCAACTATAGCCAAGGCTTCTTTGTCCAGCTGGCTATAGTTCCGCTCTGGTTTAGTCAGAGTCCTGGAGAAAAAAGCGATGGGTGCTTCCCTTTTGTCGGGGAGGGTATGGCTGAGGACAGCGCCGACGCCGAAAGGTGATGCGTCGCAAGTGACAGCTAATGGCAAGGTTTCGCTGAATTGAATCAGGACGGCGTCGGAGGTGAGGAGGTCTTTGGTTTTTTGAAAGGCGGCTTGCTCTCGTCTCCCCCAAGTCCAGGTTGCCACCTTATCCAGGAGTCTATGCAAAGGCTCCGCCGCCGTAGCCTTTTGGGGTAGGAAAACATTATAAAAATTCAGCAACCCTAAGAACGCTTGTAGTTCCGTTTTAGACTTTGGGGTAGGGGCTTCTTTAATGGCTTTCACTTTTTTAATTGTAGGGTGAATGCCATGCCGGTCTAGAAGGTAGCCCAAAAATTCCACTTGCTTTGTGCATAGTTGGCATTTTTCTCGTTTAACTTTAAGTCCTGTCACTTTAAATTTTGTTAAGACCTGTCTGAGTCGGTTTTCTAATTCGGCTTCGTTTGGCGCCGCTACTAATACGTCATCAAAATAGGGCACCACCCCTTGATGCGCTGTAGCAAACGTTCCATCAGGCTTTGAAAGATGCCTGGTGCCACGCTGACTCCGAATTGGAGTCGGTTACACTTGAAGGCCCCCCGATGGGTCACGATGGTCTGGGCTTCCGCCGTTTTCTCATCTACTGGTAACTGCTGATATGCCTGGGCGAGATCGAGCTTGGCAAAGACCTTGCCCCCTCCCAGTGAGTGCAGCAGATGTTGCACGATTGGGACTGGGTAGGCTCTTTGTTGTAATGCACCATTTAGGGTGGCCTTATAGTCCCCGCAAATTCTCACGGACCCGTCTGGTTTTACTGGGGTCACTTTAGGGGTTTCCCATCGGGCATGGTCTATCGGCTGCAACACCCCCTGTTCGACGAGCTTGTTGATCTGCTCGTCGATTTTAGGCTTCAGGGCGAATGGTACCCTCCTAGGTTTAAGCCGCTTGGGGGGAACCTTCGGGTCTAGGTCAAACGAAATAAGGGGCCCCTGGTACTTGCCCAAGCTTCCATCGAAAACTTCCTGGAACTCCTGGGCTAGCCGCTGTTCCCAACCGTCGTCGGCGACGTGGTTGACTCCTGTCAGCGCGATGTCAAGTGGGGCGAACCATTGTAAACCCAGTAGGCTTGGGCGGTCGCGATCGACGATGGTGAGTGGCAGTTGTTCGGTGCGGCCCTTGTAGGTTACATTGAAGCTCTTGGTGCCCACTACCGGGACGCGATTCCCTTGGTAGTCTTTTATGATGATTTTCTGGGTATGAATGTTCCTCTTATGGAGGGTGGGTACAAGCCGCTTAATCTCGCGCCATGCAATCATGGAGAGGTAGGACCCGGAGTCCACTTCCATCTTGCATGGCTGGCCTTCAATATGGACTTCAACGTGTACCTTTCTGGCGCCGTCGGAGATGGCGTGGCCGATGGTCACCGTCTGGTGTGTTTCTTCTTTTCGCTGACCATCGCCGCCTCTTGAAGATCGCTGGGTACGGTCCCACCGACCGTCCGGTTGGCGCTCTCTGGTCTTGGGCGGGGGGCTTTCCTTCTTCCGGTCGTGTTGTTCCCATCTGTGCGGGCTGCGGGTCTTCTTTTGGCGGCAAACTCGAGCGATGTGACCCCGTCGTTCACAATGCCTACAAATAGAGTCAAAAAATCGGCATTCTGACCTGGGGTGGTCGCCGCCGCATCCGGCACAGTTGGTCCTCGACCTACGACCTCTTCGATTCCGCTGGTCGCCGCGTCCCGTCTGCACGCGATGTATGTCCTCCTCGTCTTCCGACGTGCTGGAGGCTGACTGGAATTCTCCGTAGTGTGCGGTTGATTCACTCCTAGGGTCGGCCGACCTCGCCGGGTTGTTGTTTCCGCCCTTTGCGTCAGATCTTCGCATGCTGTCAGCAGACGAGCGGGTTGCCTCTGCGGCTGCGGCTGCGGTGAGGGCGTCTGCTAGGCTGATGTCGCCCTTGGCCATAAGTCGGCTCTGGAGTGTAGGGTCCCATAGGCCGAGCACGAATCGGTCTCTTATGAGGCTGTTTAGACCTTCAAACTCGCAGAGTCCTCCTAGGCGCCTCAGCTCGGCGACGAAGTCGCTCAATTTCTCGTCTGGTTTCTGATTTCGGCGGTAAAACTCGTTGCGCCGTATCAGGATGGGGACCTCGGGGGCGTAATGGCGCTGCAGTATAGGCTCGAGGACGTCCCAGTCCATGGCGGTTGCGTCTGCCGGCTTGGCCAATGCTTTGGCCATCTGGAAGACCTCTGGTCCGCAGTGAGTAAGGAAGACGGCGCGTTTTAGCGGGCCCGGGGCGTCCTTCATTCCGGCGCATTCCAAGTACATTCGGAACCGGTCTGAGTACGATTCCCAGTCCTCGTTGGCGGGGTTGAAGGGGTCGGGCGGTGCGATCTTCGCCATCTCTTTCACTGGAACTGGCTCTTGTTGGACACGGGGTTCGGTTCAGGGTCGGGATCCCACCCTCGTCGCCAGTGTCGTGTCCGCAAAAAGACGCTCAGAGTCCGTGACTATCATTCAAGCTCTTTATTAAACTGTTGTGAACCGAACCGGCGAAAAGGAAAAAGCCCGCGGCTTTTATCCTTTTCGCTGCGGCGGCCGCGGCCAATGGCAGCGATTCAAGTCTCCCGCTCTTGTAGCGAGCCAATCGCGGGAGACTTCAATCGGGCCAATCAGCGCGGCTCGCCTGGCCAATCAGAAATCCCCGCGCCTTAGCCAATCAAGGCGCAGGGATTTCGAGTATTCAAATTCAGGACAGAACAAATATCATCTGCAGATTTGGTAAGTTTCCCTTCTATTCCATGTCATTAATGAAGATATTGAAGAGTACTGGGACTAAGGCAAAATCTTGCGGCACCCTACTGCTTACTTCCCACATGTAGACTTATACCCATTAAGGACTACTCATTGAGTATGGTTTGTCAGCCATATGCAAATCCATCTGGTGGTGGTGCTATCTATCTGATATCCCACTTTTTTAAAGCTTACCATTAAGTAGATTGTGGTCTACTTTGTCGAATCTGCTTTTAAGATAAATAGGTTTGGTGGGAGAAGAATGTGGTAACAAAAATATTTAATAAAATGCAGCTCTCCAGTGCAAAATTTCATAAAGCTGAATGTTACACATAACTACTGCCACCATATCCACTGTCGTGAATTTGGTATGATATGATACCTTACTATTTATTATTTTAATGCATATGCGCTTATAATTGTCACTTAACTACTTGGGGTGACTGCTTGAACATATTCATCATAACCAGTGTCTAAGAACTGCTCACCACTCAACTCTTTCAGCCAATCTGTGTAAGGTTTGTCTTTTTTCAACAGAAAAGGTGATGGAGATGGACTGATGAATCCACCTACAACTACAAAGCCTGGATGATAGGCTGGGTAGAAAACATAAATCAAGTGGAGCAATGTGCAGAGCTGATGTATTTCTCAGGTAAGTCAACCCTTCTTACCTGGTGGTCCTTGATGAACCAAGTTTCCATCCTTGATGAACCAGCCAGGACTATTGGGAAAATAAGGGGTGGTTTGTTTAATTTGGAGTCTTCCCATAAGACAGAGGAATGGGGCCCATAGGTTCCATAGAGTTTCCATAATTCAAAATTACTTCAGTTAGTTTACTTTATTGTCCTTACACCTCATTTAATGAAATCAAACACCATCTTTGGTGCACATCATGACCATGAAAATAAACACAAACACACAATCTTCACACTCCACACATTGAACCAAAAAACCCCAACACTGCACCAACACTGCACTATACAGTAGAATTCAAAAGAGCTACTGCCCTGGAATAGAAGCTGTTTTTCTATGCTGGCTGGAGAATTCTGGGAGTTGAAGTCCACAAGTTTTAAAGTTGCCAAGTTTGGGGATCCCTGGACTACAGTGTTATGAAAGAGCAGTGCTAGATATTTCACTTCATTTTTTTAAATTTTCCAAAATCAAGGTATTAATCACCCTTTTGCTCTTTACTAAAAGATAATGTTCATTCTTAAAATTATGTTTAAAACTTATTTGGTTAAGGATTGAAGGACATTTACCTTACATAGTAAACCTTGTTGATGCAAAGGTTCCTAATAGCTGAAAAGCAGTTAACAAGCCCTTTGTGAAAATGATTTGAAAAGAAAGTTGTCACTGATATATATATTTGGGTACTTCCTGCTAGCAAAGTTTGCAGTTAATCCTAAAAGCTTTCCAAAAATTCCAGAGAGAATTAAAGAGAAACTGTTGAGAAATGAACAGATGCCCAGGATAAAGTCTGATACTGGCATCCATTGCCTTTCATACAAGTTAGAATCATAGGGCTGGAAGGAAACTTATCCCATCCTGGACAAATGGTTGTCCAATCTTTTCTTGAAAACCTCCAGGCTTCAGCAATGTTCACCTGTGCTCAAAAGAATGCATGTTGGTGCTTCAATTTCAGTCAAGACTGCCATTTTAATGTTTTTGGAACTCCTTCTGCTATGATGCCCCTAGGGGCCAACATGTCTTTTCTCCTCTCTTTTCCATTCATTCCTTTTATTCCTTTCTCCTGAAATATTAGGGTGAAACTCTTGGATTTGATGCAGCTGATACAACTGCTTCTGCTCCACAGGTGGTGGGATTCAAATTTTTTTATTACTAGTTCTGTGGGTATGGCTTGTTGGGCGTAGTTTGGCATGGCTTGGTAGGCATGGCAGGGGAAGGATACTGCAACATTTCCATTCCCTGGGCACTCCTGGGGAAAGGTTACCACCCCACTAACCTGCTTTCCAGCTCCATTCTCCTGTGCAGGGCAACCAAAGAAGACCCAGCCAATTAGCTGGGACTCAAGAGGAAAAGAATAGATTGGGGCAGGGCCAGTCAGAAGTGATATTTTCCAGTTCTCCAAACTACTTAAAATTTCCACTATTGGTTCTCCAAAACTGGTCAGAACCTGCTGAATACCATCTCTGGCCTCACCCAATATTGCTATTCCCTGTTCTTGAATGACAGAAATACCCACAGAAACTTTGTATTATATATATAAGCTATAGAGAGTTTATTTATACTGTATTTCCATTGAGAAAAAGGAGGAGAATAGGGTAATGGGGTAGTTGTCTGTTCTAAGAGGAAAGTTTATATAGGAATAGAGAAAAATCTGATCAAAAGCAGTAAAATCAACAGGATGCCGATCAAATTTGCAGGTATTTTGTAGCTGGTTCTGGTTGCATCCCAGCTGCCTTCCTCCAGACGGCTCTACAGCTGGTACTTACAGATGTAAGCATTTTGTTTGGTACATGTCCTATCGTTCCACAATTTAAAGTCTAAAATGCAAAAAATGAAACAGAAGTTAATTCTTGATTCCTTCAACAGCGGTCTGGAAAATATGGTCATTCTTTGAAAGTTTCCCACTGATCCCAATGAAATTACCCATGAAAGGCAAAGTGAATGTTGACTTCCAGAAAATAAATGGAGAATACAGTTATTGATAGTCCACCCCTCTGCAAAAAATTATTTGTCATTGTCAAAATAAACTTCCCTCGCTTCATCACAAAAAGAGTTCTAGTATTTATGAAAGAGGAGAGGGGAGGAAAGGAGAGGAGAAGGAAGGGAGGGGAAGGAAAGGGAGGAGAAGAGAGGGGAGGAAATGTAGGGGAGTGGAGGAGAGGAGAGTAGGAGAGGAGAGGAAAGAAATGGAAAGGAAAGGGGAAGAAGGGGGCAAAAGAGGAGGAGAAGAGAGGGGGAGGGGAAGAAGGGGAGGAAAGGAAGAGAGGGGAGGGGAGGAAAGGCAGAAGAAGGGAGGGGAAGGGAGGAGAGGAAAGGATAGGAGAGAGTTGGGGAACCTTGGAACAGATATCTAGCTTTGCCCTCATAGAAAGCTAACCATTTCTCCTAAAGGCTTTTATTTTTTTTAAAAAAGGAGATATTGAAAGTGAGGTAATCTTTAGTTTTGAATTATGGGATAACTTCATGAAACATATGGTTTCCATTCCTCTTGCTTATGGGATAATTCCAAGTTAAACAAACAAACCCTTGTTTCCTTGAAGGCCATGGCTTGACTAAATGACCACCAGGTAAGAAGTGTTGACTTGCCTGAAAAATATGTCACCTCCACACAGTGCTCATTCTTTTGTCTGTTGTCTGGCTGGTGAAGCAGCCAGGCTTTATAGTTGTAGGTAGATTCATCAGCCCATCTCCATCGCCTTCTCCGTTGCTGAAAGACAGACCATGATCACATGTTAAGAAGGTAAGTAAACTCTTGGGATAATAAGCTACACCAATTGGCTGGAAGAGTTGAGTGGCAGGCAACTTTTAGATACTGACTACAATGAAAAGTTCAAACATTCTCCCCAAGTTGTCAAAGGACAATTTTTGTAGAACGTATGATTCAAGGTAAAAACAACAATCATGCACAATTGGCTGGAGAATTCTGGGAGTTGAAGTCCACAAGTCTTAAAGTTGTCAAGTTTGGAGAGCTCTGATTAGAAGCTTTCTTGATATCACTATAGTCAGCACAGGATATAGACTAGATGAGGCCCTAAACCAGGGGTGTTGAACTCGCGGCCCATGGGCCAGATGTGTCACACACTGGCCATGCCTAGCCCCATTTTAGCAAAGAGGAAAAACATGATGATATGTCACTTGACCACATGAAGATACAAGTTTGACACCCCTGCCCTAAGCTAAAGAAACCTTGAAGGGCCAATTGTTCAAGAGACTTTAACACACTTTAATAGTAAGGAATGTAAAGTGAAAAATACAAATTATTTTCAAAGAAAGGTATATGCTAATTATATATTTTTCATTTGGCTGGCTTGATCACTCTCATAGATTATAACAATATACCTTGCAAACAGATATAAATAAGAAAAAATAAGAGAAAAGGGGGGAAATAAATACATCTCTTCATCCCATTTCCCACCATATATCTATGAGGAAATAATAAAGCTTCATGATTCAATCTTAATGAGTTGATATTTTTTGCTTTCTGTTTTTAAACATCAACAAAAAAATATTATTTAAATGATGGCTACTCAAGAATTTTACACCTACAATACATATAAAGTGCCCCATAAATTTCTGAAAGCCAAAAAGAACAAATTCTGAAAATTGTTCAGATTGTGCAAGCCACAAATATAGCTTAATTGAGCCACATTGGTGCAGTGGTTAGAATGCAGTACTACAGGCTATTTCTGCTGACTGCTGGCTGCCTGCAATTTGGCAGTTCAAATCTCACTAGGCTCAAGGTTGACTCAGCCTTTCATCCTTCCAAGGTGGGTAAAATGAGGACCCAGATTGTTGGGGGAAATATAAACTCTATAAATATGAACTCTGAAAACCTCTTAGAGAGGGCTGTAAAGCAGTTTATCAGTCTAAGTGCTATTGCTATTAATTAGCTTGTGCCTAAATCCAGCACTGATTGTAGTTACGAGCATCAAGAATCAACTTCAGGTTCCTAACAATACATTAGGGTTAATGTCATTGCCCAGAAGACTATTGTTGCCCTCTCCCCTCTTTGGAAGAGCTTTATAGCTCCCACTGCCTTAAGAAAGTTCAAAACATTCTCAAAGATCCATCTCATCCTGGGAACCCTTTTTTAAAACTATTACCATCTGGCAGACGGTACAGAATAATAAAAACAAGGACAAATAGGCTGAAAAAGAGCTTCTATCCCAGGGCAGTAGCTCTTTTGAATTCTGCTATATAGTGCAGTGTTGGTGTGATGTTGGGGGTTTCCCGTTCAATGTGTGAAGGGTGAAGGATGTGTGTTTGTGTTTATTTTCATGGTCATGATGTGCACTGAAGATGATGTTTGATTTTTGTTGTATGAGGTGCAATGACAATAAAGTAAACTAAACTAAATTAACCACAGCGAACAGCTCACCTAAAGTAACAGACGTGGATGTGTAAAATTACTTGGTAAAGAATGCAATGAAAAAAAAGAAAAAAGAAATGACAAACATCAGACTTACTCCAGAGACATCACGGAGTCCTATCCAGACATGGCTATGTGATTGCTGTTTGTCTTTGATGTATACAGACATTAGTGCAGACTCTTGGATGGTGAGGATAGAGGCGAGATGACATCCAGGACCAAAGCTCTGGCACTCAAACTAGGAATAAAGGCAAGACAAGGAAATAATTCATGAATGGGATCATTCCAGACTCTAAACATTCCACATCTCCAATTGTGCAATTTTGGTTTCTCAATAAATTTTTCACCACATCCGGACTCATCGTTCTTACCTCAGCTTCATCCCAACTTAGTTTCTCATCAAAATATCCATAGCAGTTCCCCTGTTTCTGCAACCAGTTTCTGGGGCATGACGCAGCCTTGGCTGCATGAAGACAAAAGGAGATTGAAAATGTAAGTAAATGGAATAGTTTCCAGATATTCCTGAATGGGGAGTGATGGCTCAGTGGTTAAAGGTGCTGAGTTTATCAGCTGGAAAGTTGACAGCCCTGAGCACCACGAAACAGGGTTTGCTCCTGTCCCTGCTCCTGCCCACCTAGCATGAAAATGCAAGTAGATTAATAGGTACTATTTAGGTGGCATAGAAAATGTCTTTGGACAATGCTTCCTCCCTCAGTGAAGAAACAGATGTGAAAACCATGCCCTAGAGTCAAATAAACTGGATAAAAAATTATGAGGGGAGGGAAGAATGATGTTGTAACTTTGAACTTTTCACAGATAACAACTTTTGCAATCTCCCCACAGTCACACGATCCAAATTCGGTCACTTGGCAGTGGACTCATATTTATGACGGATGCAGTGTGACCATGCGATCCCCCTTTGCAACCTTCGGACAAGCAAATTCAACAGGGGGAGCCAGATTTACTTAACAACCATGTTATTAACAGCTGCCAATGAGTTGCTTAACAACTGTTCCCCCCCCCAAAAAAAAAGGTTGTAAAATGGGCCAGAACTCACTTAGCATGTGTCTGGCTTAGCAACAGAAATTTAGGGGGCTCAATTGTGGTTGTAAGTCAAGGGCTACGTGTTGTCCTATTTTACAGCCTCTGCCGCAGTTTTATTCTCCTTTCCACCACCAAAAATTATTCACAAGCACAGAGGTGGCTTAAATGGGAAGGGGGGACGCTTAAGGTATCCCTTGCAGAGACCAAAGAATTTGAATCCAGGACAGCCAGGATTAAAAATCACACTAAACCAGAGGTCACCAACCTTTTGAACCTCAAAAGTCATAATTTTAAATTCTGCGGACCAGAGACCCTGGGAAAATCCCAAAAAAATCTGCAGGAAAATCCCCACCCCATTTTCCTACCGATTGATCATTCTTTATTTGGGATCGCAGGATACCATCTCCAGCTTCCTTCTCAAGGGGAGAGAGAGAGACTTTTGGCTTCATGCAAGGAAATCAGCAGAAACAGCAGAAGTCTTTCTTTCTCTCCCCCAAACTCCGCTGTTAGTCATCCCTGTCCTTTTTTTTGTTTAGTAAAATTTTATTTCAGTTTTCCACATTTTAAAAACATCTTTTTAGTGAACATCATGATTCCAGGTTTACATACAAATATGACCATAATTACCCATTCATCTTTTGCATTCAACTTCATATTTTACCAATACTTTACATATTTTCTATTATTACATTTTTCCCAAATATTTTTCTCCTATTTAAATTACAAATAACTCTCATATCTTCATAATCCTTCTACTTTTGTACTTTTATCTGTCAGATTTGCAATTTCATCGTATATTCTTATTTCAAAACTTTACTCTTTTTTATTCCTGAATGGAATCTCTTCAGTTAGGAGTAGACATGATTGGAAGAGTTGAGGACTGCAGCTCAGTATCTCAACCCTTCAGAAGTAAAAGGAGATCATCTGCTGAATTGCCCATGAACTTCACCAATTATGAAGGGAGTGACTTTTTCTGGTTTAGAGGATAGGATTTTAAGATGGAGCAAAAGGGCTTCCACTTCCTCATTTCAACCTTGAAAGTGGTCCAAAATTTATTTTCCAGACCAATGTCAAGATATTCTAGGGATCTGAAAGAGCATTAGTGACCAAAAGGCCTCCTAGTCCTATTCTTAGCCCTTAAAACATTGCAAAAATCTCAAATGGACAACCTCATGTTGAACCAATAACCAAAGGAACAGCTTGCCCTCGGAAGTTGTGAGAACATAATCACTTGAGATTTTCAAAAAGAGATTGAACTGCCATTTGTCAGAAATGGTGTAGGGTCTCCTGCTTGGGTGGGGAGTCAGACTAGATGATCTACAAGATCCCTTCCAACTCTGATTATCAGTATCTGTTATATGAATAAAACTGTGCTGTATTGGAGTCATTGGAAAATATGGCAATGTCTGAGAGACAGAATTACTATTACTATCCCTACTCCTAACATGGAAATTAAATTAAAATGTGGAACCTGACAAATTACCCTGCTGAAATATATCCATTTTATTAGTGCATCTCAGCAGTACAGTTTCAGAAAGCTGGGAGCAGCATAGAATCCCATCTGACTCCTATAGGACACATAAAAATGTCTGAAGACAGAGCTTACTTATCCAAGTTGTTTAATTTGCAATATTTCCCATATCATAATTAAATTGGGGGGGCTCACCTCCCAAAAAAGGGTTAGTAATCAAGATTCCAAGGCAACAGAGGCAGATGTACATGGAGAGTCCCATCTTCTGCTTACCTTTAGGGAGAAAAGAGAAGTAGATGTGATAGAAGAATTAATAGAATGGCATTGATATTAGCTTGCTCAGAAAGAAAGTACATTGTCAAGTTCCATAATTTAATTTTGATCCTAGTCTACCTGAAAATTTTACTGTTTCAGTTCCTAGCATACAACTCATGAAAAGCTCTATTGCTACTTCAAAAAGCCATCTTCTTATTGCAAAGCTGGATCACTGTACAGATAGCAGAGAATGTCTAACCAATTCTTACCAAGGATACTTTCAGCCTCTCACCTTTCAAATTTCTTCAGCTGGGAAGTTGGACTGCTGATTTCTGAGCAACCATTAAATAGTTTCCAGATAGGCTTGGCACAATATCAAGACGGATATATTTCCTCAAAGATTTTCTTATCCATCTTCTTCTTTTGTCCATAACTGACAGGAAAACAAATAAAACTCATTGTCAAAGAAAACTGATTAATATTTCCTTAGGTTAAAGTAAGCAATTATCAAAAATCAACCCATTGATTCTGGGAAGCAAAAGTCATGCTTTATTTTTCATTTCTGATATTTGCTTGGTTTCTTTATTTTATTGGTCTTAAGTGCCATGGTATCTAGCCTGTATTATGTCAAACATTCTAGTTTATGTTATGTCAGATATTAGCACAGTTGAGAAAGGTAACTCCTTGCAGAAACACCAAGCCTTCCATTAGTTTTGCCCTGAGAAAAACACACTTGGCTTCCTTTTTTGTTTTTGTTTTGTAAATTTTATTAAAGTTTTAGAAGGAACATAAAAGCTAATGCAAACCAATGAACAGCAAAAGAAGCAAAAATAAAAGAAGGAAGAAAAGGCAAAGAGTGCAGAAAGACTGAACAAAACAAATACAGAAAAGAAGCTTCCAACTTCTTCTTTAGCAAATATATTTGCAATCAGGACTTATAATTTATGATTTCAGAAAAGGATCTCACTTTTTCTTCTGCAGTCTAGTTTTTTCTAATCATGAAAACTACAAATAATAAATATATGTTTTCCTCTTCCATGCAACAAATCTATAAGGGGTTTCTAGTCAATAAATGATTTTTTTTTTCTCGAATCAAAGAAGTTAGCTTAGTCATGTCTGCAAGTCCCATCATCTTCACCAGCCACTCCACCATTATGGGTAACATCAAACCTATTTCATATTTCAGCATATGATAATCTCACTCTATCTTGCTTCCATTTTTGTCAGGTACTTGAGTTTACACAATGCTCATATCAATCTAACTGCTTCCTACATCAATTAAATGATGCAGTTTTAATTTCCTGGATCAGTCCTTCTCTTAGTGAAGGTTATTTGGCCTCCTAATGCAATGAACAATATTGACAGTGGCTGAACAATGTATATTTGGGAAGTGTGTTCATCTAACCATTTCTTGAAATTCTATAGTGGACTGTTGTCTCTTTTTGTCACTTTTTATGTGTGTAACATATATTCACTACCATTCTTTTTTCAATTGTGGATTATGTTCCGAACTAGCAGGCTCGTAAGCCTGCAAACCTGACTGGCCTTTTCACTAGCAGGCTCGAAATCCTGCATATCTGATTGGTCCGTGAACAGCGGGTTGTGATTGGTCATTCTGGACTGATCCGATTGACTAGTTAACAGGCTGCCATGATTGGATGCTCCAAGCACAGCAAACTTAAACCATTGGATGCTTTGACAGCAGCCAGCTCTATAAAAGGAGCTGCTGCTGCCATACTCTTTGCTCAGTTTCACGAAGTCACTAATAAAGAGTTGGAGTTACTATTCGATGTCTTGTCTCCGTTATTGCACCCATTCTCCGAGATAGAACACTGGCGACGAAGTTGGGATGCGGAGACGAAAAGAACTGACTGAGCACTCGCGAAGTATTGACAGAGCACGTGGCTGACAACACGCAGAAAATGGCAGAATGACCAGCAGCGCAATACCACCCGCTCCATTTGATCCAGCGAACAAAGATTGGGACTCATATATGGACAGGTTCCAAATGTTCCTGGAAACCAACAATCTGAAGGATGCTACACCTAGCAAGAAACGCGTGATGTTCCTAATGCATTGTAGACCCGCCATTTTCAAAATGGCAAAGGCGCTAGCAAAACTGGCTGAAGTCAAAACTATGGATTGGGACACCCTCGCTCCCATTCTCAGGGCTCATTACCCCCCAGCAGTTCCAACCCTCATCAGAAGACACGAGTTTTACCAGAGGGACCAATGGGAAAGTGAAAGCATCGGAGACTTTGTCGCTGACCTAAGAAATTTGGGTGGACTATGTGGCTTCGCAAATCTGGAAGAAGCCATGAGAGATCGGATTGTCCTGGGTCTAAGAGACCTCACCATCCAAAGCAAGATAATGGTGAAAGGAGATATTGCACTCGCAGATGCCATAGCAGATGCTACTGCAGCAGAAGCAACCAGGAAGTCAGCAGCCCGAATGCACCAAGCGAATGGGTTCAACCGCCAAATCGCCACCGACATTGCAATACCCTCAGAGAGACACACAACAACAGCTCACCACAAAGACATCGAGTCCTCGTCGGAAAGTGAGGAGGAAGAAGTCAACAAACTCAGATCAGAGTGCGACCAGCGAGACCAGTGAGGTCGTAAACCCAATTTTCAATGCGCCGGATGCAGGGGAAAGCACCCACGATCAGACTGCAGGTTCCTAGATGCCATCTGTTGTTCCTGCGATAAAAGGGGCCACATCGCCAAAGTCTGCAGAAGTAAACGAGTTTCCAGCTCCAAGAGGAATGAAAATAGTTTCCGGCAGACAGCGGGCAACCACCCATCAAACCAGGACCGCCCAAACAACCAGTGGAGCCAATACAACAAAAACCAAATGCTTGCTACCACTACCAGACGAGAAGAGGCACATCAGACCATCACCATCGGCCACGCCTCATCAGTGGATGCGAAGAAAATCCGGGTAAAGGTCACCATTGAAGATAAACCATGCATCATGGAAGTCAACTCCAGGTCTTCCCTATCAATGGTCTCCTGGAAAACTCTCAAGCAGCTGATCCCTGACATCCACCGCCAGTATCTCAGCACCCAGAGACTTATATTAAAGGACTACCAGGGCAATCAAATTCCGGTTGCTGGTTCCAGTAATGTCCAGGTCTCATTTAAAGACCACACCGCAACTCTACCTCTCACCATCGTTGACAGAGACCGACCTAGTTTATTGGGATTACAGTGGTTCGCGCCATTAGGAATCGAATTAGCAGGTATCAAGCAGACTGTAAATGAAGATGGGAGGTGGCCCTCATCCGGGACTTTCAAGAAGTCTTCACCGAACAATTAGGCAAGTACAAGGGGTCCCCCATTTCATTTAATCTCTGCCCTGATATCGCACCCATCCATCTAAAACCACGCCGAGTTACCTTTGCTCTCAAACCAAAAATTGATGAACAACTGGACAAATTAATAGCATAGGGCATATTAGAACCCATCGACCACGCCCGATGGGAGACCCCAATTGTAACCCCCATAAAACCTGACAGATCCCTGAGATTCTGTGCGGATTACAAGGCCACCCTGAATCACGTGCTTCAACAGAGTGCCTATCCAGTACCCATGGTCCAACACCTCCTCCACTCGCTCGGAGGCAGAAAAGTATTTGCGAAGCTTGACCTGGCCCAAGCATATCAGCAGCTGCCAGTAGACGCAAAGACTGCAGAAGCCCAAATAATAGTCACGCACAGGTGTGCATTCAAATGTAGCAGACTCCAGTTCGGAGTAAGCGTAGCACCTGGCATTTTCCAAAGTTTGATGGAAAGGTTGCTGCAGGGCATAAAAGGAGTTGTACCCTACGTCGATGATGTATTGATAGCCGCCTCTACGAGATGTCAGCTAGAAAAATGCCTAAGAACTGTCCTACAAAAGTTCCAGGACGCAGGACTCAAAGTCAAAAAGGACAAGTGCCAATTATGCACTGAGAGGGTTGAATTTCTTGGTTACCTTCTTGACAAACATGGTATTCAGCCTACTGAAAAGAAATTAGCAGTTATAAAAATGCTCCAAGACCTAGAAACAAGACAGACCTCCAAGCCTTCCTGGGCCTCATTAACTTTTATAACATCTTCCTACCCCAGAAAGTGGCTGTTGCTGAACCCCTACATCGACAAGAAGGCTTCCTGGTTTTGGGGTTGTCGAGAGGAGCAAGCTTTCCAGCAAGTCAAAGACTTTCTAACATCAGATGCAGTGTTAATCCAATGTAACGAGACACTACCTTTGACTGTGACTTGCGACGCTTCACCTTTTGGAGTAGGAGCCACGTTCTACCAAATGGTACGGAGGCGCCTATTGCATTCTTTTCAAGAACCTTGTCTAAAACTGAAAGAAACTATAGTCAATTAGATAAAGAAGCCCTTGCTATTGTATCCGCAATTAAAAGGTTCCACGAATACGTGTATGGGAGATCCTTTTCCATAATCACAGACCACAAGCCATTGCTTGGCATTTTGGCAGGGGATAAACCAACTCCCCACATCCTATCACCAAGAATGACATGATGGTTGGAGTTCTTAGCCGCCTATGACTACCAGTTAACATATCGTCCGGGGAAAGCCATTCCCCATGCTGACACCTTAAGCTGTTCACCATTTCCTGAGTTCCTAGACAACCCAGCTGCTACGCTATCCATGCTACAAATTGAGATGCTTCCCTCACCTCCCTTCTAACGCGCAGGATATCGCGTTAGAAACAAAAAAAGACCCTTGTTTGGCACGAGTCCTCAGCTGGGTGGAGAGGGGATGGCCAGAAATCGAACCCAATGACAAATTCAAACCCTTCAAAAGCAGACAGACAGAACTTTTCTCCCAAAAAGGGTGCGTATTGTGGGGAGACCGAGTAGCCATTCCAGAAAAACTTCAACACAGAGTCCTGAAAGTGCTGCACGATGGACACCCAGGCATCATATGAATGAAAGCACTGGCAAGGGCTACGCCTGGTGGCCAGGTATGGACAGACAAATTGAAGCCTAGGTGGCCACCTGTAGCAAATGCCAAGAAACATGTTCAGCTTCACCAAAAGCACCACCAACGGAATGGGAAACGCCCAGGAGTCCATGGTCCTGCATCCACATCGATTTTTGCGGAACCTACAAAAGGACATACTTTTCTAATAACAGTGGATGCCTACTCAAACTGGCTCGAGGTAAATGAGATGAAGACCACCACCACAGAAGCAGTCATCAAAAAACTGAACAGACTGTTTGCAACGCACGGATTTCCAGATGTCTTGGTTTCCGACAATGGCCCACAGTTTACCGGCTTGGCGTTTGAACAATACCTAGTGGACTAGGGGATACGCCATGCCCTGACATCACCTGTTCACCCGGCGGCCAATGGCAGGGCTGAAACAACCCTACACAAAATGGACCAAGGAAACCTCCACGACAGGGTCACCAGGATACTCCTTCTCCAACATATTACACCGAACAGCACCACGAACAAAAGTCCAGCTGAACTCCTGATGGGCAGAAATCTTAGATCACACCTGGACCGCCTACACACTGCCTACACCCCAGAAAAGCCCCTGGAGTCCAGCAGCAAACATCGCACATTTAAGGTAGGAGACCCCGTATTCACAAAGAACTTTACAGGCGACCCATTGTGGGTCCCTGCCAAGATAACACAAATTACAGGCCCCCGTTCCTACCAATTAGAAACCACAGATGGAAGATTGTGGAAATGCCATATCGACCAGCTGCGTTCAAGGCTGACAACTACCCCCTCCACGAACTCTGAAATCGAAACCAGAGGGGGAAGGGAAACCAAGGATTTTGAAAACAAACTAACACCTGGTCTCGGACACGCAAACCCACAGTCCACACAATCAAGCCCAGCATACTCACCTGCTGAAGAGGAGCTGTGGCAGATGGTCATCTCTCCAGGCAACAGCAACCGAGCAGGTTCAGCAATTCCAGAGGACCCAGACGATAGGAACAAGGGAAACGTTGAAGGCATCCCTGAGTCACCTCCAAGGATACCCAGCATAAAAGCCAGGTCACCATTAAACAATCCACCAGAACCAGAATCCGAGCAAAGGCAGGTTGAACAACACAAGTCAGGTAGATAGGTGCGAAGACCTGCCTACCTGCGCAAATACATCACCCCACCCTTGAGACGAAACCTAGAGGGGAGGGGTGTTGCGAACTAGCAGGCTCGTAGGCCTGCAAACCTGACTGGCCTTTTCACTAGCAGGCTTGAAATCCTGCATATCTGATTGGTCTGTGAACAGCGGGTTGTGATTGGTCATTCTGGACTGATCTGATTGGTTAGTTAATGGGCTGCCGCAATTGGACGCTCCAAGCATGGCAAACTTAAACCATTGGGCGCTTTGACAGCAGCCAGCTCTATAAAAGGAGCTGCTGCTGCCATACTCTTTGCTCAGTTTCACGAAGTCACTAATAAAGAGTTGGAGTCACTATTCGATGTCTGGTCTCCGTTATTGCGCCCATTCTCCAAGATAGAACAGATTAAAAGTTTGCATTGAAATAGTACAGGTAATCCTCAATTTACAGCCACAATTGAACCCAAGATTTATGTTAAGTGAGAAATTTGTGAAGTGAGTTTGCTCCATTCTTTGACTTTTCTCCCAACGTTTGTAAAGTGAATCGCTGCAGTTCTTAAATTAGTAGCACAATGTTTAAGTGAATCTGGTTTCCCTATTGACTTTGCTTGTCAGAAGGTCACATTGCAACTATCATAAATGTGAGCCAGTTGTCAAGCAGATTTGGCTGTTCTCCCAGACCCAGTATTGTATCTCTGTCAGCTGTTCTTTCAGGTTTTCCTGTTGTTTGTTCCTTATTTGTTAAGGTCTTGGGATTTAAGAGCCCACCAACAGTGAAGCTGACCAGATATGGCCAATGCAATAAGAATGAATCAGTATAGCATGGGGATGGGTTCCATCCCTTTAAGAGGGGTTTATATAAAGGCAGCCATTATAGGGTGTGGTTCTCTCTCCTTGTGTCCAGTATTTATTGCAGAGTTCTTAGTGTGTAGAATTAAGAGGAAGTTTGCTTACTTGTCAGGGATTTGCTAGCACATATATTTCTGTATATAACTATTGTATATAAACCACTGTTAGATGTCTAAGTCTCTGTGTGCGTGTTTTGCTCCTGGGTTGTCTCATAATGGTAGTCACACTGCAAATGCTCTGACATTATTTTCAGGGCCCATCACTAAAAACGTGCAACCTAAGAATAAAGACAGAGAACACATGCCATGATTTTAGAATACACATTTTATCATTTTATCATCACTGCTATTCAAGGCCTTAAAAATTGGTTGTTAGTGAACTTCCGGGTTGTCAGCTTCGCCAGCGGCAGGGTTCCGCGATCCTGCGCGATCCCTGCCACGCTAGTGGCCACAAAGAAGCCGGCAGCTGGGTAAGACTGAGCAGGAGGAAGAGGGGAGAAAGTTTACAAGAGAAAGTTTTTTGGCTGATCCAGGACTTTAAGAGGCGTTTCATCCTGAGAACTATGACTTTTTGAAAAATACTTGGTTTCCAGAGGAGGATTTCAAGCGGCAAAATTGAGGTGCTGAAAGGAAAGTTTACCTTCCTTCCCTATGGAATCAACAAATGGCTATTGAGAAACCTGTTGTTTTTTATTAAAGGTAAAAACTTGGCTTCTTGTTATAAGTGGGAAGGGAGAGGATAAAAATATATATATATTAAGATTTTGCTGGAGGAAATGCCTTGAAGATCTTGAGACTAGAAATTGATTGCAACAATTGGGCTTTTTTTCTTTTCCCTTTTACTGGTACCACCCCAGGAAGTGAAAGTGAGAACTTTGTGCATTGTTTGGACTGATTGATGTCTCTTGGACTTTGAGGAATTATTTTAACTTTTGAAACATTTTGGTTGCTCTAAGAAGAGCAAAGAATGGCTTTATCTGATGATGAACTTAAAAAGGAATATCAAGAAAGTAAGGATGCTGTGAAAGAAGCTTTCCTTTCTTTAGAAATGGCACTTGCTATTTATCAGCAAACACACAACAGATGGAGGAAATAGAAGGAGAAGAAGAAAAAGAAGAAGAAGACGCCATCTTCAGTGAATCTAAAAAATTAACTAAGAGAGAAAGGAGAAAGAAAGGAAGGAAAATGAAGGACTTAAGACTTAAAAAAACACTTAAGAAAGAAAAAAATAAGATGCAAAACCAACTTAATGTTACTGAGCAAAAGGAGGAAGGATTACAACAGAGAGGGAAAGCTAAAAAGGCGGAGGTTAGTAGAGGGGGGGTAGAAAGGCCAGGGGGGATAAGAAAGGAAGGGAAAAGGGAGGGAAAAGCCACAAAGGTATGAAACAAGATGGGAAAAAAGGATTTTCTTTTAGGGATAAAGGGTAAGGTATAATTTCTTTAAAAAAGAAGATTCTGCAAGGTACATAAGATGGTATTATGTATTAGAAATAGAAAACTAGAATGTTATAAGAATTAATAAAAGATTAAAATATTGAAATGTTTAGTAATTATAGATTTTAAAATTTAATAAAATTGTAGCACTTGTTTTTTGAAATAGATAATCGGAATGTTATAATATTTAATATTTAGATTTATTATCTAATTATATTAATTATTATGAACTTATTATTTTTTCTCTTTAAAGGTAAGTAGGTAGAATGTACTAAGCAGAATCAGATTGGGTATCAGGTGTTATTTTAAATATTAATTTAGGGGGAGGATAGAAAGGCATCATACTCTGATCAGTGATTTCAGGAGAAATTCTTTTTTTTTTTTTTACTATAGGGAATGAGATGAATAATCTGGAAAGAATGGACAAAAATACAAATATAATGATTTAAATTAAAATGAATTAAATAAAATAGAAATAAGAAGAACGAAAAGCGGGGAGAAGTTATATAGAAGATATAAAATGGTAAATAAGATAGGTAATAGTATACAAGATGAGCACGAATTTAATTGAAGTCCATACAAAGAGAGGTAATCAGGGGCCAAACTACTTTCTTAAAAGAAATTTTATATTTTTGTGTTTTGTGTGTCTATGTTTTGTTTGAGAATTAATAAAACCTTGGAGGAATGTTGGATGAGAATAATGGTAATCAAGTCAGAGAGGAATGAAGATGATGATTATAAATTGGATAAATATAGAAAATAATAATAATAACAATGAAATTGAATACGAAAAGAGAAATAATGAGAAATTTGTTAAGAGATATCTATATGTTTATATTGAAATGGTGTAAAACAGAATTATGTTGCATAAAATAATATTTTACTTGACTTGTAAAATTAATAATGGAAAGAGGTTTTATGTATTTAATGGTTAATGATGGTTTGTTTGTCTTTAAAATCAATAAAATTTGTTTTTTTTAAAAAAAGATTGGTTGTTAGTTAACATAAATCAGATTTAATTATACTTCCTTTTCTTTTTCTTGTTACATACTTTAATTTCTTCCTCATAAAATTTCTTAGGCCTTCTCCAAACTTTGCATAACATTCCTTAGAATGGAATAAGGGGAGGCATAGTACTTGCTATAGGTTCTCACACTGAATTATTCTTATTGCATTGATTTAGGTTGACAGGTTCTGTAATAGAGACCTATTTACATTGCAAATATTGGGGGGGGCAGTTAGGTCCCCCTTATTAAAACTGATCTTATTCTTAAAATTATAGCAGAGAGGTTCCCCTGAATTTCTCAGTTCATGGTGCCCTTGATATCTCCACAATTTAGATCAGGGATCCCAACCAGTGGACCATGAAGGGTTTGCAACTGGAAACCATGGCCATCAAATGCACGCACGCACACATCCTCACTTCAGGGGTGGGATTCTACCAATTTGGACCAGTTTGAGCAAACCAGGTGTTAAATTTGCATCTGGTTCGCTGAACCAGTATTTGAGCTGACCAGCTGTCCCCACCCACCATGCCCCTCCCCTCCCAGGAGTCTCCACTCAACCTATTTTCTATGCAAGTAAGTTCAGGGTCTATGCAGAGGCTCTGGGAGGGGGGTAAACAGGCCTTCTGGAAACAGGCCTGTTTCCAGCTTCTGGAGGGCCTCCAATGCCCCGGGGAAGCCATTTTTGTTCTCCCAGAGGCCCAAGGGAAGCCTCCAGACTCTTGGGAAAGCGAAAAAGTACCGATAGGCCACACCCACCATGGCCATGACTACCCAGCAAATGGGCAGCGAACCAGTTGCTGGGACTTTTGAATCCCACCCCGCCTCACTTGCATGAGCAGTGGGCAAATGCATACATGTGCATTTCATTTCCATGAGTAGCAGGCGCACATGCATGCTGCTCGCACAAATGGACCAACACGCACGCTTGCCAGCCACTTACACAAACCATCCCTTCCATCATCACCCCAGTCCGCAAAGCCAGAAAAGTTGGGGAACTTTGATTTAGATCAAAACTGTTGTGCCCTGAGCTGTTCAGTGCCAGATGTTGAGGATCACACCTTTTCCCTTGACAATTTTAAATGTTTAGACATTCCAGGGCACCCCTGTAAATTTCTATGGCATCTGGGGATACACAATTCATAATCCCCCATTTTTTCAACCCGAGAAAAGTTGTTGTTCCTTAATAATAAAGAGAGGGGAGATACTTTGCTTGCTTTCTCATGATTATTTTCAAAGTATTCAATTATTTATATTTGCTATTGTATTAAGTATATAGGCACAGAGGATGTACATTTTCAGAAATGTTTACGCCTTAAAGCAAAATATTGACTTCCAAATAAATGCTTGACTGGGTGGACATGGGTGGAAATCAGGAAGTTGGCTTGAATTAAAAGATTGGTGAAGAACTTTTGAAGAACTTCAAAAATGCATTAAAAAGGCAAAGTTTATATACAGTATGTCTCTAACCAGTTGGTATCTATCACCCAAACTTAGTAAGGAAGATTTCACAGAGGGTTGATGAACCTAATTATGTTTTCCTGAACTGATTCCAGTCTGTCTAAATCCTTCTTAAAATGTGGTGCTCAGAACTGGAATATAGGATTTGAATATATTGAATGGAACAAAATGGAACAAGAATTTGTCATTATTTGCAAATGATGCTTCTGTTGATAAAACCTAAAATGGTGTTGCCTATTTTTTTTACAACCATATGAAACTACTGATTATATTTCCTTTGCAATAAGCTACTTCAAGACTTTTTTATTAATGTTGTTACCAAAATGGGAATAGTTCCATATTTGGTTTCCTAAGAGGAAAACCTTCACGAGCTCTCTATTAAATAAAGAGTGCAGAAAGACTGAACAAAACAAATAGAGAAAATAAGCTTCCAACTTCTTCTTTAGCAAATATTGTATTTGCAATCAGGATTCATAATTTATGATTTCAGAAAAGGAGCTCACTTTTTTTCTGCAGTCTAGTTTTTTCTAATCATGAAAACTACTTTTTATTAATGTTGTTATCAAAATGGGAATAGTTCCATATTTGGTTTCCTAAGAGGAAAACCTTCACAAACTCTCTATTAAATACAGTATATTACTTTCCTCACATATCAGTGAGATAATTTTGAATTTCATTTAGGCTACTTGGGTGTTATTTTCTTTCCCATCCTCCTTTTAGGTTCTCTCCACACTTGTTAATGTTTCCCAGCATCTCCTCACTGAAATCATAAGTAAAGAGAGACTACTGTCTTTGTACATGAAGTGGTGAATTCAAAAGTTATTCTCAACAAATTTTCATTCCAAGATTTAATCCTTAAAAATTTACCATTGAAGGTAGAATGCATATATGGTTAATGGAAGCCTGGATGATTTCTTAATTAGATTATTTGTTTACATTTTCCATTTTTTTAACCACCCATCTCCTTCAGAGAGGGGCTATGAGTTTATAAATGGTTTTATCTCCAGCTCAATTATCTAGAATCTCCCACTGCTGACCAGGAGCAAAAAATTATTTTCACACAAAAAAATAATAATTGTAGAAGGTCTTGTTCTTTTTTAACATGTATCACAAACATAATTTTATATGTATCACACACAGAGATAATTGTGCTATCAATACCTTGCTCTTTTTTTACATGTATCACACACATTATACATAGAAAGAGGCAGAGCTTTGATCTCATTCCTGCAGCTCTATCTTATCTGTGTTGATGCCATCTCATGGATACCTTTATTACCAGATAAAAGGGAGAATTTTCCAAGTATTCTTGATTGAACATGAGTGTTGGTAGGAAAGCAGTCAAGCTATAGTTTTCCCCTGTGCAGCTCCTTTCTATGCCATCATGTCCTCCAGCCATCCAGAAAACCTGAGGGAGATGACTCTAAAATTATTCCATTAACCCAGGGGTGGGCAAACTATGGCCTGCGGGCCACATCTGGCCTGTTGGTCTGTCTAATCCGGCCTGCCTCTGAAAAAAATCGCTGGGCGTGGTGTATTGCCCTGCGCTGCATGGCCCCCAAAGCGCTCTTGGGGTAGGAAAAAAAAGAAGAGAGGCACACAATGCCAGTGCCCGCCCGGCCAATGCCTCTGCCAAAGGCGGCAGGAGCAGCAGACGGGAGAGCCAGCGGCGAAGTTTCCTAACTCGCCTCTCCATCCCTGGCCGGCATGTGTCTCCCGCGCGAGGCACTTTCCCGGGCGCCAGGAGGAACACACTCCAACTATTATTTGTGGGTCCTCTCCCCACGCTTCCTTCCCCCACCCCTCCTGCCCAATATGGCAAAGGTTCAGGTGAACAACGTCATGGTGCTGGACAACCCTTCATCTTTCTACAACCCCTTCCAGTTCGAAATCATCTTCGAGTGCATAGAGCAGGGGTCCCCAACCACCGGGCCCCGGATCGGTACTGGTCGGTGAATCACTTTGTACTGAGCCGCAAAGAAATAAAAATAAAAAATAAAATAAAAATGGCGGCTTTCTTTGCCTTCGGTGAATGCTGCTGGGATCAGGGATCAAGAACACAAAGGAGAGAAGGGGAGGGAGGAAGCAACCAAAGCCTGTTCTGCTCTCCGGCTCAGCGGCTTCGGTTTCCTCCTGCCTCATTCCTCTCTCAGTCGCTCTCTCGCTCCACCAGCCCAGGAAGAAACTGCTTCAAAGAAGCCAGCAGGGTGGCTTCCTGTTGGCGCAGCTCCTCCGAAATGCCTGTTCACCCCCAACCAGCTGCCCATGGTTTAATCCAGTGCTCCGTTCTGCCTGCCTGCCTGCCTTCGTTTCTGGTTGTTTCGGAGCAGCTTTGGCTGAGAATAATAACTATTTGCCTCTTTTTCTCAGCCAAAGCTGCTCCGAAACAACCAGAAACAAAGGCAGGCAGGCAGAACGGAGCACTGGATTGAACTGCAGGGGGCTGTGTGGGGGTGAATGGGTGCTTCGGAGGAGCTGTGCCGACAGGAAGCCACCCTGCCGGCTTCTTTGAAGCAGTTTTTTCCTGGGCTGGTGGAGGAGCGAGAGAGTGACTGAGAGAGGAACGAGGCAGACACCCGAGGGATGAGCGGGAAGGGTTCTGCCCGGCAGGCAGGCGGGCTGCTTGGAGGAGGCAACCCGGTGGCGCTCTGGGTTTCCCCTCTGCCATGTGGCTCGGGCCCAGGCGCGAGTGCCCGAGAAGAAAGTTGCTTGGGTGCTGGGAGTCACCGTTGTGGTGAGCGGCTTGTCGGGCACGTATGCGAGGAGGAGGCATTTTAAAGTGCGGCCCGAGCAGGACTGCCAAGCCGGGAAATGGGGTACCAAGGCAGGGCAAGGCTCCACCAGCAGCAGCCTAGCTTTAGGTGGGCTTGGATGCCCCTGAGCATGGTTTCCTGTTTGTTCTCTCCTGGGACTCGTGTTTGGAAAGTGTGGAAAGTAGTGGCAGGAGCAGCTGCGGTATTACTTTTTCATATATATATATATATATGGATCTTTGGTTATTCGGGTTTTCTCCCACGTAAGATTGGAAGTATCTAGGCAATGTTTCGCTTCATGTATGGCTCAGAGGGGTTTGAAGTGGGTAGTGATGTAGCTGCAGTGCGGCTTCTGGTCCGTGGTCGTGTCTCATCTTCTGTGTGGGTGTGAGTCTACTTTCTACGTGGAAGTGTGGTGGTGGCATCTTGTGTGGCTCTCAGGGGTGTGGGTCTGGTGTCATTCTTCATGTTAGGTACTCTTCTGTTCATAAGGGCAGGTTTCCAAATGAATGGTAGGCGGGAGGTATCATCTCGTTTATTCATGCTGTGTGGGCGTTTTTCTATCTCTATGGCTTCTCTGATTATTCTGCTGCTGAAGTGTTCGGTTTTGGCGATAGTTCTGGTATTTTTAAAGTAAATCTCATGTTCTGTGGCTTTGAGGTGTTGGACCAGGGAAGAGGTCAGTTCTTCCTTTTTGATTGAGTTCTTTTTTTTTTTAAACAAACTTTATTAATTTTACAGAAAACACAATACACAAACATACAAAACACAAAACATAAACAAAACTAAAAGATCTTTTCTGAAGGCTGTCTGGTCCCGGGTTGAAACTCTTCACACAGACACAAATTCAAACATCATATTCACTTTATATATCCTTCCATATCTTATTATCATTTTCTTTTTTTATATATATATAAACCATTTTTATCAATTTTATAAAAACAATGCACAAAGAATCAAGGCATAACAGCTTATAAATTCTTTTCTAAGAAAAAATAATAAAAGAAGAAAACCAATAGAACATAACAATTCCAAATTATAGTATCAATACTTTATCTATTTAACTTCATATCTTATCCCAGCTTCTCCTTTTCATCCAAATTATTTCTTGTTAATTAAAATTTTATTGCCTTTTATCAATATACAAAATCCAAAAAAACATAACAACCTTTATATATCCTTCCATATCTTATTATCATTTTCAATAACATTCTTTGTCTGTTCTATTTCCAACTATCCATTCATCTTTTTTCTTTTACTATACTTCTCCTATACACCAATTGGAGTAACGTCTATAACTCATTACCCTAACTTAAAAGTACTTCATATAACAATTTTTCTTGGGATTCTGTTTAATAGATTCTAAAATTACACAATGAATTTTATGTTCTAAATACACATATAAAAACACAATCTTATGTACCCTCCAGAATCCCTCTTTTATCCTAAATTAAATTCACCCATTGTCTCTGAATAAACTTTTTTTCTTTAGATCTTGCTTCCCACCATTGAGGCTTCTCCTCCCCCCCCCCTCTCTCTTGCTTATTCTTCTCCTTGCCCTTTTTACCCCTTTGTCTCTCCTCCTCCCTTTTCTTACTCCCTTTCCTTTGCTTTCTAACCTTGCCTCCACCTTTCCGCTCATTTTTCTCTTTTTTGGTTGTTTTTATAATTCTTAAAATCCCCTTTTTCTTATCCTTTTTCTCCTCCTCCCCGGAAAGAACCCATTGTTCATCAAAGATGGCTTCTTCTTCCTCTTCTTCTTTGTCCCAGTCCTTCTGCTGCGTAGTCTACTTTTCATAAGTACATAACGCCATTTCTAAAAATTGAAACAAAGTGCCCAAAGTATCTTCCTTTTTATATTTTTGATATTCAGTCTTTAGTTCATCCACAAGCAATGCCATCATGAAAAGCGAAACTTTTCCCAAAACAACCAACCAAGTATTTTTAATCAAAAATAATTCAAAAAAAAATTCCAAAAATTAATACTTTTCTTCCTTCTTCTCTTTCTCTTTCTGGGGTTAATGTTTAATCAAAGAGGTCCAATTACCATATACCTTTCTTTGGGATTCTAGGCAATCTCCTCCTTTTTCAGCTTCTGCTCCAATTTTTTTTCCTCTCCCTTCCCACTTGCAACATCAATTTTAAATAATCAGAAATCCATACCTCTAATAAGGGTTTTCCAATTTCTTAAGTTTTTCAATGTCCAGGAACCCTTTTGTCCCTTAGCTTCAACTTTCAGAATAATTCACCTTCAATGTCCAAACATATTTCATATCTGTTGTTTCCATGGGGTGGGAGAGTGAAGAAAAAAAAAGTTCCCTTTAACAGCTTCTCCACCGCTTTCGATCTTCTTAGGGATACAATGTATCCTCCAGCAATTCAAACAGCTCAGTTCCAACAAATTTGAAAGATGTTGCTTGACCCGGCTCAGACAACACTTTCACTCTTCTTGCTTTCTCCAGCACATTCTTACCCGGTTGCTGGCTTCTTCGTGGCGGCCATTGCTGACCGCCGCTCCACCGCCTTGGGAAAAAGGGGTTTTCCAGGACGAGGAGGGGGTCTGCGACACCCCCAACCCCCTGTCCAGCTCCCCTCTCTCTTCGGCTGTCCCTACAGGGCAGCCATATCCCCCTGACCCATCTGGATCGGGGGTACCTCGGCGGCTAGCACAGCAGGAATCGCGAGCGGTCGCGAATTCCTACTGCCCCGAAGCCACGTGAAACCGGAAGCCCTTTTTGATTGAGTTCTTATGTTCTTCAATGCGTGCACTTATTCTTCTGTTAGTTTGTCCAATGTATGTGGTGGGGCAGGCAATGCAAGGGATTTTGTATATTCCTTGATTTTCTAACTCGATTTTGTCCTTAGGGTTTCTTAGGATGGTGGATATCTTTCTGTTTGTGCAGAATGCTGTCTTAATGTTGTGTTTTTGGGGGATCTTGCTGATTTTGTCTGTAGTGCCTTTTATATAGATGGGAGGAGGGCTTTGCCATTCTCTTGTTCTCTGTCTTGGATTTTGGTTGGGGTTTCTTTTTGGATTAGGTGGGTGATCTTTCTTTGGAATCCATTGGCTGTCAGCACGCCGGTGAGAGTGTGTAGTTCGGTCTCTAGGTGTTGTTCGTCAGCTAAGCATTTTGTTCTGGAGATGAGTGTCTTGATCTGTGCTGGGTGGTGGTGTGAGAGTGCGTGTAGATAGTGGTTTGTATGTGTTTTCTTCTGGTAGATGGTGTGTCCAAAGGAGCCATTGGATTTTTTGCATACCAAGACATCTAGGAAGGGAAATTGATTGTTATCTTCTGTTTCCATGGTGAATTGTATTTTGGGGTGCAGGCTGTTGAGTTGTGTGAGGAAGTTGTTCAGTTTTTCTTTCCCGTGTGGCCAGATTATGAAGGTGTCATCTACATATCTGAGCCAGAGTTTGGGTTTGTGATCATATTTTTCTAGAGCTTGTGTTTCAAAGTGTTCCATGTAGAGGTTAGCGATGACAGGTGAGAGGGGTGATCCCATGGGTGCTCCTTCTATTTGTTTGTATTTTTGTCCATTGTAGGTGAAGTATGTATTGGATAGGCAGTGGTTGGTCAGATCTAGGATGTGTTTGGGGGGGTTGTATTTGTTTTGGATGGCCGTCAAGACTTCTTTTATTGGCACTTAGGTGAAGAGGGATATGACATCGAAGCTGACTAGTAGGTCGCTGGGTTGTAAGTTTTGTTTCTTTATGATCTCGATGAACTGGAATGAGTTTCTTACGTGTGAGTTGATGGATTCTGCATAGGGCTGTAGTTGTTTGGTGAGAAATTTGGCTAGGTTTTGTAGAGGTGAGCCTATGGAGCTGACTATTGGTCTAAGTGGGGTTCCTTCTTTGTGTAACTTGAGGAGACCATAAAGTTTAGGCCATCTGGATGATTTCTCTCTGGGTATGATTCTTTGCTGGATTTCTTCACTGATGGGGGAGGCTTTTATTTTGGATCTGGTGGTTTTTTCTAGGTAGGTGGTGGGGTCTGTCTTTAGGAGTTTGTATGTGGGGTCTTGGAGTAGGTTGGATTAACTTGGATTGGTAGTCAGATGTGTTCATAACCACTGTTGCGTTGCCCTTGTCTGCTGGTAGGATTATTATGCTGGTGTCTTCTTTCAGGTTAAGTAGTGCAGTTTGTTCTTCTCTGGATAAGTTGCTTTTGGGTGGTTTGCTAGTGCAGAGGATGTTGGTGATTTTGAGTCTGATTCTATTAGCATCATCAGGGTTGGTTTTGGTCAGGCTGGATTCAACTCCGCATATGATGGTTTCTGTGGGGATGTGTTTGGGAGCAACAGCAAAGTTGAATCCTTTAGAAAGGACCTTGGTTTCGGCTTCAGTGAGGTTCTTGTCTGAGATGTTATGAACTGTTTGTTTCATGTGTGGCTGTGAGGGGGGAGGAGTTGGTTTCTGGCATTGTTGTAGTTTTCTGAGTTTGTTGGTGTTTGTGTCTGTCTTGAGGGTGGTCTGTGTTTCGGCTCTCCAGACAGCGAGCTGTTTGGATTTGTCCCAAAGTAAGGGGTGAATCTTGTTGCTGAGTCTGAGGTGAAGTGTGAGGGGATCTTTGTTGATTTGGTCTAGGAGAAATCTTTTTGTGTGAAGTTCATTTCTAATTAGGGCCAATTCTGTTCTTTTTAGGATGCGTTTGGTGGCTGCTGTGTTGGTGTGGAATTTCAATTGGAAGCTTGTGGGAATTAAATTTTGATCTCGGCAGTTGCATAGGAATGCGAGGTCACATAAAATGGAAGCTCTTTGGACTTCAAGTTTTTCATAAGTCCTGGTCAGATGGTGGATTTCCTCCCCGTAGAGGTGCAATATTTGTTTTCTGAGGTTCTCGCGGGTATTTGTATGTGGATCTTTGGTTATTCGGGTTTTCTCCCGCGTAAGATTGGAAGTATCTAGGCAACGTTTCGATGAAGTCTCATTCATCATCTTCAGGCTTGGTCTTCAGTTCTGTGCTTCTCAGAGTGATGTGAGCTTGCAGCTGCTTCTTCCTTTTAACTGCTAGTGGGGGTGTGACTTGATTGGGTGGGGGGTTGGCTGTGTTCTGATTGGTTGGGGGGTTGGCTGTGTTCTGATTGGTTGGGGGGTTGGCTGTGTTCTGATTAGTTGGGGGGTTGGCTGTGTTCTGATTGGCTGGAGGCGTGTTCTGTTTAGGTGGAGGCTTGGTTGTGCTCAGGTTAGTCTTAGTTGCTGGGGGATTTGAGCTGGTGAGCTGTGATCTTGCTGTTTGGCTTCGAGTTCGTGGTCATGCTGCATCTTCATGGTGGGGGTCAGTTTGCTTCATGTATGGCTCAGAGGGGTTTGAAGTGGGTAGTGATGCAGCTGCAGTGCGGCTTCTAGTCCGTGGTCATGTCTCATCTTCTGTTTGGGTGTGAGTCTGCTTTCTACGTGGAAGTGTGGTGGTGGCATCTTGTGTGGCTCTCAGGGGTGTGGGTCTGGTGTCATTCTTCATGTTAGGTACTCGTCTGTTCATGAGGGCGGGTTTCCAAATGGTGGTAGGCGGGAGGTATCATCTCATTTATTCATGCTGTTTGGGCATTTTTCTATCTCTATGGCTTCTCTGATTATTCTGCTGCTGAAGTGTTCAGTTTTGGTGATAGTTCTGGTATTTTTAAAGTCAATCTCATGTCCTGTGGCTTTGAGGTGTTGGACCAGGAAAGAGGTAGGTTCTTCCTTTTTGATTAAGTTCTTGTGTTCTTCAATGCGTGCACTTATTCTTCTGTTAGTTTGTCAGCACGCCGGTGAGAGTGTGTAGTTCAGTCTCTAGGTGTTGTTCATCGGCTAAGCATTTGTTCTGGAGATGAGTGTCTCGCCTACGGAATTGATCTGTGCTGGGTGGTGGTGTGAGAATGCATGTAGATAGCAGAAGAAAACACATACAAACCGCTATCTACACTCACTCTCACACCACCAGCCAGCACAGATCAATTCCGTAGCCGAGACACTCATCTCCAGAACAAAATGCTTAGCCGATGAACAACACCAAAAAACCGAACTACACACTCTCACAAACGTACTAACAGAAATTAATTGCCCACCCCTGCATTAACCCAATTAAATATCTGGGGAAGTCATAGTGAAATCTTTTGGATGCTCTAATGACTCATGGCTCCAAGATTATTCAACAATGATGTATAGAATCAATATTTCAGTTCTTTGCTCTGCATTAGTGAGAAATAATGGAAGAAAATACAGCTGAATCTTGAAAGCATAGCTGCTAAGAGAGAGGGGGGGAAGAGGAAGAGAATAGATAGGTAGGTAGATAGATAGGTAGGTAGGTAGGTAGGTAGGTAGGTAGATAGATGATTGATAGATAGATAGATAGATAGATAGATAGATAGATAGATAGATAGATAGATGATAAATAGATGATAGATAGATAGATAGATAGATAGATAGATAGATAGATAGATAGATAGATAGACAGACAGACAGACAGAAGGATGGATGGATGGATGGATGGATGATAATAGAAGATAGATAATAGTTGGAAGGATGGATGGATGGATGGATGGATGGATGGATGGAAATAAATGAAAGATGGTAGGTAGGTAGGTATACTGTAGATAGATGGAAAATTATTGATAAATGGATGAGAGATAGAAGATAGATAGATAAATAGATAGATAGATAGATAGATAGATAGATAGATAGATAGATAGATAGATAGATAGATGTGTTGGTCTCCCATGGAAAGAATGAGACACAAGCGTGTGTTCTCAGGATGGGAGCCCAGAGTAAATTCCAGTACTCCCTTTTATTGAGATTTTAGTACATAGTAAGCATAATCACATTGTGGATTGCAATAATTAGATATAACACAGACTTGTTTACAGTTGTCTGAGCTGCTTAATTGTTTCTAGTGTTTGCTTTTAATTTCCTTGCTTTATCTCAGTGACCTTTAGGCAGACATGTATGTATAAAGCATTAGATCAATCATTACTCGAACCCAAGCCAAAGTTTATTCCCACATCTCCCCTGTTTTAGATTTTGATGATCATGGATGCCTCGATAGCTTTTCGCCATCTGCAACAGCAGTTCTCCTTCCATAGGCTTCACCCGACACATTCCTAAAAGTCCAAGGAGACATTGGATAATACAGCAAGCACAAAGAGAAAGTATAAAAAGCAATATCACTCCAACAATTAGGTGACGAATCCATGAACCATTTGGCAACCAGGACCAAAGTGCAGACCACACGTCCAGTCCCTCACCCTCCGATTGTAATGGATTCTTCTTCAAGTTTTGTTCCATTGATACTGTATAGTAGCTGTAATGTTTGGAGAGTAATCAGAGATATACATGCAACAATGCGTATGAATAACAGCGCAAATTCCTCCTTGCGCAGCCAGAATAGTATCCACCGCATATCTGGTTTGAAGGACAAAGTCACTAATTTTGCTTTGCTCTTCTTCAAGCAGCCTTAGTGTTTTAATGGTGTCTTTAAACATAGTAACTGTCCAATTGTTTAAACAATGCAAATCTCTATCGTTCATCGTGACTCCTAAAGGAGGAATAACTCCCCTTGATATTTGTGTCCAGTAGTCATGAGTCAAAACAGAGTTTACTTCCGTTGCAGAATGTGCATTGTGGATATGAGCAGTCCCCAAAGATTTTTGAATGAAATGAGATGAGATTACTTTCCCAAAGGTGCAGACTCCTTTCCATCCTGCTGGCATGTGATCATAAGCCATCCGTCCACACAGCAACGTCCACACATCCATCCACACAGCAAATAAATTTGCTCCCAGGAGATGACCAACCTTATTTGGCTCAACATAGATTAGTTTTGCAAAGGACTCCATTAACATAGCCAAATAAGTGGACAATGGTGCGTTAGCCCCATCTGCACATTTAGGCAACCGGTTGCTGTCCTCCATGGTGGGACAACATGTAGCAGGAATATATGGACACCCATTTTCATTAATCAAGGATGTAATAGAAAATCGAGAAATGTTATGTAAAAGTAAATGAGATTTTTAGTTTTCATGTCATCTGGATAAACCCAATATCCATTGCTAATAACAATTGTTTTTTGAAAAACGGATAAGCTCCCAAGTAAGTCATATTTTCTACCGTCTCATTGTGGGTCCAACAGATGCCCGCCACCTCTTGGATCTGACTTCCAAGGTGTAAGATAGTTATATTACTTGTAGTCCAACTGCTGGACCACGTCCCTGAACAACCATAGCATTGTCCCTTATACCAGTCACCTTCGGCCAGAGGTACTGCAACCATTGGAAGCCCTGATGTTTTGTGAGTTGGCATGTGCATACATACCCAACAATCAGTTTTATTATGGAGGTTTGCTATCTTCCCCATGTCCTGGATCAACGGGTTTCTTTTCCATTCCCCCAAATCCACCCCCTTGCCCCTTTGGCTGATGATAAGGATGCACACAGCGATCAGGAACCCAAACAACTTCCCCCTCATCTTCAGTGACAGCGTATCCTCAGCCCCAAGTTATCAGTGGGACAGGTCCTCTCCACGTTGGATCTGGCAGTCTCCTGTATGGAACTTTTGGTCTTGGCGCTCCTGCAGAAGGGAAGGAAGCAAAATGCCTACTGGCTGCCGTAGCACTGGGAGATCCTGTCAAGTTTAGAAAATTCAAAGCATATAAGGTAATATTAAGAATGTTTTGTATGTAAGGCAAGCCATATCCAACCACTTCCCCCATTTTTGTTTTTATATGAAGGAGCGCTTGTTTGAGTGTCTGATTAATTCGTTCCACAATGGCCTGACCAGTGGAGTTGTAGCGAATGCCAAATTTATGTATACTTGACCATCGATGACAAAATTCTGCAAAGGCGGTGCTGATGTAAGCAGGGCCATTGGTCAATGCAAACTGGCTGAGAGGTTAACAATTGTAATTTTTCCATTATCCAATAACAATTTTTGTGTGGAACTGTGACAGTAAATCTCTGCCCCACAAGTTTATATGCAGGGGCAAAAAAAGAGGTTGAATCCTTGCAGTCTCGCCAGTTGCTCTATGTAATGCCATCAACCAATGTACACTACTTCTTGCAAACTGCATACCACCCACTCCACGAACAGCCGGAGAATCCTCAAGCACCCATTCATTTGGCCGTTACTTTTGGTGTATCACAGAGACATCTGCTCCGGAATCTATAAGGCCAGAAAATGATTTTTCTTGAACTTCAATTTTATTTTAGGTTGGTCTGTAGTCAGATTTTTTTGTCAGCGCTAGCAATTCTGCAGCAACTGGAGAACTGGCCATTTCAGTGGACCCAAAACCACCAGTTCGTGGGATCCCAATTAAAGGATTCATAGGAATGTATGGAAGCAATAATAACTGGGCAATAGAGTCACCGGCCATTAATGATGCAGGAGTATCAGTGTACAATTGTACCTTAATAACCCCTTTATAATCTTGATCAATAACCCCTGGAATAACAAAGAACCCTTTTTCTGATGCAAAAGACCTGGGAAGTACCAATCCCACTGTTTTATCTGGCAGTGGCCCATGCAAATGAGTGTCCTCAATGTACACTTGATTAGGAAAAGTCACATCAATTGAGTTCAACATTTTTAAACCCAAACCTGCACTCCCGGTAGTTGCAGGCAATGCCTTTGTGACAGCCTTGGGAGTGGGGCTAGCTGCACACCCCAAATTTAGTTTCCCGAATTTTGGTTCTGATCAGAGCAACATTGATTTGCCCAATGAAACCCTTTTTTGCATTTTGGACAGACCGACTTCGGGTGGACGTCCTTATTTTTGTTTTTGTTAAATGCCATTCCCCCCCCCCCAGGGGATCAGTACTGGGTTTTAAAATGGCCAGGTTTCCCACAATTAAAACAGTTCCCTGTAGGTTTCATCCCTTTTTGTAATGCCATAGCCAAAGTCTCCATGTTGTAAGCCTGAGAACCCACCACTGCACATGCCTTTAACAGATCAGCCAGAGTAATCTCACCTCTAGCCACCAAAGGCTGTAAGATACGCTTGCAGTCAGTGTTTGCATTTTCAACTGCCAATTTCAGCAAAAGTTCCTTTGCTGCTTCCTCATTAGAGATTTGCCGGGTAATAGCCAATTGTAGTCTTTCCACAAAATTGTTATAAGACTCAGATGGTGTTTGCTTAATTTGAAAAAAAGACCGTGCCGGGGTTCCCACATCCTGGATGCGGGACAATGCCCCAAGGATAGCTGCCATAACAACGAGAAATACGTGATCAGGCAAATTAGTAGTTTGATCAGCAGTGGATTCAAACAAGCCTGCCCCATAGATTTGGTCTGGCGTATACAGCCCCCCTGAATTCCGTCCCCTAGTGATAGTTTCCCTCTGATATTCTGAATCAAAAACCACATACTGAGTAGAGCTCAATACCATTCTCATTAAATCTTTCCAGTCATTAGGAATCATGCCTGAGGTAGCCAAACTTGTCAGAAGACCCTTTGTAAAAGGACTTTGAATACCGTAATCTTTAACAGTTTTCTTGATTTCCCTAAGTACTGACAAAGCAATCGGAACCCATTTCGCCTGCAGGTTGCCTTGAGCATCCATTTGCCTGTTAACTGGAAACAAATTCATCTGGGGAATCTCATCAGGCTCTAATTTCCCCTCATTGAAAGCCTGATGCATCGTTGCTTGAACTTTTCCCATTTGTAGCTGGGTTTTATCCTCCACAAGCGTAGGCGCTGTTGGAGGTGAGAAAGCATACTCCAGTTTTGGAGTTAGAGGGTGCAACACAACTCCTTTATAAGGAGGAGGTTCTACTAAAGTTTTTAAAAGAGGTTGTTGCTGGGTCTCTTAAGCAGTCATAACAACCTTCCAATATATCAAAATTTCAGCTGTTGCCCGTGGTTCTTCATGAAGGATAGTTCCAATTTTCCTCCACGTGTCTGACTTTAAAGATCCCCTCTCTGAGTACCAGGGGCACTGCTGCCAGATCTCTTGCAGCAGCTGTTTCACATTACTTTTTGAAAGAACTATTTGCTCCCCCCCAGAGGGTTTAAAGACAAAGAAATTTGTCCTGACTAATTTCAGCAGCTCACTGACATGACATTCCTGTGACTGAGAGAGTTTTCCCCCCCATTCCTGTGACTGAGAGAGTTTTCCTGTGACTGAGAGAGTTTTCCCCCTGAAAAAAATCCTATTGTTCAGCAATAGTTAAGTACGTACTTTACCTATTCCAGGCGAGGAAACACAGAGGTCTGGACATGTACCACCCGCAGTGGATCACATCGAGGTCACCACTTGTGGTGGTCTCCCATGGAAAGAATGAGACACAAGCGTGTGTTCTCGGGATGGGAGCCCAGAGTAAATTCCAGTACTCCCTTTTATTGAGATTTTAGTACATAGTAAGCATAATCACATTGTGGATTGTAATAATTAGATATAGCACAGACTTGTTTACAGTTGTCTGAGCTGCTTAATTGTTTTTAGTGTTTGCTTTTAATTTCCTTGCTTTATCTCTTTAGGTAGACATGTATGTATAAAGCATTAGATTAATCATTACTCGAACCCAAGCCAAAGTTTATTCCCACGATAGATAGATAGATAGATAGATAGATAGATAGATAGATAGATAGATAGATAGATAGATATAGATGGTAGAAAGAGGATAGATAGGAGAGAGGGAGAGGGAGAGGGAGAGGGAGATGATGGATGGATAGATAGATAGATAGATAGATAGATAGATAGATAGATAGATAGATAGATAGATAGATAGATAGTATAATCTCTCTTTCATGCGGGAGAAAACCCAAATAACCAATGATCCACATAGATAGATAAATAGATAGATAGATAGATAGATAGATAGATAGATAGATAGATAGATAGATAGATAGATACTGTGTTTTTCATATAATAAGGCCGGGTCTTATTTTTTTTAGCCCTGAAAAAATGGCTAGGCCGTCTTTTCAGGGATGAATTAATTCCCACCCCTTGCATCTTCGGGTGGGCGGGTGGCGATGGCTTGGATGTTGACCTCGGTGTTGGTGGGGCACTTCATATCAAGGTCAACGCAGGCAGCACCATGTCCGGGTGTGCAACAAAAGTACTTCCTAACAGCAAGCCCCCCCCCACCATTCCCCCCATTTCACATGTTTTAAAATAAGACTTAATTTGGGAGGAGGGGCTTAATTTCATTTCATGCCTATAAAACATGCTGGGACTTCCTATTGGGGGAGGCCATATTGTTGGAGAAACAGCGTAGATAGATAGATAGATAGATAGATAGATAGATAGATAGATAGATAGATAGATAGATAGATGGATGGATGGATGGATTGATTGATTGATGATAGATAATAGATAATAAATGCAAGGATGGATGGGTGGATGGGTGGATGGATGGATGGAGATAGATGATAGGTAGGTAGGTAGGTAGATATACTGTAGATAGATGGAAAATTATTGATAGATGATAGATAGAAGGAAGATAGATAGATAGATAGATAGATAGATAGATGGGAGAGAGGGAGGGGGGAGGGGGAGGGAGGGAGAGAGAGAGAGAGAGATTATACATCATATCACTCTGATGAGAAATGTTTCTTACCTCAGCTTCTTGCCAGGTAAATTTATCATTAAAATATGCCTAACGATTACCCTTAATTTGCAGCCATTCCCTGGAACAAGTGTACCTACACAGAGACAAAAGGATACACAAAACATTTAATATTTTCAGTTGGCACAAGGATAGAAAAAATGGGCATTTAATGAATATTTTTAATTGGCTTCTCTTAAACAAAGAAAATTCTATTTGACCATATTATTTGGAAGTGTCTACAGGCCACTATTCCTCATATAGTTTTTTTGTTCTGAATATAAAGTTGAATTGGCTTCAAAGACTCATCTTTGAAAAAAGGATTGGCAATCAAGAGTCCAAGGAAACAAAGGCTGAAGCAGGTAGAGTCCCATATTCTGGTTGACCTTCAAAGAGGAAACACCAGTAAGTTCAACAGCTACATTAATCTAATATCATGTTGCCTAAATAGAAAAATTACAGGTGAGGTGAACTCTATGCCATTTAATTGGAATAGATAAGATCACAGAAATGTATTGTGTATTGTTAACATTTTAGCAAATGCATGTTCACATATTGTGGGAAGCAAAATTTGTCATAAATTTTTCATCCAGAAAATATGACATTTCAGAATAAAGGATTTAATCACTGTGTGATTAGGTGTATAATTTCAATATACATCTAATGTTACTATATTAAGTGTATACTGAAATTATGTTACATGTGTAGACAAACCCAAAATTTCATACTTGTTATCCAACTCATCAGTTATGGCGGTCGGATTTCAGATCTGCAGAAAAAGATCAATAAATTCACACTCATGGCAGCATATTTATGCCTCTATTGGAATGTTTATCTTAAAAGCTAAGCAAGGTTCAAATGAGTTAGGATGTATGAGAGATATGTCTGACATTAACATGATTGAGTGGATTCAGAGGTATTTTTTGAGAAGAGTACTCTACTTCTCTACTCACAATAGAATTCCCTCTGACTCCAGGCTTGAAAATTTGGGCCTGGACAATATGGAACTATGCCGCCTGTGGTCCAATCTAAGCATAGAACACAAAATTGTCTGCTCCAATGTCTTGCCTGTCAATGACTTCTTCAGCTTCAACCACAATAATTCATGGGCAAACAATTGATATAAAGTCAAGGTAAACCTCTCCAAACTCGATTGCAGAAAATACAACTACAGCAACAGAGTGGTCAGTGCCTGGAATGCCCTATCCAACTCTGTTGTTACAGCCTCACTCCTCACAGCTTCAACCTCAAACTGTCTACTGTGGACCTCACCCCATTCCTTAGACGTCCCTAAAGGGGGTGTGCATAAACGCACCAGCGTGCCTACCATCCCTGGCTTACTGCCCCATTTATCTGTATATACTTCCTTTGTTCATATTTATGTTCATACCTATACTTGTTATCTTCTACATGTTTGACAAACAAACAAATAAACAAACAAATAAATAAATAAGGGAAACTGGTGTAAGATAGTTTGTGTGGGAATAAACTTTGGCCTGAGCTTGAGCAATGATTAATATAATACCTTATACATTCATGCCTGTCTAAAGGTCATTAAGATAGTGCAAAGAAAAGAGAACAATAAGAACAAATACAAACAAAGAGGCAGCTTAGACAACTGCAAACAAGCCTGTACTATATCTAATTATTAATCCACAATGTAATTGCTTACTATGCACAAAAATCTCAATAAAATGAAGCACTGGAATTTTATTCTGGGCTCCCATCCCAAGTACACCAACCTGTGTCTCATTCTTTCCATGGGAGACCACCACAAGTGGTAACTCTGACGTGATCCACTGCAGGTGGTACGTGTCCGGACCTCCATGTTTCCTCTCCTGGAATAGGTAAAATACATACTTAACTATTGCTGGACAATAGGATTATTCAGGGAACATGGGGGGAAAACTCTCAGCCACAGGAACGTCATGTTAGTGAGCTGCTGAAGTTAGTCAGAACAAACTTCTTTATCTTTAAATTCTCTGGGGGGGAGCAAATAGTTCTTTCAAAAGGTAATGTGAAAGAGCTGCTGCAAGAGATCTGGTGACAATGTCCCTGGTACTCAGAGAAGGGCTCTTTAAAATTAGACATGTGGAGGAAAATTGGAACTATTCTTCATGAAGAGCCACGAGCAACTGCTGAAATTTTGATATATTGGAAGGTTGTTATGACTGCTTAAGAGACCCAGCAACAACCTCTTTTAAAAACTTTAGTAGAACCTCCTCCTTATAAAGGAGTTGTGTTGCACCCTCTAACTCCAAAACTGGAGTATGCTTTCTCACCTCCAACAGCGCCTACGCTTGTGGAGGATAAAACCCAGCTACAAATGGGAAAAGTTCAAGCAACGATGCATCAGGCTTTCAAAGAGTCTCCTGACAAGTTTGGCTACCTCAGGCATGATTCCTAATGACTGGAAAGATTTAATGAGAATGATATTGATTTCTACTCAGTATGTGGTTTTTGATTCAGAATATCAAAGAGAAGCTATCACTAGGGGACGGAATTCAGGGGGGCTGTGTACGCCAGACCAAATCTATGGGGCAGGTTTGTTTGAATCCACTGCTGATCAAGCTACTAATTTGCCTGATCACGCACTTCCTGTGGTTATGGCAGCTGTCCTTGGGGAATTGTCCCGAATCCAGGATGTGAGAACCCCGGCACGGTCTTTTTTTCAAATTAAGCAAACACCATCTGAGTCTTATAACAATTTTGTGGAAAGACTACAATTGGCTATTACCCGGCAAATTTCAAATGAGGAAGCAGCAAAGGAACTTTTGCTGAGATTAGCAATTGAAAATGCAAACGCTGACTGCAAGCGTATCTTACAGCCTTTGATGGCTAGAGGTGAGGTTACTCTGGCTGATCTGTTAAAGGCATGTGCAGTGGTGGGTTCTCAGGCTTACAACATGGAGAATTAGCCCATGGCATTGCAAAAAGGGATAAATCCTATGGGGAATTGTTTTAATTGTGGGAAGCCTGGCCATTTTAAAGCCCAGTACCATGCCCCTGGGTGGGGAATGGCATTTAACAAAAATAAAAATAGGGACATCCGCCCGAAGTCGGTCTGTGCAAAATACAAAAAAGGGTTTCATTGGGCAAATCAATGTCGCTCTGATCAGAACCAAAATTCGGGAAACTAAATTTGGGGTGTGCAGCTAGCCCCACTCCCAAGGCTATCACAAAAGCATCACCTGCAATTACTAGGAGTGCAGGTTTGGGTTTAAAAATGTTGAACTCAATTGATGTAACTTTTCCTAATCAAGTGTACATTGAGGACACTCATTTGCATGGGCCACTGCCAGATAAAACAGTGGGATTGGTACTTCCCAGGTCTTCTGCATCAGAAAAAGGGTTCTTTGTTATTCCAGGGGTTATTGATCAAGATTATAAAGGTGTTATTAAGGTACAATTGTACACTGATACTCCTGCATCATTAATGGCCGGTGACTCTATTGCCCAGTTATTATTACTTCCATATATTCCTTTGAATCCTTTAATTGGGATCCCACAAACTGGCGGTTTTGGGTCCACTGAAATGGCCAGTTCTCCAGTTGCTGCAGAATTGCTAGCGCTGACAAAAAATTTGACTACAGACCAACCAAAAATGACAATTGAAATTCAGGGAAAATCATTTTCTGGCCTTATAGATTCTGGAGCAGATGTCCCTGTGATACACCAAAAGGAGTGGCCAAATGAATGGGCGCTGGAGGATTCTCCGGCTGTTCGTGGGGTAGGTGGTATGCAGTTTGCAAGAAGTAGTGTACGTTGGTTGAAGGCATTGCATAGAGAAACTGGCGAGACTGCAAGGATTCAACCTCTTGTGTTGCCCCTGCATATAAACTTGTGGGATAGAGATTTGCTGTCACAATTTTGCACAAAAATTGTTATTGGATAATGGAAAAATTACAATTGTTAACCTCTCAGCCAGTTTGGATTGACCAATGGCCACTTCCAAAGGAAAAGCTTATAGCTTTACATCAATTGGTAGCTGAGCAGCTACAGTCAGGCCATTGTGGAACAAGCTCATCAGACGCTCAAACAAGCACTCCTTCACATAAAAACAAAAATGGGGAAGTAGATGGATATAGTTTGCCTTACATACAAAACATTCTTAATATTATTTTATGTACTTTAAATTTTTTAAACATGATAGGATCTCCTGCTGCTATGGCAGCCAGTAGGCATTTTGCTTCCTCACCTTCTGCAGGTATGCCAAGACCAAAGGTTCCATACAGGAGACTGCCAGATCCAACATGGAGAGGACCTGTCCCGCTAATAACTTGGGGCTGAGGATACGCTGCTGTTGAAGATGAGGGGACAGTTGTTTCGGTTCCTGCTCACTGTGTGCGTCCTTATCATCAGCCAAAGGGGCAAGGGGGTGGGTTTGGGAGAATGGAAAAGAAACACGTTGATCCAGGACATGGGGAAGCTAGCAAACTTCCATAATAAAACTGATTGTTGAGTATGTATGCACATGCCAACTCACAAAACATCAGGGCTTCCAATGGTTGCAGTACCTCTGGCCGAAGGTGACTGGTATAAGGGACAATGCTATGGTTGTTCAGGGACGTGGTCCAGCAGTTGGACTACACCTTGGAAGTCGGATCCAAGAGGTGGCGGGCATCTGTTGGACCCACAATGAGACGGTAGAAAATATGACTTACTTGGGAGCTTATCCATTTTGCAACAAAACAATTGTTATTTGCAATGGATGTTGGGTTTATCCAGATGACATGAAAACTAAAAATCTCATTTACTTTTACATAACATTTCTCGATTTTCTATTACATCCTTGATCAATGAAAATGGGTGTCCATATATTCCTGCTACATGTTGTCCCACCACGGAGGACAGCAACCGGTTTCCTAAATGTGCAGATGGGACTAACGCACCATTGTCCACTTATTTGGCTATGTTAATGGAGTCCTTTGCAAAACTAATCTATGCTGAGCCAAATAAGGTTGGTCATCTCCTGGGAGCAAATCTATGGTTGCTGTGTGGAAGGATGGCCTATGATTGCATGCCAGCATGATGGAAAGGGGTCTGCATCTTTGGGAAAGTAATCTCATTTCATTTCATTCAAAAATCATTGGGGACTGCTCATATCCGCAATGCACATTCTGCAACGGAAGTAAACTCTGTTTTGACTCATGACTACTGGACACAAATATCAAGGGGAGTTATTTCTCCTTTAGGAGTCACGATGAACTATAGAGATTTGCATCATTTAAACAATTGGACAGTGACTATGTTTAAAGACACCATTAAAACTCTAAAGCTGCTTGAAGAAGAGCAAGGAAAAATCCTTGACTTTGTCCTGCAAACCAGATATGCGGTGGACACTATTTTGGCTGCGCAAGGGGGAGTTTGCACTGTGATTCATACACATTGTTGCATGTATATCGCTGATTATTCTCCAAACATTACAGCTACTATACAGCATATGGAACAAACCCTGAATGAGAATCCATTACAATTGGAGGATGAGGGACTGGACATGTGGTCTGCACTTTGGTCCTAGTTGCCAGATGGTTCATGAATTCATCACCTAATTGTTGGAGCGATATTGCTTATTATATTTTCTCTCTGTGTATGCTGTTGTATTCAATGTCACCCTGGACTTTTAGGGATGTGTCGGGTGAAGCCTACATAAGGAGAATTGCTGTTGCAGATGGCAAAAAGCTACTGAGGCATCCGTGATCATCAAAAAACTAAAACAGGGGAGATGTGGGAACAAACTTTGCCCTGAGCTTGAGCAATGATTAATATAATGCCTTATACATTCATGCCTGTCTAAAGGTCACTAAGATAGTGCAAAGAAAAGAGAACAATAAGAACAAATACAAACAAAGAGGCAGCTTAGACAACTGCAAACAAGCCTGTACTATATCTAATTATTAATCCATAATGTAATTGCTTACTATGCACAAAAATCTCAATAAAAGGAAGCACTGGAATTTTATTCTGGGCTCCCATCCCGAGTACACCAGCCTGTGTCTCATTGTTTCCATGGGAGACCACCACAGTTTGGAAATCAGGATAAAAGAAAAATTCCCCTTCCCAAAATCAATAGTAACTTCTGTATTTCCAAGCCTTTAACAAGATAGCACATATTAAATTATGTATGATTTAGTGAAGATTTTATTTATTTTACTATATATTTTTGATTAAGATAATCTAAAATCTACTTAGAATTTCCTTCTTCTCTGTCTGATTCCCTGGTCTGGTCTTACTAATGTTCTCTCAAAGGTTTTCACCCTTAATGACCTACAGAAGTTCTCTTGTGAATCAACTCTTCAGTCATTCATCTCATGATTCAGTTGGCAACTCTACATCTCGGCCAACAAATGCTCTATCCTATACATTTGTAAAAAAAATCAATACACCAAATACAACCTAGGTGTACATGACTTCATTGATGACCCTCACTCTCTCAAGGACCTTGGAGTACTCATATCTAATGATCTAAGTGCCAGAACTCACTGTAACAGCATTGCCAGAAAGGTATTAAAAGTTGTAAATCTAATCATACAAAGCTTCCCCTCTGGAAATATTGAATTGCTAACTAGGGCATACAAAACCTTTGCTAGACCAATACATGAACAGAGCTCATCTGTCTGGAATCCACACTGCATATTGGATATTAATACAAATGAGTAAGTCCAGAAGTATTTCATGAGAAGAGTACTGTACTCCTCTACTCGCAACAGAATACCCTATATTACCAGGCTTGAAATTTTGGGCTTGGACAATCTTGAACTACACCGCCTACAGTTGGACTTAAGCATAATACACAAAATTATCTGCTACAATGTCCTACCAGTCCATGACTACTTCAGCTTCAACTGCAACAATACAAGAGCACACAACAGATACAAACTCAATGTTAATCACTCCAAACTAGATTGCAGAAAGTAGGACTTCAGCCATAGAGTGGTCAATGCCTGGAATGCACTATCTGACTCTGTTGTTACATCCTCTAACCCCCACTTCTTTAACCTCAAACTATCCACTATTGACTTCACCCCATTCCTACAAGATCTGTAAGGGGCATGCAAAAGTGTACCATCATGCCTACTGTCCCTGTCCCATTTATTCATACCTATTTCCATACCTATTCTTACTCATGTTTATACTTACACCTATTATCTTACAAGCAACTGACAAATCAAATCAAATAATTAAATAAAAGATGGGTTTTTTTTCTGGATGGGTAGAAGTGGTGGACAACTTAGCTATATCTTACTTGAACATTCCCTTGTTTTCTGAGAAATTTTTACATAGATAAAAGGCAAACATTGGTGAAACACCATTATAATCTCAATTCTTCCAGGAATTTAAGTCCCGTGCACCTTTCTTTAGTTCTGCAACTGTTCTGCAACTCAAGGTTAAGATTAACAGATGAAATGGGCAATTGGCAGCCCACGACTGCAATGGGGAAAAAATGATTGCTGAAAAAATAATGGTTGACAACTTCCCTATTAAAAGGAATTAACAACAAAAATAATCAAATCCTCACAAACTAAGGAAGCGTAGAATATTTTTTGTTTACTTTAATCTGTCTTTGAGGTACAAAAGGATTTAAAATTTTAAGGTACAGCTTTGACTTTTTCTCGATTCCCCCATGCTCATTTGATATCAGGATTTTAAACTTGTGACTATGAGGTATGTGTTGTGGAGCAATAAAAGTTTATTTTTTGTTGTTGTAGTTAGTTGCGAAGTCATGTCCAACCCATTGGACCCCATGGACAACATTCCTCCAAGCCTTCCTGTCCTCTACCATCTTCTGGAGTCCACACCGACTGCTTCAGTGAGTCCATCCAGGCACCTCATTCTCTGTCATCCCCTTCTTCTTTTGCCCTCAATCGTTCCCAGCATTAGGCTCTTCTCCAGTGAGTCCTTCCTTCTCATTAGGTGGCCAAAGTATCTGAGTTTCATCTTCAGGATCTGGCCTTCTAAAGAGCAGTCAGGGTTGATCTCCTTTTAAAATAAAATTGAAATTGGCTAAAATATTTTGGATTCATAGATTTGCTATCTAAAAGTTTTGCTCTTTGTCCACAGGAGGGAGGCACAGACTATAAAATATCGGAAAAGTTGGATTTATTTCAAACAAGCAAGATGAATATCAAATTATAAAGAATGAAGCCAACCCAGCTAGCTATTGTAAGAACCAATTTGGAGTAATGTTCAGACAAAATAATCTGAACAATAGAAATAAAGATTGATATTTTATGATGAAACCGAGTTACAAAATATTTCCCTGGAAATGATTTCTTCAGCTTTTTAAAAGACAGTTAGATAGTTTGATATGCTGGTGACTTAAATAAAAATGATTCAATCGAATTAAAAGAAGAACTACAGGTGGGACCTCAAGGTACAAGAGAACAAGCTCTGGGTCTCCAGAATTGAAATATGAATCAAAGATAGAGTGTGAATGCAAATGTGTGAATGATTTTTTTTGTATATAAAACATATATATGTACAGAGTATACATTTCGAAGAGGCACCCTTAAAGCAAAACAGCTATTTCCAAAGAAACATTTTACTCATCCATGAATGAAGATCAAGCACTTAGCTATAATTAAATGAATGGGAAGAGAACTTCAAAAACTCCTGAAAATGTAAACTGGTATAAGTTTCCATTCAGTTGGAATCTATCATCCAAACTTAGAAGATAATATTTCATAGATGGTTAAATGGGGTTTTGGATATCTTATAAACAATTGAAAGTTTTAAGTGTCTTCCAGAAGTGGGAAGACTCGAGTTATCTGTGGTCAGGATGAGGTTGTTCTGTGCCTCTTGACATATCACCCTTAACAAATATACTACAGGTAGTTCTCGGCTTACAACCATTCATTTAGAGATTGTTCAAAGTTATGATAGCATTGAAAACAGTGATATATGACTGTTGTTCACACCTATGACCATTGCAGTATCCTCATGGATACGTGATCAAAATTCAGATGCTGAGGAACTGGCTCATATTTTTAACTGCTGCAGTGTCTGAGAATCAAGTGATCACTTTTTATGACCTTCTGATAAGCAAATTCAATGGAAAAGCCAGTTTCTTTTTTTTTTTATAACAAATTTTATTAATTTTACAAAAACAATACACAATCCAGGAATAACAACTTGAAGAATCTTTTCTAAAAAAAATAATAATAATTAAGGAAGAGAGCCAATAGAACATACAAAATAATTCCAAATTGTAATATCAATATTTGCATTATCTATTTAACTTCATATCTTATCCAGACTTCTCCTTTTATCCAAATTATATTTTTTGCTTATTAAAATTTTATTGCCTTTCATAAACATACAAAACACAGAACATAAAAAAAACAAACTAAAATATCTTTTCTGAAGGCTGCCTGATCCCGGGTTAAAACTCTTCTCACAGACACAAATTCAAACATCATATACACTTTATATATCCTTCCATATCTTATTATCATTTTCTTTTTTTTATATAAATTTTACAAAAACAGTGCACAAACAATCAAGGCAAAACAGCTTATAAATTCTTTTCTAAAAAAAAATTGTAATAATTAAAGAAGAAGACCAATAGAACATAATGATTCCCAATTATAATATCAATATTTACTTTATCTATTTAACTTCATATCTTATCCCAACTTCTCCTTTTCATCCAAATTATTTCTTGTTAATTAAAATTTTATTGCCTTTTATCAACATACAAAACCCAAAAAAACCATAACAAAACCTTTATATATCCTTCCATATCTTATTACCATTTTCAATAACATTCTTTGTCTGTTCTATTTCCAACTATCCATTCATCTTTTTTCTTTTACTATATTTCTCCTATACACTAATTAGAGTGACGCCTTTAACTCATTACCCTAACTTAAAAGTACTTCATATAACACTTAATTTATCTTGGGATTCTGTTTAGTAGATTCTCAAATTACACAATAAATTTTATACTCTAAATACACATATAAAAACACAATCTTATGTACCTTCCAGAATCCCCCTTTTATCCTTAATTAGATTCACCCATTGTCTCTAAATGAACTTTTTTTTCTTTAGATCTTGCTTCCCATCATTGAGGCTTCTCCTCCCCCCCCCTTTCTCTCTTGCTTATTCTTCTCCTTGCCCTTTTTACCCCTTTGTCTCTCCTCCTCCCTTTTCTTACTCCCTTTCCTTTGCTTTCTAACCTTGCCTCCACCTTTCCGCTCATTTTTCTCTTTTTTGGTTGTTTTTTCAAACCTTAAAATCCCCTTTTTCTTATCCTCTTTCTCCTCCTCCCCAGAAAAAACCATTGTTCATCAAAGATGGCTTCTTGTTCCTCTTCTTCTTTGTCCCAGTCATTCTGCTGCGTAATCAACTTTTCATAAGTACATAACGCCATTTCTAAAAATTGAAATAAGGTGCCCAAAGTATCTTTTCCATCTTGTTCTTCCTTTTTATATTTTTGATATTCAGTCTTCAGTTCATCCACAAGTGATGCCATCCTGAAAAGAGAAACTTTCCCCAAAACAACCAACCAAGTATTTTTAATCAAAAATAATTCAAAAAAAGTTCCAAAAGTTAATACTTTTCTTCCTTCTTCTATTTCTCTTTCTGGGGTTACTGTTTAATCAAGGAGGTCCAATTACCATATATCTTTCTTTGAGATTCTAGGCAATCTCCTCCTTTTTCCACTTCTTCTCCAATTTTTTTCCTCTCCCTTCCCACTTACAACATCAATTTTTAAATGATCAGAAATCCATACCTCTAATAAGGGTTTTCCAATTTCTTAAATTTTTAAGTCCAGTGTCCAAGAACTCTTTTGTCCCTTAACTTCAACTTTCAGAATAGTTCACCTTCAGTGCCCAAAGAAATTTCAAATCTTCATCTATTGTTTCCATGGGGTGGGAGAGTGAAGAAAAAAAAAGTTCCCTTTAACAGCTTCTCCGCCGCTTTCGATCTTCTTAGGGATACAATGTATCCTCCAGCAATTCAGACAGCTCAGTTCCAGCGAATTTAAAAGATGTTGATTGACCCGGCTCAGCCAGCACTTTCACTTTTCTTGCTTCCTCCAGCACAATCTTACCCGGTTGCAGGCTTCTTCATGGCGGCCATTGCTGACCGCCGCTCCACCACCTTGGGAAAAAGGGTTTTTCCGGATGAGGAGGGGGTCTGCAACACCCCCAACCCCCTGTCCGGCTCCCCTCTCTCTTCGGCTGTCCCTACAGGGCAGCCCTATCCCCCTGACCCATTTGGATCGGGGGTACCTCAGCGGCAAGCGCAGCAAGAATCACAAACAGTCGCTAATTCCTGCTGCCACCGAAGCCACGCGAAACCGGAAAACCGGGAAAGCCAGTTTCAATTGACAATCATGTTACTAACTTAACAAAGTAACCACTTAATAACTGTCTTGGCAAGAAAGTTCGTAAAATGGCACAAAACTCACTTAATAACTATCTTGCTTAGCAAAAGAAACTTTGGGCTCTGTTGTAGTCATAAGTCAAGAATCATCTGTAATGTAGCTTCTGGTGCAAATTTTCAGCAAATCCTGTTTCTAGCACTCCAGATTTCCAAAAAAGGAAGAAAAATAGGAAGTTGATAAATGAACTACCTAATATTTAAACATGTATTTAACTTTCTAATGTTTAGCAGACTTGGACAGGAGAAAAGCATTTTAGAAGACTTTGGCAATTCTGCAAAATACTGGATTTTGTATGTGCCAAAGCTCACTTGAGAATATAATACATAGAGACTGTGGATATAGTAAATGAAAATTATCCCAAACAGTATGTCTTTAACATGAAGAAGAAACTATTTATGCAATGCTAACTAAAGTATCTGAGGTTTTGAGCATTTTTGTGTGCTAAAGCTTGGATTCCCTTCTCTTAGATTTGCAAGAATTGACTAACCATTACTTTTGGGTAATGCATCAATTTAATTTAGGAATATTTCTGTTCAGCCTTCTTTTTTCCACTAGTTCTCCAATGTCCTCAAGGAGGAGAAGGATTCAAAACAAGTAGTTGATAAGAGTCACAAGAAAAAGGAGTCATCCAACTATGTTTTCTGGGACAGGATTTCAACTGAAGCATCTGAGTTTAAAATAGTGGCCCCCTTTCATTCAATAATGAGAAAAATATCGCAAGAATTATATAAGCATAGAAGGTGTTTATTTGCATGACACTATGGCTGATAAGAGTCACAAGAAGAAGGAGAGATCCAAGTCATCTCTTCTGAAAGAGGATTTTGAAAGGAGAGCTGGACTTCCTTCCTATAGGGTGGAGGGTAGTAATGAATGGCATAAAAGAGGCATCCACAAAGTATCCTGGTTTATCATCATCCGATCCAATAACACAAGCAATGAGTACAGACGTCTCTACAGCTCATGCTTGCAGATGTAGGCATTGAGTTTCTGGCATGGAGAATCATTCCACTTTTTAAACCTAAAACACAAAGGACAAGATATCTGATATTTCGTGCCCTAGCCATTCATTTTTTATTTTATTTTATTTTATTTATTTTATTTTTATTTATTTATTTGTCAAGCATGTATTAGATAACAAATATAATTACAACAGGATTATGACTATATGAAATGGGTACAAATAAAAGGGGGCATTAGGACAAGGACAGTAGGCAAGTTGGTGCTCTTATGCACACCAATTACAGACCTCTCAGGATTGGGGTGAGGTCAACAGTAGACAGTTTAAGGTTAAAGTTTTGGAGGTTTGAGGCAGTGGTCACCAACTGGTGGGCCAGGGACCACTGATGGTCTGCGAGAAAATTTTGTTGGTCCACAGAGAAATGTCACCTCCACAAAGCACCCCCCAAAGCAATTAATCCAGACTGCATGGGAACATAAGGCTGCACCACCCACATGGCCCACAGGAACACAAGGCTTGTGTTGCTTGCATTGCAGTCAACATGAAATAGAGGGGAGGGGGAAAGGGCGGGGGGGAATTTGCCCCACTCACCCCATGCTTCTGGACTGCTACCAGGCTGCTTCTTTCTGCTTCTTTCTTCTTCTGCTTTTGGCTGCAAAAGTCTTTTTTTTCTCTCCCCCAAACTCTGTCAGAAGTGAATCTTTGGGACTCTGCAAGGCATCCTGCTCCAAGAGGCTGCTCCAGCAAAGACTCATTTCTGATGGAGTTTGGGGAAAAGAAAGAAAGACTTCTGTTGCTTCTGCTGCTTTCCTTGCATGAAGCCAAAAGTCTCTCTCTCTCTCTCTCTCTCCATCTCTCAGAATGGAGCTGGAGACGGTATCCTGCGATCCCAAATAAAGAATGATCGATCGGTAGGAAAGCAGAGTGGGAGATTTTCCCGCAGATTTTTGGGGGGATTTTCCCAGGTTCTCTGGTCCACGGGATTTAAAATTATGAGTTTGGTGGTCCAAAAGGTTGGTGACCCCTGGTTTGGGTAACAGAGTCAGGTAGTGCATTCAAGGCATTGACAACTCTGTTGCTGAAGTCGTATTTTCTGCAATTGAGTTTGGAGCAATTTACCTTGTTTGTATCTATTGTGTGCTCATGTATTGTTGTAATTGAACCTGAAGTAGTCATTGGCTGGTAGGACATTGTAGCAGATAATTTTATGTACTACACTTAGGTCAGATCGAAGGCATTATCATTCTAAGTTGTCTAAGCTCAAAATTTCAAGTCTGGTGGTATAAGGTATTCTATTGTGAGCAGAAAAGTGGAAGACTCTTCTCATGAAATAACTCTGGATTCTCTCAATTGTATTAATGTTCACTATGCAGTGTAGGTTCCAGACAGATGAGCTGTATTTGAGAATTGGACTAGCAAATCAGAGGTAGTATTTGGCAGGTTCTGACCAGTTCTGGAGAACCGGTAGCAGAAATATTGAATAGTTTGGAGAAACAGCAAATGCCATCTTTGACTGGAGATTTTACAGTATCCTTCCCCTGCCATGCCCACCAAGCCACACCCACAGAACCAGTAGTAAAAAAAATTGAATCCCACCACTGTAGCAAATGTTTGTATAGCAACAGCACTTACACTTATATACCGCTTTACAGTGCTTTACAGCCCTCCCTAAGCAGTTTAAAGAGTCAGCCTATTGCCCCCAACAATTTTGGTCCTCATTTTACCAACTTCAGAAGGATGGAAGGCTGAGTCAACCTTGAGCCTGGTGAGATTTGATCTGGCAAATTGCAGGCAGCTGGCTGCAGCAGAAGTAGCTTGCAATACTGCACTCTAACCACTGAGCTACAGAGGCTCCTTACCATATTGCATGCTCTTGTTCAGTGGTCGCCAACCGGTGGGCCACGAGAAAATTTTGGTGGTTTGCAGAGAAATGTCACCCCCCAGAGCACCCCCCCCAAAGCAATTAATCCAGGCTACATGGGAACACAAGGCTGTGCCACCCACATGGCCTAGGGAACACTCTCCATCCACTCACTCCTTACCTTGCAAACTTGCTTGCTAAATTGCTATTTTTCCTTTTTCTTTTCAAACCAGCTGTGCTGGGAGATTTAGATTAGCTAGAAAGCAGGAAGTCATGCATTCTTGCTTTCTAGCTAATCTTTAGATCTGTGGCTCTGCTTTTAATCAGAGCTGAACCTTCCTTTGGACTGAAGTTTCTATTATTCAGTGCAGACTCAGGTAGCCAATGGTAGATAGATATATCTCTTGAGTGAATCTGTGATTCTGTGAGCAACTCAATCTGCCTGCCAGCTTTGCCTGATTTGGGATAAAAGTTGCTCTATTTTATTAAAAAAAAATCAATATTTACATAAATATTTATAATATTTACATACAAGCCATGCCCAGCCAGTCACATGACCACAAGCCACACCCACAAATTAGGCCAAGTCCACAGAACCAGTTGTTAAGAAATTTGAATCCCACCACTGCCTCTGTGTGTTTGTGTGTGCATGAGAGAGAGGGGGAGAGAGAGAGAGAGACAGATCAGATTTCTCTCTCTCTCTCTCTCACCCACCAACATCAGCAAGCCACTGCCAGTCAAAATTCATATTAGTGGTCACCGGAATTAAAAATTATGAGTTTGGTAGTCCCTGAGGTCCAAAAGATTGGCAACCCCTGTTCTAGTTAAGAGTACAATATTACCAGAGAAGAAGCTATGCAAGATTAAGTAAACTCTTAATGTCTTTTTGCCAATGTTGTTATAGTGGGCTCTGTATTTTTGAAGATATATGCATGGGATGTCCTGGAGATTAACATTTAGAAGAAGAACAACTTCTTTGAAAATTCACTGGACTGTCTAAGACATCTTCTGAAAAACATACGTACAATTCATGTATTCAAAGGCAGGGTAGTTATTTTTGACAGTGAAGCAGAAAATTTCCACTAATATGTATTACCAAATACATTCTTTGAGAGAAGAAAGAAAAAGACTTTTTCATGTTGAAACTTGGTAGCTACAATATTCAGCAAAAGAAAAAGATGAATGAATTTGTAAAAGGAAACTATCTTATGAATTTAAGCAATTGTCTACCATAAGTCTACAAGTTTCTATTTATTTCTTAATTGTGAGACTCACTGACCTACCTGTTAAAAGAGGTCAGTTCCACACAGTGATCAGCACTACCATAATCATCTGCGCTCATTTTTTATCCAGGCTTTGTAATTGTAAGTTGATTCATCAGTCCACCTCCATTTTCCAGCCTGTTGAACAAACACACAGCAGATGACATGGACAAGGAAGTAAACAGTCCCTAGGATTCCATTGATCATGATCATAAAAACTACAAAGATTGCCTACTAGAGTGGTTGATTAGTAAGCAATCCTATGTAGTGACTATCACGACTAGGCAATGGTTTCCACAATAGTAGTTAACTTTGTAATATCCAAAGCATCTTGCAAAGGGTCATTTGATTTAAAGAAATGACCAACTCTTTTTTTAAAAAGGAAAGAAATCTTCAGATTCTGCTCAATTATTTTCCTCTTATTCCCAGACTTTCTCAATGAGACTTAGTCACCATGATTGCAAACATGAAAGCTTCACTATTACCCCAGTTATTGTCTACTGAAATATCTATGCCTCTATATTTTTCTTCTTACACACCACTTATAGAAACTACAACTTAATTTGAGAAAATATTGAGATTTAATCAGGGAAATGATTGAGAAAAATTGGAACAGCACAGTCATGCACTGTTTAAAAAGGAAGAAGAGAAGCTCACCTGGTGGACATCCTGAAGACCAATCCAGACATTGTTTAATTCCTGTTGATAAGTGGAGATATGCTTAGCCATAGAAGAATCTCAGCTTTGGTGAGGATAGAAGTGAGATGATCTCCACGGCCAAAGCTTTGGCACTCAATGTTCAAGTTTAGACAAAGAGAAAAGCAGATAATGCTCTTCATAATCTTTCATATGTAACACTGGGATATAGCAGAAACCTATCCAATTTATGTTTATGCTATTTTAATATACACAGTATAGTAAAATGCCTACATTGAAGGATGTGTCTTAGCATATTGTACAATACTGTTATTGCATCATCAGTTTGTCAGATCAATTCTTATCCCTAAAGCCATAAAGTCCAACTTTCTACTCAGTGCAAGAATCAAAATGAACACAACTCTGAAAGAAGGGTGTCAATCAGAAACGCTCAATTAAACAGAATCCACCATCTTTCTAGGTCTGAGTCATGGGTACTCATGTCTAATTACTTTGTTACAGAGGTGGTGTTCAGCTGGTTCTGACCAGTTCTGGAGAACCGGTAGTGGAAATTTTGAGCAGTTGGGAGAACTGGCAAATACCATCTCTGCCTGGCCCTGCCCCCATCTATTCTCTGCCTCCTGAGCCCCAGCTGATCAGCTGGGTCTTCTTTGGTTGCCCTGCACAGAAGAACAGATCTGGAAAGCAGTTAGCGGGGTGGGGAGGGAATGGAGATTTTGCAGTATCCTTCCCCTGCCACATTCACCAAGCCACTCCCACAGAACTGTTGGTAAAAAAAATTGAATCCCATCACTGCTTTGTTAGGAAGTTTTTCCTAACATTGAATTGGAATCTACCTTCAGGTTACACTCAAATGAGAGTGAACACATCTTAATATCCTCTGTATGATTCAGTTACTTGAAGAAGTCTGCCCTCTGTAGTTTTCTTGTCCAAGGGCTAAATATGACATCTCCTTTAAACTTTCTCCATAAAGTTAGGTTTTTAGTCCACTGATGATCGTCAATGGGGGTTGCCACAAAGAAGGGAGGGTCAACCTCTTCTCCAAAGCACCTGAAGGCAGGACAAGAAGCAACAAGTGGAAACTAATCAAGGAGAGAAGCAACCTAAAACTAAGGAAAAATTTCCTGATAGAACAATTAATCAATGTAATGACTTGCTTTCAGAAGTTATAGATGGTCCACCACTGGAGATTTTTAAGAAGAGATTGGACAATCATTTGTCTGAAATGATATAGGATTTCCTGCTTAAGCAGGGAGTTGAACTTGAAGCTCTCCAAGATTCCTTCTAACTCTGTTATTCTGTGATTGTGTTATTTTCTAGTCTATCTGAACCCTTTTTAAAATGTTGTGCTCACAACAGGAGTCTAGTAGTCAATACAGGATTTCTTTAAGACCAAATAAAAAGGGACAAGAAATTGTCATTATTTGGAAATGATGATTGTTTTGATAGAACCTAAAATGGCATCGCCTTTTTTTCCCCAAACCCCACTACTGATTGCACTCTGTTTGCAATCAGCAAATCCAACATTATTCACAGTTATCTACAACCTCTACTTGTGTATTTTGTTTCCAAAGGAAAAACTTTGCACACTCTCTATTAAAGTAAATTTTATTACTTTCATCGCATTTCATTGAGACTGTTTGGAATTTTATTTACACCTTCCAGGGCCTTATCTGCTTTCCTATCCACATGAGGGTCCTCTCCACCTTTGTTCAGCTTTCCCATCATCTCTTTATTGAAATCATAAATAACAATAAACTATTCAGTACTTCTCAACCTAGAGCCTTGATAGCGAACCTATGGTATGTGTGCCCCAGCCAAATTTACCTGCACTGCACATGCACACACCTCCAAGCTGATTTTAGGCCTGTTTGAAGCCTTTTTCGGCCTCCCTGAGGCTCAAGGGAAACCTCTGCAGCCTCGGGAGGCCAAAAAAATGGGCCTTCCAGAAATACCGGAAGTGCTCATTTTCACCCTCCAGAGGGCCTCTGAAGCCCAGGGGAGGCTGTTTTCACCCTCCTGGGAGCTCAAGGGAAGCCTCTGCAGCCTTTGGAAGCTGAAAAACAGGCCTCAAATGAGCCAAAAAATCAGCTGGGAGGCGCGTGCATGTGCAGTGCAAGTAAGGAGGCACGGGGGGTGTTGTGCGCACATGCACTGGGGGGTAAAGTGCATTGCCTTCTGGATGCTGACACACAAGCGCACACGCACATGCACATGCACAATTTTTAGCACAGGAGCCCAAAAAGGTTAGCCACCACTGACCTAGAGTATTTCTGCATATTTATAGGCTACTCCTTTTGCATATGATGTGACTAATTCACAATTCAATCCGAACAGTTTCCTTGCTTTTTTCATGTCATTGTTTTAGACAGAGCCCTGATGTTTAAAAATTGATGAATGAAGGTAGAGTGCACATATAATGCAGGATTCATTTATGAGATTATAATTGATTTTATCTCCAGCTCCATTATCTTGAGACCTCCCACTTTCAAAATAAATACAATCAAAGGCCGATTAAAAAAAATTAAGATGCAGCTGAATCATGCAATTAAACTTTGTTAATTGTAAGTTTTCCCATTTTGTCAAATCTGTCGCAATCTGCTGCTTGAGTTTAAGATAATTGTCCTCCTTCAGTGTGCTACATCTTGGTGTAATGTATATCCCTAAATACTTAACCTTGCTTGTGACCTGTATTTCTAAAACTTCTTCCAGCTCTTTCTTTGGTCTTGCTAGCATATTCTTATTAATATCTTTGTTTTATCTTTATTTATTTTCAAACCTGCTAGTTTTCCATAATCTTCTATTTTTTCTATTAATTTAGGTGCTGTTTCCAATGGATCTTCTAATACAAATACCAGGTCATCTGCAAAAGCTTGTAATTTATACTCTTCTTTTTTAATTTTCATTCCTTTTATTTCTTTTTCTTCTCTAATGTTCCTATTCAGCACTTCCAGTGTTAACACAAACAACAGAGGCGACAGTGGACAGCCTTGTCTGGTCCCTTTTCTTATATCTATAAAGTCTGTTAATTCTCCATTTATCATAACCTTTGCAGTTTGTTTATGATATATCATTTCGATGGCTTGAGTAAATTTTTTACCAAAGCCCACTTGGTCCAATTGTAGCATAAAATGCCAATTCACATTATCAAAGGCTTTTTGTGCATCTATAAACATCGGAGCCATTTGTTTTTTAGGATGCGCCTCATAGTATTCCAGTGTATCTAAAATTATTCTCATATTATATTTAATCTGTCTCTTCGGCAGAAATCCATTTTGATCAGGATGAATAAAATTGTTTAAATATCTTTTCAGTCTTTCTGCCAGAATTGAAGCAAAAATTTAATAATCTGAATTTAATAGTGATATAGGTCTGTAATTTTTAACTTGCTGTGGGTCTGTGTCCTCCTTCGGTACAAGTGTTATATATGCTTCTGACCATGTTTCAGGTATTCTCTTCTTTGTCATAACTTCATTCATAACTTCTAATAAGTGAAGATTCAATGTTTCCTGGAATGTCATAAAATTCCACTGGCAAACCGTCCAGACCTGGTTCTTTCCCAATGTTTTGCTTTTTTAAAGCTTCTGTTAATTCCATCATTGTTATGTTACTTTCTAACATTGTTTCAATATCTTTGGGTATCTGAAGCAAATTTGCTTCCTGTAAGTATTATTGAATTCTTTCTTCCTGATAGTACAGTTTTCCATAGTAATCTTGAATAATTTTTTTCTTCTCCACATTTCCATAGCATACATGTCCTTGTTCGTTTATCAATTGATTTATTCTTCTCGAGTCTCTTTCCTTTCTCAATTTATATGCTAGCCATCTGCCTAGTTTATTTGCATCTTCAAAATAGTTCTGCTTAGCATTTCTAATTTTTTGTGCTATTTCTTCTTTTTCCATTAGCCCCATTTTATGCTTAGTTATGTCCATTTTAATTTTAATGTGCTTTTTTGTGGAAATTTCTGTAGTTCTTTTTCCAACTTCTTATAGTCATCTTCCAATATTTTAAAGATTTTTTTCTGTTTTATATTTCTTTTCCTTGTATTGTCCATTATCAAACTTCTTGTATAGGCCTTCATCATGTCCCAGAGGTTCTGTATTTTCTTTAAAGAAAAAAGTCAATTCTCTCTCAATTTTCTGTTTAAAGTCTTTTTCCTTTAATATTGTATTATTTAAAGTCCATCTAGAGCTGCTTTTTTGTCCTTTCCATACAAGTGTTATTGGATTGTGATCTGCCAAGGTACTTGCTTCTATTTCAATGTCTTGTATGTTAGAAAGCAATTCTGTTGACGTCCACATCATATCTATTCTAGACCATGATGCATTTCTATTTGAATAAAAGGTATATTGTTTATTTTCTGCATTTCTCTCTCCCCATGCATCTTTTAAATTTATCTCATCTACCATTCGAAAGAAGGATTTCGGCAATGTCTTTCTAGTTTTCTTTGCTGATTTTTGTGTTTTATAATCCAATTTGTAATTTATTATTCCATTAAAATCTCCCATCAGACAGATATTAGCATAGTCCAGTTCAATTATTTTCTTATGTAATTTCCTGTAAAAATCTTCTTGATTATCATTTGAAGCATAAATTGCTATTAAAAGTGTCTTTAAATTATTGTCCATTATCTCCACCATCAAAATCTTTCCATCATCATCTGTACAAATTTGTTCCGCAGGGATTGTATCTCTAATGTATAATGCCACTCCTCTCTTTTTATAATGTGTTAACGCTGTAAATAATTTCCCTAATTTTTTTTTTAAACAAACTTTATTAATTTTACAGAAAACACAATATACAAACATACAAAAAACAAAACATAAACAAAACTAAAAGATCTTTTCTGAAGGCTGTCTGGTCCCGGGTTGAAACTCTTCACACAGACACAAATTCAAACAACATATTCACTTTATATATCCTTCCATATCTTATTATCATTTTCTTTTTATATATATATATAAACCATTTTTATCAATTTTATAAAAACAATGCACAAAGAATCAAGGCATAACAGCTTATAAATTCTTTTCTAAGAAAAAATAATAAAAGAAGAAAACCAATAGAACATAACAATTCCAAATTATAGTATCAATACTTTATCTATTTAACTTCATATCTTATCCCAGCTTCTCCTTTTCATCCAAATTATTTCTTGTTAATTAAAATTTTATTGCCTTTTATCAATATATAAAATCCAAAAAAACATAACAAAACCTTTATATATCCTTCCATATCTTATTATCATTTTCCATAACATTCTTTGTCTGTTCTATTTCCAACTATCCATTCATCTTTTTTCTTTTACTATACTTCTCCTATACACCAATTGGAGTAACGTCTATAACTCATTACCCTAACTTAAAAGTACTTCATATAACAATTTTTCTTGCGATTCTGTTTAATAGATTCTAAAATTACACAATGAATTTTATACTCTAAATACACATATAAAAACACAATCTTATGTACCCTCCAGAATCCCTCTTTTATCCTAAATTAAATTCACCCATTGTCTCTGAATAAACTTTTTTTCTTTAGATCTTGCTTCCCCCCATTGAGGCTTCTCCTCCCCCCCTTTCTCTCTTGCTTATTCTTCTCCTTGCCCTTTTTACCCCTTTGTCTCTCCTCCTCCCTTTTCTTACTCCCTTTCCTTTCCTTTGCTTTCTAACCTTGCCTCCACCTTTCCACTCATTTTTCTCTTTTTTTGGTTGTTTTTATAATTCTTAAAATCCCCTTTTTCTTATCCTTTTTCTCCTCCTCCCCGGAAAGAACCCATTGTTCATCAAAGATGGCTTCTTCTTCCTCTTCTTCTTTGTCCCAGTCCTTCTGCTGCGTAGTCAACTTTTCATAAGTACATAACGCCATTTCTAAAAATTGAAACAAAGTGCCCAAAGTATCTTCCTTTTTATATTTTTGATATTCAGTCTTTAGTTCATCCACAAGTGATGCCATCATGAAAAGCGAAACTTTTCCCAAAACAACCAACCAAGTATTTTTAATCAAAAATAATTCAAAAAAAATTCCAAAAATTAATACTTTTCTTCCTTCTTCTCTTTCTCTTTCTGAGGTTAATGTTTAATCAAAGAGGTCCAATTACCATATACCTTTCTTTGGGATTCTAGGCAATCTCCTCCTTTTTCAGCTTCTGCTCCAATTTTTTTTCCTCTCCCTTCCCACTTGCAACATCAATTTTAAATAATCAGAAATCCATACCTCTAATAAGGGTTTTCCAATTTCTTAAGTTTTTCAATGTCCAGGAACCCTTTTGTCCCTTAGCTTCAACTTTCAGAATAATTCACCTTCAATGTCCAAACATATTTCATATCTGCTGTTTCCATGGGGTGGGAGAGTGAAGAAAAAAAAGTTCCCTTTAACAGCTTCTCCGCCGCTTTCGATCTTCTTAGGGATACAATGTATCCTCCAGCAATTCAAACAGCTCAGTTCTAACAAATTTGAAAGATGGTGCTTGACCCGGCTCAGACAGCACTTTCACTCTTCTTGCTTCCTCCAGCACATTCTTATCCAGCTGCTGGCTTCTTCATGGCGGCCATTGCTGACCGCCGCTCCACCGCCTTGGGAAAAAGGGGTTTTCCAGGACGAGGAGGGGGTCTGCGACACCCCCAACCCCCTGTCCAGCTCCCCTCTCTCTTCAGCTGTCCCTACAGGGCAGCCATATCCCCCTGACCCATCTGGATCGGGGGTACCTCGGCGGCTAGCACAGCAGGAATCGCGAGCGGTCGCGAATTCCTACTGCCCCGAAGCCACGTGAAACCGGAAGCCCTTTTTGATTGAGTTCTTATGTTATTCAATGCGTGCACTTATTCTTCTGTTAGTTTGTCCAATGTATGTGGTGGGGCAGGCAATGCAAGGGATTTTGTATATTCCTTGATTTTCTAACTCGATTTTGTCCTTAGGGTTTCTTAGGATGGTGGATATCTTTCTGTTTGTGCAGAATGCTGTCTTAATGTTGTGTTTTTGGGGGATCTTGCTGATTTTGTCTGTAGTGCCTTTTATATAGATGGGAGGAGGGCTTTGCCATTCTCTTGTTCTCTGTCTTGGATTTTGGTTGGGGTTTACCTCGGCGGCTAGCACAGCTGGAATCGCGAGCGGTCACGAATTCCTGCTGCCCCAAAGCCACGCGAAACCGGAAGCCCAATAATTTCCCTAATTTTTGTTGTTTCAATATATAATCATGTTGTTTTTTAATATGTACTTCTTGTAGGCAGATTATATCAAATTTTAATTTCTCTAACATGAAATATTTTTACTCTTTTCGTAGCTGAATTAAACCCATTTATATTAATTGTAATCAATTTTTTCTCATCCATTTTAGACTTTGTAAGAAGAATTGTTGCTGTAGTAGATCTTAGTTCTTGTTGTTCTGTGGGTACACCACCTACAGCTCCTTCCTCTTTTTCAATTACTGCAGTACATTCCTCTTGAAATTCAATTAATGACTCTTCTTTTCTTGTATCTTCCTCCCTTCCTCTAAAATATTCCAGATAGAATAACTCAGCTTTTTCAACTGTATCAATTCTATGACTTTGTTCCTGCCAGGTAAATATGAGACCTTTGGGGATCAGCCATCTGTAATTTATTCCTCTCTTAAGTAACTCTTTGTTCAAAAATAAATATTCTCTTCTTGTCTCTCTCACTCTTCTCGGTACCTGTTTCAGTACCACTATTTCTTTATCTTTGTACTTTAATGTTTTTTCTCTTGCCGCCTGAAGTATTTGTGATTTAATTATTTTCTTAGTAAATTTGATATGAACTTCTCTTGGCAGTTTATTTCTCATTGCATATCTTGTATAAACACAAAAAAATGTCATCCATTCCATCCATCATCTTCTCATTAGTTACCTCTAATGCTTCTGCTAGGATTTCTGTCATATTTCAGAAAAATTTCACCTTTTTCTTCTTCTATATTTTGAAATCTAAGATAGAATTCTGATCTATCAATTTCCCATCCCAATGATTGCAGAGATCTGCCCTTATTTCTTTCCACTTCACTCAATCGGGCATCCATATCTCCAATCTTTTTATCTCTTTGTACATCTTGTTCTTCAATTTTCTTTATTCTGTTCTCATATTGCATCATCATCTGTTGAACATTTTCTATTTTTTCATCCATCTTTTCCATTCTTTGCTCAATATTCTCCATTCTCTTTTCAATATTATCTGTTTTATCTGTATTTTTTGAATTCCTTGCATAATCATCTGCAGTGTCACTTCTTTCTCCTTCTCTTGTTGTAACATCACCATCACCTCCAGATGGTGAGGAAGAAGAGGTCGGGATTGAAGAAGCTGAGGCTGGTATTTTTCTGCTCAGCTTCAGCTTCAACCATAACAACACAAGAGCAAACAATAGATACAAACTAAAGGTTAATCGCACCAAACATGATTGCAGGAAATATGACTTCAGCAACAGAATGGTCAATGTCTGGAATACTCTACCTGACTCTGTGGTTTCTTTGCCAAACCCCAAAAACTTTAACCTTACACTGTCTACTATTGACCTCACCCCTTTCCTAAGAGGTCTGTAGGGAGCATGCATAAGCACATCAACATACCCACTGTTCCTGTCCTATTGTATCTTTTATTTTTTTATTTTTCTTATATGTATCCATGTATCCATGTATTCATAATTTTGTTTTTACTTATACCTATTATCTTGTAAGCAATTGACTAAATAAATAAATAAAATAAAGAAGATAGTCTCAAGATCCACGGGGATCTTGACAGATTAGAACACTGGGCCATATCTAACAAAATGAAATTCAATGCAGAGAAAAGTAAAGTCCTACATTTAGGCAAGAAAAACTAAAAGTACACATACAAGCTGGGTGAAATTAGGCTCAATAGCGGTAATTGTGAGAGGGATCTTGCAGTCTTAGTGGACAACCAGCTAAATATAAGCCAGCAGCATGCAGCAGCAGCCAAAAAAGCTAATGCAATCCTAAGTTGTATTAACAGAGGGATACAATCAAGATCAAGGGAGGTAGTAATACCACTCTATAAAGCCTTAGTAAGACCACACCTAGAGTACTGCATCCAGTTTTGGTCACCACATTACAAAAAAGATGTTGAGACTCTACAAAAAGTACAAAGAAGGGCAACCAGGATGATTAGGGGACTGGAGACTAAAACGTATGAAGAAAGGTTACAGGAACTGGGCTTGGCTAGTCTAGTAAAGAAAAGGACCAGGGAAGACATGATAGCAGTCTTCCAATATTTGAGGGGCTGCCACAGAGAAGAAGGGGTCAAGCTATTTTCTAAAGTGCCTGTAGGCCAGACAAGGAATAATGAACAAGGAGAGATTTAACCTGGAAATAAGCAGAAACTTTCTGACAGTGAGAATAATCAACCAATGGAATGGCTTGCACCATCACTTGAGACTTTCAAGAAGAGATTGAGCTGCCATTGTCAGAAATGGTGTAGGGTCTCCCACTTGGGCGTGGGGTTGGACTAGATGATTTACAAAAGTCCCTTCCAACTCTGAGTATCTGTTATCTGTTATCTGGTGGCTCATGGCTCACAAATTATTCACCAATAATGTTCATGATCAACGTTTGAGTTATTTGCTCCGCACTTCATTTAACAACCCCATAATCCCTTGCAGAGTCTGGGCAATTGAATGGAACTAGCAGAATGTTTTAATGGCTGGATGCTTTTCCTGTTACCAATGTGGAGTTTTGTTCAGCAGATATTATTCTCATTATGCTCAGAGAGAAATATCTGCCTCTACTTAGGATCGAACCCACAGCCTCCTGATTGTGAGGTGAGAGCTCCACCTCTAGGCCACCACACCACTCTTGCTCTGCACTATTTACTATTTATTTATTTACTTATTTATTTATTTTTGTCAATTGCTTACAAAATAATAATAAGTATAAATAAAATCATAGTTATGAATACATGGATACATATAAGAAAAATAAAAAATAAAAATAAAAGAAACAATAGGACAGGGACGGTAAGCACATTGGTGTGCTTATGCACGCCCTCTTAGGAAAGGGGTGAGGTCAATACCATGTTTCTCATAAAATAAGGCTGGGTCTTATATTTTTTTCAGCCCCCCAAAAATGGCTAGGCTGTCTTTTCAGGGGTGACTTAATTCCCCCCTTGCATCCTCATCTAGAGTGCCCCGCGGGCAGCCTTGCCACCAGCCACTCCTAACGGGTGATCATAGCGAAGCTCAGTGAGCTCCTTACTCCCACCAAAAACCTTTGCTGCAGACCAAGACCTTTGACACCTGCCACTGTTGCTTTCCCTTCTGCCCATTCTGCTACCATGTTTGGAGCTGCCGCTTCTGTGTTTGGAGTGCCGCTGCCATTTGGAGGACCGCCGCCATGTTTGGAGCTGCCACTTCCATGTTTGGAGTGCCGCTGCCATTTGGAGTGCTGCCACCATTTGGAGCACCGTCATCATATTTGGAGCTGCCACTTCCATGTTTGGAGCTGCCACCATGTTTGGAGTGGCGGCGGTGCTCCAAATGGCGGTGGTGCTCCAAACAGTGGCAGTGCTCCAAATGCAGAAGCGGCAGCTCCAAATGCGGTGGCAGCTCCAAATGCGGCGGCAGCTCCAAATGCAGACATGGCAACTCCAAACAGCAGCAGTGCTCCAAACAGTGGTGGGGTTCCAAATGTGGAAGCGTCAGCTCCAAATGCGGCAGCAGCTCCAAATGCAGAAGCAGCAGCTCCAAACAGCAGCAGCGCTCCAAACAGCAGCAGCGCTCCAAACCTGGAAGAGGCAGCTCCAAATGCAGTGGCAGCTCCAAATGCAGAAGCGGCAGCTCCAAATGGCAGAGGTGCTCCAAACAGCAGTGGTGCTCCAAATGTGGAAGTGGCAGCTCCAAATGCGGCAGCGACATGGGCAGAAGGGAAATTAACAGTGGTGGGTGCTGAAGGTCTTGGGTCTGCTGCAAAGGTGCTTAGCAGGACTAGGGAGATCTCCACGCTCTGCCATAATCGCCCATTAGGAGAAGCTGATGGCAAGGAATTGCTGCCCGTGGGGCACTCCTAACGGCAAGTCCCCCCGCCCTTCCCCCCATTTTGCATGTTTTAAGACATGTTGGGTCTTACTATTGGGGGAGGTCGTATTGTTGGAGAAACACAGTAGTAGACAGTCTAAGGTGAAAGTTTTTGGGGTTTGGGGAAGAAATCACAGAGTTAGGTAGAGTATTCCAGACATTGACCACTCTGTTGCTGAAGTAAACTAGTAATACTAATCAGTGAAATGGAGAAAAACACAGCAAAATCTACATGCATGTGTTATATATTGTATCAATGTGCACTGATGAGAAATATTTCTTACTTCAGCTTCTTTCCAGATTGATTTATTATCAAAATATGCATAACAGTTACCCTAATTTTCCAGCCATTCCCTGACACAAGTGTCAACTTTTTCTACTGTTACCAATTTAGCAAACTAGGGCTGCTTAAAATATAAGTTGGTATATTATAACATGGGAAAGCAATCATAAAATCTGAGAGAGAACAGGGTTTCTAAACAGTTTTTGAATTATATATGTTGGAATGAATAATGAATGAATAAAGTCATCACTGGAGGTTTTTAAGAAGAGACTGGACAGTCACTCATCTGAAATGGTGTAGGATCTGATTGAGGAGAAGGCTGGACTAGATGACCTCCAAGGTCCCTTCCAGCTCTACCCTGATTCTGATTTATCTGGACTCTTTTTCCATTTGAAACTTTCCAAAATCAAAGTAATAATCGCCCTTTTGCTGTTTATTCAAAAATACTGCATGCCCTTAAAGTTAGATTTAAAACTTATTTGGTTAAGAATTGGAGGACGTTCACCTTATGCAGTAAACCTTATTCATGCAAAGATTCCTAACAGCTGAAAAGTGGTTAACAAACCATTTGTGAAAATGATTAGAAAAGGAAATACATGAAGTTAGTGTCTTTAAAAGTACGGATCATTGCTTGAGTGACATAGTTATTCCTCATCTCCCAGAACTCTAAACTTTCCCAGAGACCACTGTTTCATGATCTCCCCTCAAGAAGCAACAGCAACTATATGGAGGGCTTGTCTAGGCTGGAATTCTCTCTGGCAAGGAATTGTGAAAAACTGGTCTTTCCTTGTCAGCTCTTCATTCTGCCACTGTCAACTCTGTTTTTAGCAGAGTCATCTTCAGTTCACCTTTTCTTCTCCAGAAATCAACGTTCTCTTTGCTTTTCATGAAAAATTCAGAGGAGCAAGTGGAGATGTTCCATGCAGTGAGGAGAGCAGCTGTGCAGAGGAAATCTGATTTTTTTTTTCCCAGACTGAACTGGTATGGAGAGAAAGATTTATGGTAATGGCTCCCTCAAGTGATGCTTTACTTCTGGGGATTACATGAGCAAGTCCATATACTTTTCCAAAAACAATAATTAGAAGTAATTTGCCATTTATTTTCTTTCTCACTTTCCAAATTAGTAGACCATCCTAATCAGACCAGATTTTGTTTAGATTTTCAGGATAAATAAGGTGATCAACCATCTTCCTTTAGGGAGGACAGTCCTTCTGTTCTGTCCTCTCTTGAAACATGTCCTCCTACATGTCCTCTTTTTTGATATTTGAAGACTAATCTGTAAATCCGTATTTGATCAATGCCGATCCAACCCATTGTGTGGGATGTGATGTATTTATATTTGACATGGCAATTTATCAAGGCTGGGTATAGTGCGGTGAGACACAATTATGAGATGCATGTGCTCCACATAGGAGAATTGTTTTGAGAGAGTGTGCCATGTGCAAGAGTGTACCACATGCAAGAGTGTGCCGTGCACAAGTGTGCACCATGCACAAGAGTGTACCACATGTAAGAGTGCGCCATGCACAAGTGGCTTTGTTTTTTTTCTTAAATTTATTTGTGTCCTTCTTCTCATTGTAAAAAAGTTGGTCACCTTAAGATAAGTCAAGTTCAGGATAGGCCCAAATGCTACCACTATATTATTTGCAAGGGTGGACTTCAAAAATTTTAAGGTTTATCCTCTGCCCAGTTACTGGGTGGGTGTGGCCATGGTGGGTGTGGCCTAGTTGGCTTCCTACACCATGAAGGGGGGTGTTTTTGCCCTCCCCAGGCTCAAGAGGCTCTCTGGAAATCAGAAACGGGCCTATTTCAGGCCTTCCTGAACTTCCGGGAGGCCCATTATTCGCCTTCCTCAAGCCTTTGTGTTCACCCTGCACTTACCTGCATCCAAAACAGGCCACATGGGGACTCCTGGCAGGGGCGGGGTAGGGTGAGTGGGGCCAGCCAGAAGTGGCATTTGGGAGGTTCTCCAAACTGCACAGAACCTTAGCTAGGGGCTCTCACAAACCCCTGCAAACCCCGAACAGCCCATCCCTGTGAATTTGGCTGTTTCTATGACATGCTAATTTTCTTGTGACCCAATTCAGCTTGTCCTGCAAGGACAATTAATAGAATAGAGTGGACCTTTTTCCAAACAAAGCAGTTAATCTATTGACCACATGCCACTCTTGCTTCTCATTTGTCCTTGATATGTATTAAGTGCCAAAATTTGAAGTCAATCCTAAAAGCTTTCCAAAAACTCAGAGTTAAAGAGAAATTGTTGAGAAATGAACAAATATCTAGAAGGAGATCTGATTCTGACATCCATTTCCTTTCATATAAGTTAGAATCACAGAATCATAAATCTGGAAAGGACTTTAGATATCTTTTAGTCCAATATCCTGCCCAAGGCAAGATTCCTATTGTAGTACCATCCTAGACAAATGGTTGTCCAATCTTTTATTGAAAGGCTCCAGCAGTGTTGCAAATTCATCTCTTTACCTTTCAACCCCATGTCTGTCTTTCAATCCTATGTCTCCTTTCCATGTATCATGGAAAGAAATGGAAATTCTTTCCATGTATAATGGAAAGAAATCCGGCAATCTAGGCAAAAAGGGGCATCTGTAGGTAAGTTATACCAGTCAAGATGGTGACTGTGTGCACAAAAGGATACATTTAAAAAGTGCTTCAATTTCAGTTACCTCTGGGAACTAATATATGTTTTCTCCTTTCTCTTCCATTCATTCCTTTTGTTCCTTTCTCCTGAAACACTGGAATGAAACTTTTGGATTTGATGCAGCCAGTGTAACTGCTTCCACCTCCCCCAACCCCATCAAATATTGCCATCCCTCCTGAATGATATTATGGTATCTCTGGACACCTGCATAACTGGATAGAAGCATTCCTGTCAAACAGACAACAAATGGTCAAAATTGGGAACATCCTATCAAATTCTGTACCTGTCAACAGTGGTGTCCCCCCAAGGGGACCAACTCTCTTCATATTCTACATAAATGACTTCTGTGATCATATTAAGAGTAACTGCGTCCTCTTCACTGACGATGTAAAGCTATTCAACACCACAGATAATACTGCGACTCTTCAAAAAGTCCTCGACTATGTATCAGAATGGTCAAGCAAATGGCAACTTCAAATCTCAATAAACAAATGCTGTCTTACATATTGGCAAAAAAAAAATCAGAAAATAAAATACAGGCTGAATAGTCAAGACCTTGTTGATGATCCAAACTCTGTCAAGGACCTTGGAGTACTCATCTCTAATGATCTAAGTGCTATAGCCCACTGTAACTACATAGCCAAAAAGGCATTAAGAATTGTTAACCTAATCTTATGTAGCTTTTTCTCTGGTAATATTACACTACTAACTAGAGCATACAAAACATTTGCTAGACCAATACTCGTCAGTCTGGAACCCACATTATGTATCTGATATTAACACAGAAAATCCAGAAATATTTCATAAGAAGGGTTCTCCACTCCTCTACTCGTTGCAGAATACCTTATGCCACCAGACTCAAAATTCTAGACCTAGAAAATCTAGAACTACGCCGCCTTTGGTCCGATCTAAGTATAGTATATAAAATCATACATTGCAATGTCCTACCTGTCAATGAATACTTCAGCTTCAAACATAACAATATAAGAGCAAACAACAGAAACAAATTCAAGGTTAATCGCACCAAACTTGATTGCAGGAAATACGACTTCAGCAACAGAGTGGTCAATGTCTGGAATATTCTACCTGACTCTGTGGTTTCTTCCCCAAACCCCAGTCTTTAACCTTAGACTACCATCCCTGTCCTATTGTTTCTTTTATTTTTCTTATATGTATCCATGTATTTATAACTATGTTTTTACTTATACCTATTATCTTGTAAGCAATTGCCAAACCAAATAAAATAAAAATGAATAAATAAAAATATATTCAGAAATATAGTATATATGTATTGCAGAAAATTTATTCTTATTGCATTTGCTACTGAGAAAAGTCAGGGGAACAGGGTAAAAGTGAAGTTGTCTATTCTAAGAGGAAATGTTGGATAGGGATGGAGATCTGGTCTGTCATTCTGAATGATTCAGAGGCAGTAAAATCAACAGGGTGCCAATCAAATCCACAGGTATTTCATAGCTGATTCTAGTTGCATCCCAGCTGCTATAGTCCAGATGGCTCTAGAGTTGGTACTTACAGATATAGGCATTCAACCTGCTACAGAATAGATCATTCCACTGTTTAAAACCTAAAATGCCAAAGATAAGACAGAAGTTACTTCTTAATTCCTTCAGCAGCAGTCTGAAAAATATTGCCATTCTTTATGTTGCATGGGAAATTTCCATTGGCTCCAATGGAATTTCCCACGAAAAGCAAAGCAAATGTTGACTTCTAGAAAATAAATGGAGAACTGAACACAATTATTGATATTCTGCCCTCCCTCCACTCCCCAAAAACGAATTGTCATTATAAAATTCATCACAGAAAGAGATCTAGGATTCAGGGGAAGAGAGAGGAGGGGAGGGGAAGGGAGAGGGGAGGGGAGAGGGGAGAGGACAGGAGGGGAGCTTTCTCCAGTCTTCTCCATCCCACTGCTTTCAAGATTTGTTGGCCATCCATTCTGAGCATTCCATTGAGGCCTACTCTGATGCATCTGGTGGGTATCAGTTTTGGAAAGATTAAATTATATCAGGAGAAGAGTAATTCAGCTTTGCACTCATGAAAAACTAATTATGGAAAAACTCCGTGAAATATATTGACTCCATTCCTCTGACTTATGGGATGACTCAAAGTCTAACACACAAACCCTTGTATTCCTGATGGCCCTGGCTTGAAAATATGGTTCATCAGAAACCACCAGGTGAGAAATGTTGGCTTATCAGTTGTCAGCTCCACACAGTGCTCATTCTGATATACGTTATTAGGCTCGCCTTCCTTCCACACTTCATAATTGAAAACAGATTCATCAGCCCATTTCCATCGCCTTTTCTGTTGACAAAAGACAGACTATGATCACATGTTAAGGAGGTAATTAACCTCTTGAGATGATAAACTATATGGATTAGCTTGAAGAGTTGACAAGTGGGCAGCTCTTAGATACTGGCTGTGATTAACAAATTCAGGTCCTTTCCTCAAATGGTCAAGTGACAATTTTTGTAGCTCACCTGCATTAAATTAAAAAAAAAATGCAAGATATCATATCATACTCAATTTATGACAATGAGTGTGGTATATTTATGACAATGAGTGTGTGTATGTGAGTGTGTGTGTGTGTGTAAATATATGTATGTATGTATGTATGTATGTATGTATCTATCTATCTATCTATCTATCTATCTATCTATCTATCTATCTATCTATGTATCTATGTATCTATGTATGTATGGTATTCAGCTTTGTTTGGGTATTTTCCAATGTCATTATAGTTGTGCTTTTAAAGTTGTAGCAATGTTTCGGCAGATTCTCATCGGCCATCATCAGGCTTCTGTATTGTGTTCGTCTGTGAGTCAGACTTTCACAGCCGTTTCTGTTTTAAATTTGGGGCTAGCCATCCTGATTGGTTGAGAGTCTGTGTTTATTGGTCTTCATGGTGGGCATCAGTTCTCTTCATGTATGGGTCGGAGGGGTTTGAAGCAGGTAGTGATGCAACTATAATGACATTTATAATGATGTGGAAAAATACTCGAACAAAGCCGAATACTATACATGTGTGTGTGTGTGTGTGTGTGTGTGTGTATGTATGTATATATATATATATATACATACACAACTTGGAGAGCTGAATCTGAAAGCACTTACAAACAGGAAAAGCTCTTGGAAAAAATTTAAAAAAAAATTAAAGAAATTAGAACATGACAAGAAAACCCCCAACAACTCACAACAACACCTGAAACAATTAGTGTACAATGTTTCCAACAGAGAACTCACCAAAACAGAAACAGAAGTCCTAACCAAAGGATTCAATTATGCTATAGCACCCCAAAAAATCCCCACAGAATGAGAAGGCGGAGCTTTGTTCCGGCGATACAGCTGCGATCTCGGGGCTCTGAGATCGTAGCCGATATTTTCGCCCCTGGTCGGTCCTAACGGACCTAAACCGTCCCGTAGAGACGGTGATCGTGAAGGGCATTGTTCCAGGATCCCAGAGATATCGCAAAATCTCTGGTTTGATCCGGAAGAAGCCCTTTTGCTGGCGGCGGAGAGGCAGCCTCCATAGCTGCTGAAGTCGGGACAGCTCCGGAAAGAAAGTGATTGGAGTGAAGTGTGTCGGCTGAGTGAGAAAAACTCTTTTGTGCTGTAAATTCGCTAAGGTTGGAAAGTTCATCCGATATAAAGAAGAAAGCTGTGAGATTTTTTTTTGACTGAAACTGTTTTGAGCGGCGTTTTTTTTAAAGTGATGTCAAATTGAGGCTTGGGTTTTTTTTTCTCTTTTCTTTATACTTTTTGGGAAAGATTTTACTGTGACTTTGTAGGTAACCGGATTGAATTTTCTCTTATATATATTTTTATGCTCCCTTTGATTTTATGCTTCCTTTGATTTTTTAACTTTCTTTAGGATAGAGGCTCCCTTTGGCTATTTTTTCTTTTTTTTCCGTTTATATTATTCCTTTTTTCTGGCGGGCGGGGAGAAGGAGCATTAAGAAACTTTGTAACACTGCCAACTAGAGGCTTGAAAGTATCTTTATGTGAATTGGAGAGAATTGCAAAAAGACCTCATCTCAAGGACTTTTTAATGTGATAAGATAGAGGGAGAGCACAGCAAAATATTATTGCAGGTGCTTTCCTGGACTGTTATCAACAATACTTGAGGTTTGGCTTTGAAGCTGCTGGAGAAGAGAGTCAAAACAAGAGCCTTGGATAAATAACAAAGTGCAGTGTGTTTTCTTATACATACCCCATTCGCTAGCCTTCTTCTAAATTTTAATTTTAGTAATATTTTTATTTTTGCCTTTTATTTTAAAGGGAAAGCCTCAGAGTTTTTTCTTCTTTATTTTTCTTTTCTTTTTTATTGGGACTTTTTTGCTTTTCATATTTATGTTTTTGGACTACTTTGTTGTTGAGGTTGTTTTTTTTTTTGTTTTTTTTTTTTTGGATTATTGAGACTTTTTAATTGGATTAAGGTGTGAAGAATCTGAAGGAACTTTTTGTTTTTTTTTGTTTTTTCTCTTTTTGCTTTTTCTTTTTTCCTTTTTCTTTTGCTCTTAATCAATATTATTATTTTTGGATGTGTTTGTTTTCTCCTTTCTATTTTTTCCTTTTTTATGGTGGACTATCTCGTAATTGGATTAGGGTCTAGAAGAACCTGAAGATCTTTCTTCTTCCTTTTTTCCTGTTTCTTCTTTGGTTTCGTGTTTTTTACTATTGGAGTTCTCCATTTTGGATTATAATTGGCTGCTCTACCAGTTGGATTAAAAGTCAAGAAGAATTTGAAGTTTTGGAAACATTGAAATGAGCAGGAAACCAATACCATCTGGCATTTCTGCTTCTACCTCTGCTTCCCCACCAGTTGGAGGACAACGTTTAATTCAGACAATGTTGAAGCAAGATAAGGAACAAGAAAAAATAACTTTACAGATGATTATGCAAGGAATCCAAGATCTCAAGACAAAATCAGATATCATTGAACAAAGAACAGGAAATATTGAACAAAGAACAGAAAATATTGAACAAAGAATAGAAAAGATTGAACAAAGAGCAGAAAATATTGAACAAAGAGCAGAAAATATTGAACAAAGAATAGAGAAGACTGATGAAAAAGTGGAAAATATTAAACAAATGATGGTTAAGTATGAGGAGAGATTCCAAAAAATTGAGGAAGAAGGAAAACAAAGAGAGAAGAAGATTGGAAATATTGACAGCAGACTAACAGCGGTTGAACAAGAAAAAGGTGGGATGCTGAGGTGGGAGATGGAAAGGTCAGAATTTTACCTCAGATTTCAAAATATAGAAGAGGAAAAAGGAGAAAATTTGGCAGCGGTAATGATAGAAATTTTGGCAGATGTTTTGGAAATTACAGAGGAAAAGATGATGGATGGAATAGATGAGATATATCGAGTCTATACAAGATATGCGATGAGAAATAAATTACCCAGGGAAGTCCATATTAGATTTACTAAAAAATCCATTAAAACGCAAATATTACAAGTAGTAAGAGAGAAAACACTGAAATACAAGGGTAAAGAGGTTGTGGTTTTAAAACAAATACCCAGAAGAGTGAGAGAGATGAGAAGAGAATATCGATTTCTGACCAAAATACTATTGGAAAATGAAGTGAATTATAGATGGCTGATTCCAGAAGGACTAGTGTTTGGGTGGCAAGAGCAAAGATATAGAATTGATTCAATTGAGAAAGCAGAACTTTTTCATGCAGAATTCTTTGGAGGAAGAAGAGAGGAAGCAGAGAAAGAGGCTTTATCAATTGAGTTTCAAGATGAACAACTGGAGACTGAAAAAGAGAAAGGAGCAGCAGGGGGACAGATGGATAATAAAGAACAGCGTGAAGTGAGATCCACGAGAGCTGTTAGACCTAAATATAAAGCATAATCATGGAGGAAAAAAAACTGATTACAATGAATATAAATGGACTTAATTCAGCTGTTAAAAGAAGGAAAACTTTTCATAAATTAGAGAAATTAAAATTTGATATAATTTGTTTACAAGAAGTTCACATTAAAAAACAACATGAACAATTGTTATTACAGCCAAAATTAGGGAAAATATTTACCTCTTTGACTCAATGTAAGAAAAGAGGTGTGGTTTTATACATTAAAGAGGCTATTCCAGCAAAATTGATTTACACGGATGAAGATGGAAGAGTATTAATGGTAGAAATAATGGACAATAATATAAAAATACTTTTGATTGCAATTTATGCTCCGAATGATAAACAAGAAGAGTTTTATAAAAAGCTACATATGAAAATAATTGGACTGGACTATGTTAATATAATTATGATGGGAGATTTTAATGGAATTGTGGACAATAAACTGGACTATATAGCAACAACAACAAAGCAAAATAGAAAGGCTCTCCCAAGGTCCTTTTTTAAAATGACAGATGAATTAACTTTAAAAGATATTTGGAGAGAAAGAAATGTTAAAGCTAAACAATATACTTTTTATTCAAATAGACATTTATCATGGTCCAGATTAGATATGATTTGGATCTCAACAGAACTAATATCTAATATTAAAGAAACAAATATTGAAACAAGTACCTGGGCAGATCATAGCCCAATGACAATTAAATGGAAGGGACAAAAAAAAAGATCGAGATGGACATTAAATAATACTATTTTAAAGGAGAAAGATTTTACACAATGGATGGAGAAGGAATTGGCTTTTTTCTTCAGAGAAAATAAAAAAGAAGATACTTCAACGCAAAATGTGTGGGACACAATGAAGGCATACACTAGAGGTTTGATAATAGATTATACAAGAAAAAAGAATATTAGGAAAAGGCAAGCTTCTAAGGCCTTGGAAGATGAGTATAAAATTCTTGAAAAAGAATTACAGAAAATGCCACAGAAAAAGGATATTAAATTGAAGCTGGATGTAATTAAACATAAAATGGAATTAATAGAGAAAGAAGAACTGGCACAGAAAATTAGAAACTCTAAACAGAATTATTTTGAAGATGCAAATAAACCAGGTAGATGGCTAGCATATAAATTGAGAAAAGAGAAGGAATCAAGAAAAATATTGAAGTTAATAGATGAACAAGGCCAAGTTTATTATGGGAATAAGGAGAAAAAAGAAATTATTCGAGATTTTTATGGGCAATTATATAAACAGGAAAATATTGACGAAGAAAAAGTCAAACAATATTTACAGGAAGCTAATTTACCAAAGATACCTAAAGAGACTGAAGAAATGCTAGAAAGCAATATAACAATGATGGAACTAAATGAAGCATTTAAGAGACAAAATAATGGGAAAGCTCCGGGTCCAGATGGGCTTTCAGTAGAATTTTATAAAACATTTCAAGAATTATTGAGCATCCCATTGTTAGAAGTTATGAATGAAGTTATGTTAAAAAAGATGATACCTAAAACATGGTCAGAGGCTTATTACACTCATACCAAAGGAAGAGACTGACCCATTGCAAATTAAGAATTATAGACCTATTTCTTTATTGAATGCAGACTATAAAATCTTTGCTTCAATCTTAGCAGAAAGACTTAAAAAATATTTAAATAACTTTATTCACTCAGATCAAAATGGATTTCTGCCAAAGAGACAAATTAGAGACAATATGAGAGTAATCCTGGACACCTTGGAATACTATGAGGCTCATCCTGAAAAGCAAATGGCTTTGATATTCCTAGATGCTCAAAAAGCATTTGATAACGTGAACTGGAGATTCATGTTATTATTATTGGAGCAGATGGGTTTCGCTAAAAAATTTATTCAAGCAATAGAAGCTATATATAATAAACAGACAGCAAGGGTAATGATGGAGGGGGAACTTACAGATTTTATTAATATAAGGAAAGGCACAAGACAAGGATGCCCCCTATCTCCTTTGCTATTTGTGTTGACCTTGGAAGTGTTGAATAGAAATATTAGGGATGATAAAAGCATAAAAGGAATGAAAATTAAGAAGGAAGAATTTAAGCTACAAGCTTTTGCTGATGACTTAGCTTTTATTTTGGAAGATCCGCTAGAAACAGCTCCAAAGTTACTGGAAAGGATAGAGGCATATGGAGAGGTGGCTGGTTTGAAAATAAATAAAGACAAAACAAAGATTTTGACAAAGAATATGCTATTGAGACAGAGAGAAGAATTGGCAGATCTTTTGAAAATTCAAGTTACAAATAAGGTTAAGTATCTGGGGATATATTTGACAACAAGATGTAGCACATTAAAGGAGAATAATTATATTAAACTTAAACAACAGATAACTACAGATTTGAAGAAGTGGGAAAACTTGCAATTGTCATTAATAGGGAGAATTTCAACAATTAAGATGAATATCTTACCTAGAATTTTATTTTTGTTTCAAACAATACCAATTAGGCTTGGAAAAGACTATTTTGAAGATTTAAATAAAATTATGTTGAAGTTTATATGGCAAGGGAAAAAAGCGAGAATAAAGCTAAAGCTTTTGCAAGATGCTAGAATTAGAGGAGGTTTTGGTCTGCCGAATTGGGAATTGTATTATCAAGCTGCAAGTTTGATGTGGGTCAAAGAATGGATAACATTAAGGAAACATAGGTTGTTGACATTAGAAGGGCATGACTTGCTGTTGGGTTGGCATGCTTTTTTATGGTATAAGGGAACTAAAACACAGGGTTATTTTAGAAGACATTATGTACGGGAGTCTTTATGGTTAAATTGGGAGAAGATAAAAAGACAATGTTATTTGAAAATTCCAGTTTGGTTATCGACCATTGAAGCATTTTCCTATCCTATAATCTACAAGAAGGAACAAACAGTTAGATATGGGGAACTTTTGGATGAAAAGGGTGAACTTAAATCGATCCAAAACTTAGAGAAACAAGGTATAAGGATGAATTGGTTTTCATATGCACAAATACACTCAAGGTATGATGAAGATTCTAAAACGGAGGGATTTTATGATAAACAGACTGATTTAGATAAGATCTTGATGGGTACTCATGAGAAGGTGATTAAAAAACTATATGGTTATTTACTGGGAATGAAATTAGAGGAAGAACAAGTTAAAGAAACTATGATTGTTTGGGGGAAGAATTTTGGATATGGGATTGATTTAGAGAAATGGCAGAAATTGTGGTCTCAATATTATAAAATGACAATGTCAACAGCATATAAAGAAAACTTGTATAAGATGTTTTACAGGTGGCACTTTCCTCCGACAAGAATAGCAAGAATGTTTAAGAACAAATCTGAAAAATGCTGGAAATGTCATCAGATACCCGGCTCGTATTACCATATGTGGTGGACTTGTGAGGATGCTAGAAAATATTGGACTATAATTCGCATGTGGTTGGAAAAAATGATAAAGAAACATATAGATTTGAAACCAGAGATCTTCTTACTGGGAATTTTACCTGATATATATAGTAAAGATTTGAAATACCTGATTGTAAATGTATTAACAGCGGCCAGGATTGCATTTGCTAAAAATTGGAAGAATGAGAAAATACCATTACAGGAAGAAATTATTAAGAAAATATTGGAATGTGCTGAGATGAGCAGATTGACATTTGAAATTAGAGAGCAAGAGGATAAACAATTTTACGAAATTTGGGATCTTTTTTATAAATGGTTAGATGATAAAATACGATAATAGAATATTCAGAATGCTAGATAGTAAGGAATATCTTTATTTTGCTATTATTTTGCTATTTGATATTATATTTATAAAGGATTTTTTAGGATTGATTTGATATGACTAGATGATTTGTTATAGAGTAAACTGGTTTAAAGTATTGTTAGCTCATTAAGCATGAATGATTAAAAATATAGTCAAAAACTTCTTTTTTTAGTGATATTAGGATATATAAGTTTGGATTGACAATATGAGTTGTTATGTAATATAATTGTAATTGAGACTACAGAATGAATGCACAAAAATGATGAACCAACTGACACACTGGATGTACATATAAGAGTTGATGTTTTTATGTTTTGTTTGTCTTGTTTGTTTGTAGAAAATTAATAAAAACTTTTTCAAAAAAAAAAAAAAATCCCCACAGAATCCATCATATGTGCAGTAGAATCCAGCCTACCTAAATTAAATACAGATGAAGCTGATAAAATAAGACACCAAGTTACCAACATCCTATGCACAAGCAAACCACCCAAAAGCAACTTGCAGCAAAATGAATTTAAAGCACTACAAACCCTGAAAAGAGACAGCAGCATAATCATCCTCCCAGCAGATAAAGGGAATGCCACTGTAGTAATGGACAGAAAAGACTATGAAACAAAATTGACAGACCTACTCCAAGACTCCACATACAAACCCATAAACACAGACCCAACCACATATCTGGAAAAATTAACCAAGAAGAAAATTATAACCAGCCACATAAGTAAAGAGATCCAACACACGATCATACCCAGAGAGAAATCTTCCAGATGCCCCAAACTATACAGCCTCCCAAAAATACACAAAGAAGGCATACCTCTCAGACCCATAGTCAGCTCCAGAGGAGCACCACTACAAAACCTAGCTAAACACCTAGCAAAAGAGCTACAGCCCCATGCTGAAACAGCAGCTTCTCATGTACAAAACTCATACCACTTCTTGGAAATGATCAAAGATCTACACGTGGAGCAAGAAGATCTGCTTGTAAGTTTTGACGTGGTTTCACTATTCACTCAAGTCATGGGACTGAACTATGCACCCTGACTAAAATATTGATAGCCAACGGCTTCCACAAAAGCAAAATCACCAACTTGATCCACAAAAACACACTGAAACATAATAGAGACCCAGAAGATGAACAGACCTATGGAACAGCTGTCCTGCCCTACATAAGAGGCACTACAGACAAAATTAGTAAGATTCTATACAGACACCACATCAAGACTGCCTTCAAAACAGACAGAAAAATAGCAGCCATCCTCAGGAACCCCAAAGACAAAATTGACCTGGAAAACCAAGGCATATATGAAGTCCCCTGTGCATCATGCCCGGCCACATACATTGGACAGACCAATAGAAGAATAAGCACCCGCCTGGATGAACACAAAAATGCAGTCAAAAAGCTGGAACACACTTCCTCACTCGTGCAACACATGGAAGCCACAGGTCATAACATCAACTTCAATGGCACCAAAACCCTAGCCACCATAGAAAATCCCAGCCACAGAATCATCAGAGAAGCCATAGAGATTGAAAAAAGACCAGAAAGCATGAACAGAAGAGATGATTCCACCAGGCTGTCAATCATTTGGAAGCCTGCACTCACAAACAAAAAAATCTCCACACCACAAGCCAGGCAAACACCTGGGCACAAACAGATCCCCCCTGATACCTCCAGCTCAAACACACCCCAACCAGGCACCCAGATGAAACCCAGCTTCCTAACTAATGATAACCATCCATTTACCCGAAGCCAAGCTGCACTAAAGGCCTCCAATAAAGTAACACAATGTTGCCAGCCAATCAAGATACAAAAAGAGCCCCCCCCCCAAAAAAAAAAGACAGAAGATATTAGTAGCAGAACACAGCAAACTCCAAGACCAATAAACACAGACCAAGACTCTCAACCAATCAGGAGGAAGAAAAAAAACCATTCTGACACAGCAATAGGCTGCCCCAAATTTAAATCTGAAACCACTGTAAAAGTTTGACTCATAGACAAACAGCATACAGAAGCCTGATGATGGCAGATGAGATTCTGCTGAAACGTTGCTACAACTTTAAAAGCACCCCTATTATGACGTGGGAAAATACCCGAACAAAGCTGAATGCCAGACATGTAAGTACCCGCGAAAACTTAAGAAAACAAATATCAAACCTCTACGGGGAGGGAATAAACAACCAGATCAAAACCTATGAGAAACTGGAAATTAAAAGAGCAGTAATACTATGTGACCTCCAATTCCTACGCAGCTGCAGAGACAACAATACTACACCAACCTGCTTCAAATTAACATTTCATCAAAGCACAGCAGCCACTAAACGTATCCTGAAAAGAACTGAAATGGCTCTACTAAGGAACGAGCTCCACAGTAAGAGATTCCAATTAGATCAGTTAAACAAAGATTTGCTAGCACTACACCTGGAATTGAGCAGCAAAATCCACCCTCTACTTTGGGACAAGATAAAACAACTTACAACTTGGAGAGCTGAATCTGCAAACATTTACAAACAGGAAAAGCTCTTGAAAAAATTAAAGAAATTAGAACATGACAAGAAAACCCCCAACAACTCACAACAACACCTGAAACAATTAGTGTACAATGTTTCCAACAGAGAACTCACCAAAACAGAAACAGAAGTCCTAACCAAAGGATTCAATTATGCTATAGCACCCCAAAAAATCCCCACAGAATCCATCATATGTGCAGTAGAATCCAGCCTAACTAAATTAAATACAGATGAAGCTGATAAAATAAGACACCAAGTTACCAACATTTTATGCACAAGCAAACCACCCAAAAGCAACTTACAGCAAAATGAAATTAAAGCGCTACAAATCCTGAAAAGAGACAGCAGCATAATCATCCTCCCAGCAGATAAAGGGAATGCCACTGTAGTAATGGACAGAAAAGACTATGAAACAAAATTGACAGACCTACTCCAAGACTCCACATACAAACCCATAAACACAGACCCAACCACATATCTGGAAAAATTAACCAAGAAGAAAATTATAACCAGCCACATAAGCAAAGAGATCCAACACACGATCATACCCAGAGAGAAATCTTCCAGATGCCCCAAACTCTACGGCCTCCCAAAAATACACAAAGAAGGCATACCTCTCAGACCCATAGTCAGCTCCAGAGGAGCACCACTACAAAACCTGGCTAAACACCTAGCAAAAGAGCTACAGCCCCATGCTGAAACAGCAGCTTCTCATGTACAAAACACATACCACTTCTTGGAAATGATCAAAGATCTACACGTGGAGCAAGAAGATCTGCTTGTAAGTTTTGACGTGGTTTCACTATTCACTCAAGTCCCGATAAAAGAGACCCTCGAAATCATCAAAAATAAATACCAAACAGCTAAACACCTCATGGAACTAACAGAACACTGCTTAACCAACACATATTTCATATACAAAGGACAAAGATACAAACAAATTGAAGGAGCCCTCATGGGATCACCACTGTCACCTGTCATTGCAAACCTGTTCATGGAAGAATTCGAATCCAGAGCCCTGGCTAATGCCATACTCAAACCCAAACTATGGTTAAGATATATCGATGACACATTCGTGATTTGGCCCCATGGACAAGAAAACCTAAACAACTTCCTAACACACCTAAGCAGCGCACACCCCAAAATCAAGTTCACCATGGAAACAGAAACAAACAAACAACTACCATTCCTAGATGTACTAATCTACAAGAAAACAGATGGCACACTAGGACATACCATATACCAGAAGAAAACACACACCAACCGCTACCTCAATGCCCAATCCCACCACCACCCAGCACAGATAAACTCCATGGCCAAAACACTAATTACTAGAACCAAACGCCTGGCAGACAAGACACACATTAAGACTGAACTATGCACCCTGACTAAAATATTGATAGCCAACGGCTTCCACAAAAGCAAAATCACCAACTTGATCCACAAAAACACACTGAAACATAATAGAGACCCAGAAGATGAACAGACCTATGGAACAGCTGTCCTGCCCTACATAAGAGGCACTACAAACAAAATTAGTAAGATTCTATACAGACACCACATCAAGACTGCCTTCAAAACAGACAGAAAAATAGCAGCCATCCTCAGGAACCCCAAAGACAAAATTGACCTGGAAAACCAAGGCATATATGAAGTCCCCTGTGCATCATGCCCGGCCACATACATTGGACAGACCAATAGAAGAATAAGCACCCGCCTGGATGAACACAAAAATGCAGTCAAAAAGCTGGAACACACTTCCTCACTCGTGCAACACATGGAAGCCACAGGTCGTAACATCAACTTCAATGGCACCAAAACCCTAGCCACCATAGAAAATCCCAGCCACAGAATCATCAGAGAAGCCATAGAGATTGAAAAAAGACCAGAAAGCATGAACAGAAGAGATGATTCCACCAGGCTGTCAATCATTTGGAAGCCTGCACTCACAAACAAAAAAATCTCCACACCACAAGCCAGGCAAACACCTGGGCACAAACAGATCCCCCCTGATACCTCCAGCTCAAACACACCCCAACCAGGCACCCAGATGAAACCCAGCTTCCTAACTAATGATAACCGTCCATTTACCCGAAGCCAAGCTGCACTAAAGGCCTCCAATAAAGTAACACAACGTTGCCAGCCAATCAAGATACAAAAAGAGCCCCCCCCCAAAAAAAGACAGAAGATATTAGTAGCAGAACACAGCAAACTCCAAGACCAATAAACACAGACCAAGACTCTCAACCAATCAGGAGGAAGAAAAAAAAAACCATTCTGACACAGCAATAGGCTGCCCCAAATTTAAATCTGAAACCACTGTAAAAGTTTGACTCATAGACAAACAGCATACAGAAGCCTGATGATGGCAGATGAGATTCTGCTGAAACGTTGCTACAACTTTAAAAGCACCCCTATTATGACGTGGGAAAATACCCGAACAAAGCTGAATGCCAGACATGTAAGTACCCGCGAAAACTTAAGAAAACAAATATCAAACCTCTACGGGGAGGGAATAAACAACCAGATCAAAACCTATGAGAAACTGGAAATTAAAAGAGCAGTAATACTATGTGACCTCCAATTCCTACGCAGCTGCAGAGACAACAATACTACACCAACCTGCTTCAAATTAACATTTCATCAAAGCACAGCAGCCACTAAACGTATCCTGAAAAGAACTGAAATGGCTCTACTAAGGAACGAGCTCCACAGTAAGAGATTCCAATTAGATCAGTTAAACAAAGATTTGCTAGCACTACACCTGGAATTGAGCAGCAAAATCCACCCTCTACTTTGGGACAAGATAAAACAACTTACAACTTGGAGAGCTGAATCTGCAAACATTTACAAACAGGAAAAGCTCTTGAAAAAATTAAAGAAATTAGAACATGACAAGAAAACCCCCAACAACTCACAACAACACCTGAAACAATTAGTGTACAATGTTTCCAACAGAGAACTCACCAAAACAGAAACAGAAGTCCTAACCAAAGGATTCAATTATGCTATAGCACCCCAAAAAATCCCCACAGAATCCATCATATGTGCAGTAGAATCCAGCCTAACTAAATTAAATACAGATGAAGCTGATAAAATAAGACACCAAGTTACCAACATTTTATGCACAAGCAAACCACCCAAAAGCAACTTACAGCAAAATGAAATTAAAGCGCTACAAATCCTGAAAAGAGACAGCAGCATAATCATCCTCCCAGCAGATAAAGGGAATGCCACTGTAGTAATGGACAGAAAAGACTATGAAACAAAATTGACAGACCTACTCCAAGACTCCACATACAAACCCATAAACACAGACCCAACCACATATCTGGAAAAATTAACCAAGAAGAAAATTATAACCAGCCACATAAGCAAAGAGATCCAACACACGATCATACCCAGAGAGAAATCTTCCAGATGCCCCAAACTCTACGGCCTCCCAAAAATACACAAAGAAGGCATACCTCTCAGACCCATAGTCAGCTCCAGAGGAGCACCACTACAAAACCTGGCTAAACACCTAGCAAAAGAGCTACAGCCCCATGCTGAAACAGCAGCTTCTCATGTACAAAACACATACCACTTCTTGGAAATGATCAAAGATCTACACGTGGAGCAAGAAGATCTGCTTGTAAGTTTTGACGTGGTTTCACTATTCACTCAAGTCCCGATAAAAGAGACCCTCGAAATCATCAAAAATAAATACCAAACAGCTAAACACCTCATGGAACTAACAGAACACTGCTTAACCAACACATATTTCATATACAAAGGACAAAGATACAAACAAATTGAAGGAGCCCTCATGGGATCACCACTGTCACCTGTCATTGCAAACCTGTTCATGGAAGAATTCGAATCCAGAGCCCTGGCTAATGCCATACTCAAACCCAAACTATGGTTAAGATATATCGATGACACATTCGTGATTTGGCCCCATGGACAAGAAAACCTAAACAACTTCCTAACACACCTAAGCAGCGCACACCCCAAAATCAAGTTCACCATGGAAACAGAAACAAACAAACAACTACCATTCCTAGATGTACTAATCTACAAGAAAACAGATGGCACACTAGGACATACCATATACCAGAAGAAAACACACACCAACCGCTACCTCAATGCCCAATCCCACCACCACCCAGCACAGATAAACTCCATGGCCAAAACACTAATTACTAGAACCAAACGCCTGGCAGACAAGACACACATTAAGACTGAACTATGCACCCTGACTAAAATATTGATAGCCAACGGCTTCCACAAAAGCAAAATCACCAACTTGATCCACAAAAACACACTGAAACATAATAGAGACCCAGAAGATGAACAGACCTATGGAACAGCTGTCCTGCCCTACATAAGAGGCACTACAAACAAAATTAGTAAGATTCTATACAGACACCACATCAAGACTGCCTTCAAAACAGACAGAAAAATAGCAGCCATCCTCAGGAACCCCAAAGACAAAATTGACCTGGAAAACCAAGGCATATATGAAGTCCCCTGTGCATCATGCCCGGCCACATACATTGGACAGACCAATAGAAGAATAAGCACCCGCCTGGATGAACACAAAAATGCAGTCAAAAAGCTGGAACACACTTCCTCACTCGTGCAACACATGGAAGCCACAGGTCGTAACATCAACTTCAATGGCACCAAAACCCTAGCCACCATAGAAAATCCCAGCCACAGAATCATCAGAGAAGCCATAGAGATTGAAAAAAGACCAGAAAGCATGAACAGAAGAGATGATTCCACCAGGCTGTCAATCATTTGGAAGCCTGCACTCACAAACAAAAAAATCTCCACACCACAAGCCAGGCAAACACCTGGGCACAAACAGATCCCCCCTGATACCTCCAGCTCAAACACACCCCAACCAGGCACCCAGATGAAACCCAGCTTCCTAACTAATGATAACCGTCCATTTACCCGAAGCCAAGCTGCACTAAAGGCCTCCAATAAAGTAACACAACGTTGCCAGCCAATCAAGATACAAAAAGAGCCCCCCCCCAAAAAAAGACAGAAGATATTAGTAGCAGAACACAGCAAACTCCAAGACCAATAAACACAGACCAAGACTCTCAACCAATCAGGAGGAAGAAAAAAAAAACCATTCTGACACAGCAATAGGCTGCCCCAAATTTAAATCTGAAACCACTGTAAAAGTTTGACTCATAGACAAACAGCATACAGAAGCCTGATGATGGCAGATGAGATTCTGCTGAAACGTTGCTACAACTTTAAAAGCACCCCTATTATGACGTGGGAAAATACCCGAACAAAGCTGAATGCCAGACATGTAAGTACCCGCGAAAACTTAAGAAAACAAATATCAAACCTCTACGGGGAGGGAATAAACAACCAGATCAAAACCTATGAGAAACTGGAAATTAAAAGAGCAGTAATACTATGTGACCTCCAATTCCTACGCAGCTGCAGAGACAACAATACTACACCAACCTGCTTCAAATTAACATTTCATCAAAGCACAGCAGCCACTAAACGTATCCTGAAAAGAACTGAAATGGCTCTACTAAGGAACGAGCTCCACAGTAAGAGATTCCAATTAGATCAGTTAAACAAAGATTTGCTAGCACTACACCTGGAATTGAGCAGCAAAATCCACCCTCTACTTTGGGACAAGATAAAACAACTTACAACTTGGAGAGCTGAATCTGCAAACATTTACAAACAGGAAAAGCTCTTGAAAAAATTAAAGAAATTAGAACATGACAAGAAAACCCCCAACAACTCACAACAACACCTGAAACAATTAGTGTACAATGTTTCCAACAGAGAACTCACCAAAACAGAAACAGAAGTCCTAACCAAAGGATTCAATTATGCTATAGCACCCCAAAAAATCCCCACAGAATCCATCATATGTGCAGTAGAATCCAGCCTAACTAAATTAAATACAGATGAAGCTGATAAAATAAGACACCAAGTTACCAACATTTTATGCACAAGCAAACCACCCAAAAGCAACTTACAGCAAAATGAAATTAAAGCGCTACAAATCCTGAAAAGAGACAGCAGCATAATCATCCTCCCAGCAGATAAAGGGAATGCCACTGTAGTAATGGACAGAAAAGACTATGAAACAAAATTGACAGACCTACTCCAAGACTCCACATACAAACCCATAAACACAGACCCAACCACATATCTGGAAAAATTAACCAAGAAGAAAATTATAACCAGCCACATAAGCAAAGAGATCCAACACACGATCATACCCAGAGAGAAATCTTCCAGATGCCCCAAACTCTACGGCCTCCCAAAAATACACAAAGAAGGCATACCTCTCAGACCCATAGTCAGCTCCAGAGGAGCACCACTACAAAACCTGGCTAAACACCTAGCAAAAGAGCTACAGCCCCATGCTGAAACAGCAGCTTCTCATGTACAAAACACATACCACTTCTTGGAAATGATCAAAGATCTACACGTGGAGCAAGAAGATCTGCTTGTAAGTTTTGACGTGGTTTCACTATTCACTCAAGTCCCGATAAAAGAGACCCTCGAAATCATCAAAAATAAATACCAAACAGCTAAACACCTCATGGAACTAACAGAACACTGCTTAACCAACACATATTTCATATACAAAGGACAAAGATACAAACAAATTGAAGGAGCCCTCATGGGATCACCACTGTCACCTGTCATTGCAAACCTGTTCATGGAAGAATTCGAATCCAGAGCCCTGGCTAATGCCATACTCAAACCCAAACTATGGTTAAGATATATCGATGACACATTCGTGATTTGGCCCCATGGACAAGAAAACCTAAACAACTTCCTAACACACCTAAGCAGCGCACACCCCAAAATCAAGTTCACCATGGAAACAGAAACAAACAAACAACTACCATTCCTAGATGTACTAATCTACAAGAAAACAGATGGCACACTAGGACATACCATATACCAGAAGAAAACACACACCAACCGCTACCTCAATGCCCAATCCCACCACCACCCAGCACAGATAAACTCCATGGCCAAAACACTAATTACTAGAACCAAACGCCTGGCAGACAAGACACACATTAAGACTGAACTATGCACCCTGACTAAAATATTGATAGCCAACGGCTTCCACAAAAGCAAAATCACCAACTTGATCCACAAAAACACACTGAAACATAATAGAGACCCAGAAGATGAACAGACCTATGGAACAGCTGTCCTGCCCTACATAAGAGGCACTACAAACAAAATTAGTAAGATTCTATACAGACACCACATCAAGACTGCCTTCAAAACAGACAGAAAAATAGCAGCCATCCTCAGGAACCCCAAAGACAAAATTGACCTGGAAAACCAAGGCATATATGAAGTCCCCTGTGCATCATGCCCGGCCACATACATTGGACAGACCAATAGAAGAATAAGCACCCGCCTGGATGAACACAAAAATGCAGTCAAAAAGCTGGAACACACTTCCTCACTCGTGCAACACATGGAAGCCACAGGTCGTAACATCAACTTCAATGGCACCAAAACCCTAGCCACCATAGAAAATCCCAGCCACAGAATCATCAGAGAAGCCATAGAGATTGAAAAAAGACCAGAAAGCATGAACAGAAGAGATGATTCCACCAGGCTGTCAATCATTTGGAAGCCTGCACTCACAAACAAAAAAATCTCCACACCACAAGCCAGGCAAACACCTGGGCACAAACAGATCCCCCCTGATACCTCCAGCTCAAACACACCCCAACCAGGCACCCAGATGAAACCCAGCTTCCTAACTAATGATAACCGTCCATTTACCCGAAGCCAAGCTGCACTAAAGGCCTCCAATAAAGTAACACAACGTTGCCAGCCAATCAAGATACAAAAAGAGCCCCCCCCAAAAAAAAGACAGAAGATATTAGTAGCAGAACACAGCAAACTCCAAGACCAATAAACACAGACCAAGACTCTCAACCAATCAGGAGGAAGAAAAAAAAAACCATTCTGACACAGCAATAGGCTGCCCCAAATTTAAATCTGAAACCACTGTAAAAGTTTGACTCATAGACAAACAGCATACAGAAGCCTGATGATGGCAGATGAGATTCTGCTGAAACGTTGCTACAACTTTAAAAGCACCCCTATTATGACGTGGGAAAATACCCGAACAAAGCTGAATGCCAGACATGTAAGTACCCGCGAAAACTTAAGAAAATATATATATATATATATATATATATCAACACATTAAGCCATTTGTTTCCTTATACAGAATGCAACTGATGTTGATGATATTGTTCCCAGAAAAATAAATTATAAAATCATCTGATTTGAACTGACCAGTATAAGTAACTGATGCCAAGGATGTCTATGTTTAGCTCTGATCATTTCCTGAGAAACATGCTTACAACATTCCATGTTCCAGTTTGGTATCACTTTGTATAGCATAAATAACTTTTTTCATGGGCACCCTCAATTTTTGGGATTCCGCAAGGCTTTCCTCCAACAATGTAGTAAAAATGTTCCAGGTTGCATAAATAGAGGGATAGAATCAGGATCATGTAAAGTGTTAATACCATTTTATAATGCATTGGTTAGGTCATACTTAGAATACTGCATTCAATTTTGGTCATCACGATGTAAGAAAGATGTTTAGACTCTAGAAAGAGTGCAGAGAAGAGCAACAAAGATTATTAGGGGACTGAAGGTTAAACCATACAAAGAATGGTTGCTGGAATTGGGTATGTCTAGTTTGATGAACAGAAGGACAAGGGGTGACTTGATAGTAGTATTCCAATATCTCAAGGGCTGCCACAAAGAAGTCAGGTTATTTCCAAAGCATCTGAGGGCAGGACAAGAAGCAATGGGTGGAAACTAATCAAGGAGAGAAGCAACTTAGAACTAAGGAGAAATTTCCTGACAGTTAGAACAATTAATCAATGGAACAACTTGCCTCCAGAAGTTGTTAATGCTCCAACAATGAAAGTTTTTAAAAAGATGTTGGATAACCACTTGTCTGAAGTGGTGTAGGGTTTCCTGCCTAGGCAGAGGGCTGGACTAGAACAGTGGTCACCAACCAGTGGTCTGCGGCCCACTGGTGGTCCATGAGAAAATTTTGGTGGTCCTGCAATTAATCCAGGCTATGCAGGAACACAAGGCGCGCCACCCAATGGCCCGCGGGACCCCTCCCCACTCACTCACTCCTTACCTTAAAAAACTTGCCCACTAAGTTGCTATTTTGCCTTCAGGAAATTGTTGCATTTCTTGCTTTTTAGCTAATCTTTAGATCTTCAGCTCTGCTTTTAAGCACAGCTGAACCTTCCTTAGGACTGAAGCTTTTATTATTCAGTGCAGGTAGCCAATAGCAGAAAGATAGATCTCTGAATGAATCTGTGATTCTGTGAGCAACTCAATCTGCCTGCCTGCTTTGCTTGATTTTTGGGTAAAAGTTGCTCTTTTTTATAAAAAAATATCAATATTTATATACATGATGTGTTGTGAGTTAATTTTGTGAGTTTGCTTCCTAGAAAATTTTATCAGTTTGCTTGCAAGCAAATTTTATGTGACAGACTCAGGTAGCAGATTGCAGAATCATAGATCTCTAAATTAATCTGTGATTCTGTGAGCAACTCAATCTGCCTGCCTGTTTTGCCTGATTTTGGGTAAAAGTTGCTCTTTTTTATACAAAATTCAATATTTACATAAATATTTATAATATTTACATACAAGCCATGCCCAGCCAGTCACATGACCACCAAGCCACACCCACAAATTAGAACTGGTTAAGAAATTTGAATCCCACCCCTGCCTCTGTGTGTGTGTGTGTTTGTGTGTGTATGTGTGTGAGAGAGAGAAAGAGAGAGAGAGTGAGAGGTTATATCAGATCTCTCTCTCTCTCTCTTTCTCTCTCTCTGTCCCACCAATGTCAGCAAGCCACCATCAGTCAAAATTCATATTAGTGGTCCCCGGGATTTAAAATTATGAGTTTGGTGGTTCCTGAGGTCCAAAAGGATGGCGACCCCTGGACTAGAAGATCTCCAAGATCCCTTCCAACTCTGTTATTCTAAATCCTGAATACTAAAAATTAGTCCTTGCTCTTCTCCATTAGCTTACAGGCTACCATCCAGCCTGCAGTGTCTGCTGTTGGTAACCATACCTGAATCATGTTGAGTTTTTGCCATAAAGAGTTCTGATGAGACTTTTTACAGAGTAGTTCACCAATGTTTTCCCTAACCCTCCCCATTTTACCAGGCTTGGGACCTGCTCATGGTTGATGAAGCAACCATAAGGCTAGATTGAAATTACCTTATGATTCTTGATTCTTGACGAATGTATCTTTTCTTTTATGTACACTGATTCCTTGTGTGTCCAATCACACTTGGTCAATAAAGAATTCTATCTAAAAAAACATAAAGATAGCCTATCTAATATTTCCAAACCTAGATCATAAATGTATATTTACTACCTTTATATATGAGGTGGCTAATTCACAAGTCAATCTAAACAAATTCCCCTGCCCGTTTGACACCATTGCTAGTAACACTAAGATTTATTTCTTTAAAACTTGAAGGTAGAATGCATATATGGTAATGGAAAACTGGATGATTGATTGGTTGATTGGCTATTTTCATTTTTTAACTGCCCATGTCCTTCAGAGAAGCACTCCCCAATTGATTTAATTTATAACTGATATTATAGTCAGCTCAATTATCTAGAATCTCCCACTGCTCACCAGCAGTGATAAGTATATATACAGAGAGGGTGTATATTTTCAGGAAACATCCAAGCTTTAAAGCAGAACACCCATTTCCAAAGAAATGATTAATTTACCCATGAGTGGAAACCAGATAGCTGGCTAGAATTTAAAAAATGAGTGAAGAATGTCAAAAATTCAGAGTAGATATGTCACTTTTCAGTTGGTGCCTATCACCCAAACTCAGAAAAGAAGATTTTACAGAGGTTTGATTGAACCTAATTTCCTGAACCAATTCCAGTCTGTCTAAGTCCTTCTTAAGAAGAAGTACTCAGAACAGGAAACCAGAAGTTAATATAGGATTTGATCAAAGTGGAATAAAAAGGAAGAATTTGTCATTATTTGGAAATGATGCTTCTGTTGATAAAACCCAAAATGGTGATGCTTATTTTTCCTGACCACATCAAACTACTGATTATATTCTGTTAGCGATCAGCTTTTTCAAGACTTGTCACTCATACTGTTATCAAGCTGGGAATAGTTGCATAGTTTATTTCTTAAGGGAAAAACTTTACAAGCTCTCTATTAAAGTACATTCTATTACTTTCGTCACATTTCATTGATTTTGAATTTCATTTATGCCTTTTTGAGCATTATTTTCTTTCCCATCTACCTTTTAGGTCATTTCCACATTTCTTAAAGTTTCCAACTGTCTCTTCATTGAAATCATAAATATATACCATATTTTTATACTATAAGATCCACTTCCCCACCCCCCACAAAAAAAGTGGATGGTAAATATCTGTGCATCTTATAGAGCAAATGTTGCCGAAGCCCCGCCCACCCACCTGCCTCCACCCTTCAGCCTCTGTCTCCTTGCAGCAAACAGCCTAGTCAGTTTCTGCAGAGCCTGATTTAACACAAGCAGCTGATTGGCGATTGGATCGGCTTTCCGGAATACCGCCAATCAGCTGTTCCAGGCTGCAGGTATCGCTGCCAGCCTATTGCCGACTCCAAGTGCCCAATTTTCAAACCGTTTCAGGTGGCGGCCATCCCCATCTGAAAGGGATGGGTGGAGCTTCAGCAACATTCATTCTAAAGATGAAATATGCTTAAGCTGACCAGGCTGTTTGTTGTTTGCTATAAGGAGGCAAATTGCTGGGAGGCAAAGGCAGAATTCTTATTTCTTGTTTTCCTCCCCAAAAGCTAGGTGCATCTTATAGTCTGGAGTGTCTTATAGCGCAAAAAATACAGTACTAGTCAATGTTTCCAAACCTGGAACATAAATGTATATTTACTCAGAGGCTACTCACTTTGTACATGATGTGGCTAATTCACAAGTCAATCTAAATACATTTCCCTACCTGCTCAAGACTATTATTAGTATTAAAAACCAAGATTTATTCCTTAAAAAATTACCAGTGAAAGTAGAAAGCATATAGAAAGGAATGGAGGCCTGGAAGATCACTTATTCATTCATTCTTTCATTCATTCACTCATTCATTCATTTATATTTTCAAATTTTTTATTACTTCTCTCTCAGAGAAGGACACTGAAGTTGTATCTCCATGTCAATTATTTAGAATCTCCCCCTGCTGACCCAGAATTTTAACAAAATAACAACAACAGATAGGCACCTGCCATATAACACCCCAGATTTAACAATGATAAGAAAGACAAAAAAAAGTCTAAATAGTGGATGTGGCAGTGCCTGGAGACAGTAGAAGAGAAGAGAAAGAACTGGAGAAAATAACAAAATAGAAATAGAATGACTGTGGCATAGGCAAGCAACAGTATTTGAGTGTAATCCCAAAACAACTGGCACACCATTTGAATACTGGCAAAAAGTATCTGAAGTATTTGAGCAGTTTTGGGCTCAACCCTAAATGTTGAATTCCCTTCTCCTGGATCTGCAAGATTTAACTAACCACTACTTTTGGATAATGCATCAATTTAGAAAATATTTATATTCTGCCTTCTTTTTTCCACTAATTCAGCAGTGTCAGGAAGAGTTAAAACAAGTACAAGACAGTGTGTCTTTAAACACAATCCCATGGCAGCCATCTTATCCATGTTCCTCTTGCCACAGAAGCTACAATTCTGACTCTACCCATTTTCTATTTGAACCTGCCTACTTTCCCTCACATTCTAACAGGCTCAATTGAAGCATCTGAGTTCAAAACAACGGTCCCCTCTTGTTCAATAATGAGAACAATACAGCAAGAATGATATAAGCATTAGGATGTGTTTATTTGCATGACACTATGGTTGATAAGAGTCACGAGAAGAAGGAGAGATCCAAGTCATCTCTTCTGAAAAAGGGTTTTGAAAGGAGATAGATGAGAGCTGGACTTCCGTACTATAAGGAGGAGGGTGGTAATGAATGGCATAAAAGAGGCATCCACAAAGTATCCTGGTTTATCATCATCCAATCCAATGGCATCTTCACAAGTAGTGAGTACAGATTTCTCTACAGTTCATGCTTGCAGATGTAGGCATTGAGTTTCTGGCATGGGGAATCATTCCACTCTTTAAAATCTAATACACAAAAGACAAGATATCAGGTATTTCGTGCCCTAGCCATTCATTTTTGAAGATATACGGATGAGATGTCCTTGAGATGGACAGTCATTTGGAACATTTAGAATTACTGTACTTCCTTGAATATTCACTGGGTTGCCTAAAACATTTTCTGTGAAATACATATCCAATCCATTAGTCTAGGTCAACTTGCTGCAGCCAACTCTCTGCAGGATAAGAATTGTCTCAAAGAAATGGTAGGATTGAATCATTAAAGAAAGCATGCAAAAAAATGAAATGCGAATGACAAAAATTAAAATGTTTTAATTATTTTAAATAATTAAATTGAGTTGTTCAGTTTAATTTGTCCCATGGCAAGTTGACTGTGCTGGCCATTGCAATTTTGCTCTGGAAACTGTCCTGTGGCTGTGGAAAGTTGTCCCGTTCCAGCAACTCATGGTAATTATTTTTGCCAATAACCAGAAAATTCCCACTGACACATATCAGCAAATACAGGTGAAACTCAAAAAATTAGAATATCATGCAAAAGTTCATTTATTTCAGTAATGCAACTTAAAAGGTGAAACTAATATATGAGATAGACTCATTACATGCAAAGCAAGATAGTTCAAGCTGTGATGTGTCATAATTGAGATGATTATGGCTTACAGCTCATGAAAACCCCAAATCCACAATCTCAGAAAATTAGAATATTATGAAAAGGTTCAATATTCTAGGCTCAAAGTGTCCCACTCTAATCACCTAATTAAGCCATAACACCTGCAAAGGGTTCCTGAGCCTTTAAATGGTCTCTCAGTCAGGTTCAGTAGGAATCACAATCATGGGAAAGACTGCTGACCTGACAGTTGTGCAGAAAACCATCATTGACACCCTCCATAAAGAGGGAAAGCCTCAAAAGGTAATTGCAAAAGAAGTTGGATGTTCCCAAACTGCTGTATCAAAGTACATTAATAGAAAGTTATGTGGAAGGGGAAAGTGTGGAAGAAAAATGTGCACAAGCATCAGGGATGACCACAGTCTGGAGAGGTTTGTCAGGAAAAGGCCATTCAAAAGTGTTGGGGACTTTCACAAGGAGTGGACTGAGGCTGGAGTCAGTGCATCAAAAGCTACCACACACAGACAGATCCTGGACATGGGCTTCAAATGTTATATTCCTCTTGTCAAGCTGTTCCTGAACAACAAACAACATCAGAAGCATCTTACCTGGGCTAAAGAAAAACAGAATTAGTCTGTTATTTATTGGTCCAAAGTCCTCTTTTCTGATGAGAGCAACTTTTGCATCTCATTTGGAAACCAAGGACCCAGAATCTGGAGTAAGATGGAGAGGCACACACTGCGAGATGCTTGAAGTCCAATGTGAAGTTTCCACATTGTCTGTGTTGATTTGGGGAGCTGCTGGTGTCATCTGCAGGTGTTGGTCCACTGTGCTTCATTAAGTACAGGGTCAACGCAGCCATCTACCAGGAGATTTTGGAGCACTTCATGCTTCCTTCTGTAGACGAGTTTTATGGGGATGCTGACTTCATTTTCCAGCAGGACTTGGCACCCACCCACACTGCCAAAAGCACCAAAACCTGGTTCAATGACGGTGGGATTACTGTGCTTGATTGGCCAGCAAACTCACCTGACCTGAACCCCATAGAGAATCTATGGGGCATTGCCAAGAGAAAGATGAGAGACATGAGACCAAACAATGCAGAAGAGCTGAAGCATCCTGGTCTTCCATAACACCTCAGCAGTGCCACAGGCTGATAGCTTCCATGCCATGCCACATTGAGGCAGTAATTGCTGCAAAAGGGGACCACACCAAGTACTGAGTACATATGCATGCTCATACTTTTCAGAGGTCCAATATTGTTCGATGTACAATCCTTGTTTTATTGATTGCATGTAATATTCTAATTTTCTGAGATTGTGGATTTGGGGTTTTCATGAGCTGTAAGCCATAATCATCACAATTATGACAAATCACGGCTTGAACTATCTTGCTTTGCATGTAATAAGTCTATCTCATATATTAGTTTCACCTTTTAAGTTGTATTACTGAAATAAATGAACTTTTGCACAATATTCTAATTTTTTGAGTTTCACCTGTACAGTTACACAAATTTTTGAGGAAAGAAAGAAAAAGACCTTTTCAGGTTTTAACTTGGTAGCCACAATACTCAGCAAAAAAAAAAAAAAAACCAAACAAACAAATTTGTACAATGAAGCTATGTTATAAATCTGAGCAATGTAAAATGTCTCCAAGCTAACCAAATGGTTTATTAAACTGATAAAATGAAAACTAAGCTTTTGAACTTGGATGAGTACCATAAAGAAAATTACCAGGAAATTCAGTGAGGAGCCTGGATGGTCACATTTCTGTTTATTTCTCAACTGTGAGAATCACTGACCTACCTGTAGAAAGCCTCAGCTCCACACAGTGCTCAGCATTACCATAGTTGTCTGGCTGACTTTTCATCCAGGCTTTGTAGTTATAAGTTGATTCATCAGCCCACCTCCATTTTCCAGTCTGTTGAACAAAAGCAGAGCAGATGAAATGGATAAGGAAGTTAAACTGGCTCTTAGATTCCACTGATTATGATCAGGAAAGCTACAAAGATTGGCTACAAATATCAGTTAATTATAACCAATGTTAGGTATTGACTATGGTGAATAGAGTAGACAATGGTCTCCACAACTTCTGTAGTAGTTAACTTTGTAATATTGAAAGCATCTTGCAAAGAGTGATTTGCTTTAAAGAAATAACCATCACTTCAAAAGAAAGAAAATAACTCTTCAGGTTCTGTTCATTTATTTTCCTCTCATTCCCAGATTTTCTCAATGCCATTAGTCACCATCACTGCAAACATGAAAGCTTCGTACTACCACAGTTATTGTTTACACAGACTTCAGAGAGTAATTAGGACTTCAGAAAAAACAATTACTACCAACCTGCCTTCCACTGATGACCTGTATACTGCACAAGTCAAAAAGAGGGCTGTGAAAATATTTACAGACCCCTCACATCCTGGACATAAACTGTTTCAATTCCTTCTCTCAAAACGACGCTATAGAGCACTGCACACCAGAACAACTAGACACAAGAACAGTTTTTTCCAGAACACCATCACCCTGCTAAACAAATAATTCCCTCAACACTGTCAAACTATTTACAAAGTCTGCACTACTATTACTATTAATCTTCTCATCACTCCTTATCACCCATCCCCTCCCACTTGTGACTGTATGACTGTAACGTTGCTTGTATCCTAACAATTTTTATTGACTGTTTCCTAGTTTGATTTGATTGCTTATGGGTACCCTATGACTATCATTAAGTGTTGTACCTTATGATTCTTGACTCTTGATGAATGTATCTTTTCTTTTATGTATACTGAGAGCATTTGCACCAAGTTAAATTCCACACTTGGCCAATAAAGGATTCTATTCTATTCTATACTGAGATGTCTATGTATATATATTTTCCTCTTGCACACCACTTATAGAAATTACAACTTAATTTGAAAAATTATTGGGATTTAATCAGACAAGTAATTGAGGAAAATAGGAATAGCACAGTCACAGATTGTTCAAAATGGAAGAAGAGAAGTTCACCTGGTGGACATCCTGAAGACCAATCCAGACATTGCTTAATTCCTGTTGATAGGTGGAGATATGCTCAGCCACCAGAAGAGTCTCGGCTTTGGTGAGGATAGAGGTGAGATGAGCTCCACGGCCATAGCTCTGGCATTCAATCTTGAAGTTTAGAGGAAGAGAAAAGCAGATAGTTCTCTTGATAATCTTTCATATGCAACACTAGGATATAGCAGAGAAGCCTATAAATGTATATACTAAAGATGCTTTTTCCAAAATGCCAGTTGCCTTTTGGTAAAAGCAACTTTGGGACAACCATGACCTGGATGACTGAAAATCTCCATAGGCATCTATCAATTAATATTTGTGCAATATTAATATACGCAGTACAGTAAAATGCCTACACTGAAGAACATGTGTTAGTGGATTGTACAACACTGTTATTGCATCATCAATTTGTCAGATCAGTTCTGATCCTCTAAACTTGAAGTCCAACTTTCTACCCAGTGCATAAATCAAAATGAACACAGCCCTGAAAGAAGGCTGTCAATCAGAAGCACTCAATTAAACAGAATCCATCATCTTTTTAGGTTTCCATATCTTTTTAGGTTTCTGGGCACTCATATCTTACTACTTTGGAATCTGCCTTCAAATCCAGTTACACTCTGAAATGAGGGTGAATTTGTCTTGGTGTCATCTATGTGATTCAGTTACTTGAAGAATTCTGCCCTCTACTCTTTTTGTCTGAAGGTTAAATATGATATCACTCTTTCTCCATAAGATTAGATTTTTAGTCCATTAATTATCCTCATTACATTTTCTGGATCCTTTCCAGACTATTTTAATTCTTTTTAAAATATAGTTGTCAGAACAGGATACTAATACTAAATAATAATTTCATCAAAGCCAAATAAAAAGTAATAAAAACCTATCATTAATTGGAAACAAGGCTTCTGTTGATACAACATAAAATGATGTTGCCTGTTTCTTCTTCCCAACCACATTACCGATTATATCCTGTCTACAATCAGCTATTCCAACACTATTTAACCAATACAGTTATCACCAGCCTATACTGGTCATTTTGTTTCCTGAGGGAAAAACTTTGCAACCTCGTTATTAAATTACATTATATTACTTTTATTGCATTTCATTGAGTTGAATTTTGAATTTCATTGATGCCTTCTAGGATATTGTTATCTATGGATTGCTTTCCCATCCATCTTTTAAATGGTCTCCACCTTTGTTGAGCTTTCCCTTTAATGAAATCATAAATAACAATAAACTATTCAGTACTTCTTGACTGGAGCATATACACATATTTATAGGCTACTTCTTGTGCATATGATGTGTCTAATTCACAAGTCAATCCAAACAATTTCCTTGTGTGTGTGTGTGTATGTGTGTTTTATACCATTGTTAGTTTTAAGTAAGACCAAGTCCTGATGCTTAAAAATATATCTTTGAAGGTAGAATGCATATATGGTAATGGAATCCTGTGGGATTTATTTATGAGATTATAACTGATTTTACCTCCAGCTCCACCATCCAGAACTTCCCATTTTCAAAATAGGTACATTCAAGGCAGATTTTTTTAAAAATTAAGATGCAGCCGAATTGTCCAATCAACGAACTTAAATGTTGATCATGCATATAAAAAAGAGATCAAGGTTTGATGTCATTCTTGCAGCCACAATTCTATTTTTTTTTTAACTCCGTCATGGATACTTCTGTTGCCGGATAAAAGGAAGAGTGGCCAAACATTCTTGTTTGAACATGGGGTGTTGGAGGGAAAGTAGCCAAATTATGTTCACGTGATTCTGCCTCTTTTCATCCCCTTTCCATATCATCATGTCCTTAATACAGTGATGGTTATTTACCGGTTTGGCCCAGTTCTGCTGAGCTGGTAGCGGTGATGAGTATCAGAGAACAAACCAGTTCTTTCTGCCACTCTGCTATTGGGCCCACTGGGGCTCCCATACCCACCTTTATCCTCTGCTTTTGAAGCACAGCTTCTTTGCATGGCACAGGAGAGAGCTGCACAGCAGTTGCTGAAGCGACCAGGAAAGTGCAAGCTTGCAGGAGGTGAGTTGGAATGCCTCTGTGCCTGCGTAAAGTGTGCAAAGCATGCCCACCAAGCCACATGCACCAAACCAGTAGTAAAACTTTTTGAATCCCACCAGTGCCTTAATACCTCCAACTATCCAGAAAACGTGGAGGAGGAAACTCTAAAATTCTTCCACTGACCCCATTGAAGACTTGTGGAAGCCACAATGAAGTCTCAGAGACACACTAGTGGCTCATGGCTCACAGATCACCAATGATGTACACGATGAACATTTGAATTCTTTGCTCTGCACTAGTGAGTAAATAGGATGAAAACACATCTAAATCTAAATGCATGTATTATATATGATATCGATATGCCTTGATGAGAGATCTTTCTTACCTCAGCTTCTTGCCAGGTCAATTTATGATCAAAGTACGCATAACAGTTACCCTGATTTTGCAGCCATTCCCTGGCACAGGTGTCAGCTTCAGCTATATAGAAACACAAGCTTAGGAAAAATAGGCAGTTAGGCATTAGATGAGTATCTTTATTGTCCACTCTTAAAGAAAAAAAAATTCTATTTGACCATACAGATAGTGTGGGAAAGGTCTATGGATCACAGTTTATTTGCTCTGAATACAAAATTGAATTGCCTTCAGGGGCTAACCTTCCAAAAAAGGATTGGCGATCAGAAGTCCAAGGAAACAAAGGCTGAAGTAGGTAAAAAGACTCATATTTTGGTTAACCTGCAAGGAGGAAACATCTGTAAGTTCAAGAATATCATGTGCAAAAAAGAAAAATACAAATTAGGTGAACTCTGTGCTCCATTTGGTTGGAACAGGTAAGGAAAAACTTCACAGAAATTTGTTTTCTACTGTTACCAATTTGCAAACCAGGGCTTGCTGCAAATGTAAGTGGATAAATTATATCGTGGGAAAACAATCATAAAATTCCCACCCAAGCAATGTGACTTTCCTGCTCACTGGTCATAATAAAGAATTTTAAGGGATTGGATCCCTTAAAATTAATGTGACCCATGTGTTTCACATATTACAATGTTAGATGTATACTGAAATTAGGTGAGAATGGAAGCCCTAGTTTCATATTTGTTATCCAAATCATCAATTATCATGGTCAGATTTGCAGCAGATTTATGAATTTCTGCCTCTATTGGAATTCTTATTAATTCTAATCCATCTTAAATGCTAAGCAGGACTAGAATGAGTTAGGATTTATACAAGAGCCCATTAGGGAAAACTCAATGCCATAAGTTAGTTTGGAAATCAGGATAAAAGAAAAATCCTCTGCCCCCCCAAACAATAATGTCTTCCAAGCTATTATGAAAATAACACATGCTTATTTAATCATGTATTCACTTAGTGGAATTTCCCTTTCTCACTCAGATTTCACTTTCTGCTCTTCCTAATGTTCCCTCAGTGGTCTTCACCAACCTCAAAGGGCTGCACCAACCCTCTTAACAAAAGCCATATAGATCAACTCTTCAGCCATTCACCTTGTGATGATCTTCTCCTGGATGGATTGAAGTGATGGACAGCTAAGTTGGATCCCTCTCGGATGCTCTCTTCCTTTCTGAGAGGCTGTTATATAAAGTCCAAATAGACATGGTGCAACCCCAGCGTGATCTCTGTCTTTCCAGGAAATACTGGTCTCCTTTTCTCAGTTTTGCATATTTAAGGTTAAGATGGAAAGGTTAGAAAGCAACCCATTGTACTGCTCAGGGCAAAAAAGGCAGTTCGGCTGCAATGGTGAAAAAATTATTGCAGAAAACATAACCTTTAAAAATGTCCTAGTTAGACGGAATTAACAGTAATCATAAGAAAACTTTCACAAATGTGTTTCCCTATAATTCCAGATAGCAGTTTGATTGCTAATTCATTTTTAAAAATGCACTTTTTAAAGTGCCTTTTAATGGAGAGAGTTAGCACGTTGAGCAGTACAGCTTTCTTGCTATGTTGTTTCTTTAAGTAATTTTATTTTCACTTTATGGTAAGGGCTTTCTTAAATTGTGTCTGATTTTTCTGGTTTAATTTGTACCAATGGATCCTTGTTAGGTAATATTTCTGTTGTGATTTATATGAAGTTTGATTATTCACTCATAGGTAGGGGGATTTACTGTACTTTGTCTCAAAGCTTAGTAGCCACAAGGCAAGTAATTTCAGCTTAGAAATGAATTAATAATCCATTTTTTTCCCTTAACCTCATTCATTTTTAGCTTTATTCTCTGTGGTTTCCAATTTTAGTTAGAGTTTATGTATTTAATGTTCACTATTCTCAGAAACCTGTTTCTAAATTTCTAATAAGATTTAGAAATCAATTAATAATAATCAATGAAAATGTTTTAGTAAATGGCATTTCTAAGTATGCCATTTATCTGAAAAGTAGATTGTAAACCCAGGTTAAAGCCCTATTTATTCTAAACGGAAATCTAAACTTATTTAAAATATTGCAAACTAAAATAATCCAAATAATAAATGCATTTACAGTTATATTAACTTTTATAGCATAAGTGCACCTTGACTTATGACAAATCACTTAGCAACTATTCAATTATTCACTCAGCAACTATTACTGTTGGAAGTAAAATCTAGTCTGGTGCCAAGCTGGGAGAAAGACGCAGGAGAAATGAATTTGGAGGCAAGCTACAATTGGAAAGGAGGTCTCCATTTATTTAGGAATCAGAAGCAAAGTGACACAGCAATCGGTTCTGACACAGCTGACAAAACAGTCTGGTGAGCTGATGAGTTTTTAAGTGGTTCTAGGTCTTTGTGATTTAGCTCTCAGGTTCATTGTGAAATGTACTTTAATCTGTGTTTGAGTGTGCCCTTTTAATATTCTAATTGTTGTTGCCTGGCTCCTATTGTGTCTGAGAGGACATACCTTGTCCTTGGAGCTGGGTGGGGAATGTAGATCTCTACTTTTTAATTTTGTCTCTCTTTTTTTAAATTTTGATCAGTTCTAGCCTTCTTGTGGAGCCTGTAGCTGAAGGTGTTTTGTTTACGAATGGACCAATTTGTGAAACTAAATATCCAGGGCTAGCTGCTTGAGTGGTTTTACTTCAGGGAAGCCTTTTCTCTTCCAGGGAGTTGGGCATTCAGGGGTGGGATTCTACCGGTTTGGACTCATTCAGGAAAACCTGTAGTTCCAGTGAGTATTTGGCCCCACCCACTTGCTCCTTCCTGTGCTTATTACCTGGTTTTTTTAGCAGAGCTGATTCACACAGCAGAGCAATTTGCCTTAGCTGTTTTAATCACCAGAGCTGCAGTAGAAGATAAGTAATTCAGTTGAAAATGGGCTTTTTAAAATGTAGAGCACATGCACGAAGCACGTGCTCACCCAACAGGTTGTTATACTGGTTGAATCTCACCACTGTGGGCATTGCCTTCTTATATTAGAAAAGGGGTGTGTGGATTCTCCCTACATTACGATGGACCTCCCCAGGATACAAAAGACACAATCCAGATACAAAGTTCTGATAGCTGGCAGATGCCCCTCCCCATGGTCACATGATCAAATTTGGTAACTCAGAAAAAGGTCTTCATTTACATCCATTTGCAATGCCCCACAATTTTGTGGTCATTGTTTGCGAGAAACTGCAATTTTCTTCTGTTTTCCAGCAAAAAACACCCATTGTGGGCAATGGGTTCACTTAACCATAGGGTTTGCTTTAACAACCATTGTGATTCACTTAATGATTGTGGTGATTCACTTAATAATCACTGCAAAAAGGTCATAAAGTCAAGTCCAGTCACATGGTGGCCTACTTAATGAAAAGCAAGACTCATGATTGTAATTCTGGGCTCAATTATAGTCATAGGTCAAGGAATATATATGTGCATATATATATGCATACTATATACTATATATACTATATACTATATATACATATATATGGATCTTTGGTTATTCTGGTTTTCTCCCGCGTAAAATTGGAAGTATCTAGGCAACATTTCGATGAAGTCTCATTCATTGTCTTCAGGCTTGTGTCTTCGGCTTTATGCTTCTTGGAGTGAACTCCAAGATCTCCAAAGATCAGGGGGATTTTCAAGGAGTGGAGGTGGAAAATTGGAAATGTTTTTTAAAAACCGAAATATTTAAAATGATGGTGGGAACATCTCCAAAGGGTTTTTAGCAGCTTTACCTTTCATGCTATACTTTTTTTTCTCCTTTTTTACTGAAAGTAATTTTAATTATGATGCATGACTTGTACATGCTTCATTAAGAGTACTTTTTAGGGTTTTTTCCCTCTGGTGACATAAATGCCTAAAAGTCTAAAAAGAGCTGCAGTTTGGCAAGACCAGAAGCCAAAAAACCAGGGCAGTCCCAAACCCCAAGAAACCTGGAAGCATACGTGAGAGATTTTCCTCTTTGAAATGAGATCTGAAGCTGCTGTTGCAAAGAATGGGAAGCCACCAATTTGAATGTCACCCTCTGAAGACATTTTGACAATGGTCTTTGTTGCTCCAGGGCAACCTATCAATGGATTTCAGAGCATTTTACTTCCTAGATAAATGATTGAGACAGACTGGCTGTCCTTAAGTGGAAGAGGCATGTCAAATGTCAGCTGGCTGATACATTAGTTGACAAAAAGATTGCAACATAAAAGTTGCAAGATGGAGCATTATTTCTTCTTCTTCAAAAATATTCAAACCTATATCTATCTATCTATCCATCCATCCATCTATCCATCCATCTATTTATATCTATCTGTCTGTCTGTTTATATCCATCCATCTATCTCTATCCATCCACTGATCAATCCAAAGGTGCTCTCTGAGCTTGCCTGTTTTCATTACCCAAACTAGGTAATATCATCAGTGCTAATCTGTGGCTACCATTGAAGATGTTACCTAGCTTGAAATATCTGCAAGAAAACAGCCAAGAAATATATGAAAGAAAACAACCAAGCTCAGAGAGCACTAAGGACTCCTCATTTCAATCCTGAGCTACAGATATTCTCCTTTATTGATTGAGCAATCTATTAATTATTTATTTAATTACTTATCCTTAAGGTAAATAATGCATTTAAGGTGCATATTCACCTTATAGCTATCAGCCCCCAATCAATCAATACATATCCCAAATCCAAACTTAACTGCAAACAGCCTAATCTGTCAATCCATTAACTTGCTGAATTAGATTGTTAATCTGTGATTTGTTAAAAGAATAATTTAAAAACAAAAATAAAAGAAAGACATCTGAACGCAGAGATCTTTTAAATCTATATCAAGCACAATTTATTTTCAGAACTGTGAATGTCTTTTCATGTTAGTTTCATAGAAGGAAGGGATCGTGCAGGTCTTCTCATCAACCAACTGACCAAGGCAGGAGTCCTCACACCATCCCAGACAAATGGTTCTCCAATCTTTTCTTGAAAACTCCAGATTCCTTTATGAAAATAACTTTGATTGTAATGGAAGATCAACTACTGGGAATTTAAATTAGATTAATGAAAGAGGAAAGTGCTTGCATCTTCATTAGTAATGTTATTTTCTTTCAATGAAGATGCAGAATTAAAGGCATGTAGGTTTTTTTTCAATGGATCTTGAATGTTTTTTTCTGCCATGCTGATGCTGGGGAGATAACTTTCTTTTTACCCCTTTCACCCAACCTTCTGCAAAAATCTGAAGATATTGAATCAGGTTTTCCTGAAAACTCTTGATTCATCTTGGTACGGTGCCATGTTTGTTTGTAATCTGTACAGGTAGTCCTTGATGTACAGAAATTCATCTAGTAATGGTTTAAAGTTACAACAGCACTGAAAAAAGTGACTGATGACCATTTTTTACACTTATGATGGTTCCCCATGGTCATGTGATTTATATGCAGATGCTTGACAACTGAGTCACATTTATGAGTTGCAGTGCCTCAGAGTCATGTGGTCCTGTTTTGCAACCTTCTTAGAAGCAAAAAGTTAATGGGGAAACCAGATTCATTTAACAATCGTTTTACTAATTTAACAACTGCAGTGATTTCCTTAACAAATGTTGCAATAAAAGTCATAAAACTTAACATCATAAATTTTGGGCTCAATTGTGGTGGTAAATTGAAGACTACCTGTATAAAAGTAAGTGGCACCATCAGAGAAGCTTCCACCCAACAATAGAGCTTCACTGGATGAACAGCTGAAGAGATAGTTTGTAACATTAACAAGATGGCATCCGAAGGCCATGGGGGAGTTTTCTAACTTATGTGAGACAAAATATGGGGTTAGTGAAGAACTTTTCCCAAAAAAACTAGTAACAACACTTTTATCTTTAAAGGCAGGCAATTGATGTTTGTTTTAGACATGTTCCCTCCTTTTTAGAAAATGAGGATGGGTGGGTGATAGATAAATGATAGATACTGGTTTTCCCCAAAAATAAGATCCAATCTTATTTGCTTTTGGGCCCCAAAATAAGCACCAGGTCTTATTTTCATGGGATATCTTACCCACTTACGTTAGGAGCACCACAGTGAGGCCTCCTATGTGTTGGGCAGCTGCCTACTTCTTCTGCAGCTGCTCACAGCCATTTGAGGCCAGATGCCACATGGCACCTCGTGCCAGTGTTGCCACTCATGGTAGGACATCACATGGCTCATGGTGCCATTGCATGTGCAAGTGAAAGCAGCAGCGTGATGCACCATGTGGCCTCCTTCCACGAGTAGCTGGAGTAGCATGATGCGCCACATGGCATCCAACCACAAAAGAAGTCAGACAGTGGCATGACAGCTGTTGGACCTGTGGAGGTCCTAAGGAAAATGAGTGTGGGGCACATGGGGCAGCTCCACCCGCTCATCCCCACCCTAAGTTGATTTTATGCGTGTGCCTCATACAACCAGAGGGATAGAGATATAGATGGTAGAGAGATAGAAGATAGACTATTAGAATGTTGGAACGTTTAAATGTAAGTGCAGATGAGGGAAAAACAATTTATTTGCAGGAATAAATAAAGAAAAAAGAACAGAAGTACAAAGTTACAACAGCACTGAAAAAAGTGATGTATGACCATTTTCCAAAGTTGCAACCTTTGTAACATCCCCAAGGTCACATGATCAAAATTCAGAGGGTTAGCAACCGACTCGTATTTATGATGGTTGCAGCATCCCAGGGTCCTGTAATAACCTTTTGTGACCTTCTGACAAGCAAAGTTAATGGGGAAGCCAGATTCACCTTTGATACTAACTTAACAACTGCAATGGTTCACTTAACAATGTGGCAAGGAAGGTTGTAAAATGGGCAAAATTTAACAAACGTCTCACTGATCAATGGAAATTTTGGGCTCAATTGTAGTGGTAAGTCAAGAACTATCTGTGTATTCCTTAACATATCTAATTATCTCCCTTAAAATAAATATTCTATGCTTAGCTATGCTAAACCCATATTCTGTATCCTAGTCAGCAATATTATGAGCAATTTTCATCTTGAATTGGACCTGCTGCTATTTAGTGAGTCACTATCCTTTTAGCACTCAACATAAGCTCAGGAGCACATGCTGTCACAAGACTTCCTGCTTCTGTCACTACAAAAACTCAATTATGTGTTGTTTTTTGTTGTTCATCATCAACAGTACATTTTCCATTATCATGATTTTTATTACAGAGATTTTTCCTGATGCTAAGGTGCCACTTCACTTAACAATCAATCAGCCAGAAGGAACTATCTACCTCCATATTTGCAATTAATTGATTGACTTATTGCATGCCATCAAGCAATATTGACTCTTAGCAGCCACAAAAGATGGGTTTTTTCCCATGATGTTTTGTCCCTAATTCGATCATTCAAGTCTTCATTCAAAAAATAAAATGAAAAATTTACACAATAGTAAAAGCAATACAAATTTAAGAAAAAAGGAAAAGAATAATAGTAAATAGATAAAGAAAGGAAAAGGGGAAATAAGGAAAAAAAATAAAGAAGCAGCAACCAATCTTGACATCAGTTAGAAATAAATTTATCATCTATTCTTATTAAGGCCTTCTTCCTCTCCTTTGCCCTTTCTAATAACAATCAGATCCATAAATTACCACTTCAGTTTTTTTCCATTTTCAGCAAAAAGTCCATAAAGGGTTTCCATTAACTAGTAATTGTACTTATTGTCTTCTCCCTAATCAAACGTCAATTTTGCCATCTCAGGAAATCTTATCCTCTTCACCAACTATGCCTCCACTGAACATCTAGGTAGTCCTTGGCTTACAACCATTCCTTTAACAATTATTCACAATTATGGCAGCACTGAAAAAAGTGAATTAGGATCTGTGCTTCCACTTACAACCATTGCAACATCCCTGCAGTTGTGTGCTCAAAATTCAGGCACTTGGCAACTGGCATGTATTTACAATGCTTGTAGTGCTCCAGGGTTACGTGATCATTATTTACAAGGGGGGGGCTTCCGACAAGTACAGTTGATGGAGGAAGTTGGGTTCACTAAATCAGCTCAACTTTTCTGGCTTGGCGGGAGGCGGGTGGAGGTAGGATGGTCCTGTGTTCAATTTATGTGTTTACTTTATTGATGAGCCCACAGGCCATATCAAAGTACAGAATTCCAGACACAAATTATTACAAAAATCTGATAAAAACAATTTAAAGTGAAATTGGATAAAATACAATTTAAAATAAAATTTGAATAAAATATGATTTAAAATGAAATTGGAATACAATACAATACAATACAATACAATACAATACAATACAATACAATGTAGAGATAAATAAAATACAATAAAATTATATGTCAGTGTTACCCCTACAATCTACCCCAATCAGTCCCACATGTGCTGATCTCAACTGAACCATTTCGCTTAAGTACTGTGCTGTATTAAATGTTATTTTCAGTTTCTGGCCACACAGAAGGTAAGTTGTTTTGCTTTGGTATATAGACCGAGGTACCTGTCTCTCGCCCTATTTTGTAGGCAACAATCAAATAGGATGTGAGCCATGTCTTCTACTTCTGCCACTCTGCAAATGCAAAGACATTCATTGTAGGGTATACAATGGCATCTTCCATATCTGACCATTGTGTCAAGCTGCTTGAATCTTTAATAGGAATAATTCTCAAATTTGAAATAATAATAACCGCTCCCGAAATATATTCCGTCTTGGACTATACCACTGTGTGTTTTTTCAAATTTGAGAATTATTCCTATTATGGATTCAAATCCCACAGTCACAAGTTTCTTTTCTCGTTTGCTTGAATCTTATTCACATAAATATCTCCCTAAGATGATTTGGCAGTTGTAACTTTAAAATAGCTCTCTATTTGAAAAGTATGTTTGTATTTGCTCAGCCATTTCAAGTTACCCATCTTACAAAGGATAGCTATACCATTTTGTGCTTCTATATCCTTAATTCTTTGGGCAGCTCTTTTTTTAAATCATTCTCCTATTATGTAAGAGACAGGAAGCCCAGTGTTCCATTTATAAAACCATAATGGGCACCTGTTACACATGCAAGTGAAGCTTCACATGCAAGTGCCAAAGCCCGCCACTGTCATGCCCTTGTTAGAGTCTGATTCTAAGGGGGAGTCTGAGCAGCTGGCAAGGAGTGGGAGTGTGGCTCCGGTGGCTGTGGAAGAAATGGGGGAAGGGCACAGTTCAGCTGGACTTTTGGAGGAAGACTCAGGCCACCCCCTCTTCATCCTAGGGGATGCAGGGAGGAATGGAGAAGGGAGCAACATAGCTTACATGAGAGAAAAGGGCCCTGATCAGTTTCATTGGTTGCAGCTGGGAGAACAGAATATAAGAAGGGCGTTTGCACACAGCACCTTGCTGGAAGCAAAGCATGCATTATCTTTTTCAAGGCTTATCTGGGTTTTGGCATCCTCCCAACTGTGTGTGCTTCATTATCTTTTGGAAGTCTGCAATTTATTATCCTGGCCTGCCGTGTTAATTACTTTATTATGGTTTGTGTTGTTTCAGATTCTATTTGTTTCTTTCCTTGGCTAATATAAATGCATAATAAAAACAACCTGGACTGACACAGAAACTGAATTAAAACAAGCTTGGAGAGCAAACCGCTGCCAAAAACAACCTTTAATAAAGTACATCTATGAATTATTTGCATGTTAAGACAATAGTATAACCTTGGGTTGCTTATTCAGCAGCAAAGCTTGATTGCTGATAACATGTTTAAGATGCCATGATAAATCAACATGGCACAGGGAGAAATCTCATCCAACGCCAACATAAATGAAAATGTCATCTCATCCTCAAAATGAGAATGTTGGCTCATAATTATTAAGTCTATTTCTTACAGCAACTATTTAAATTGCAGCAACTGCTGAAATGTATATTGGAAGATGGGGTGGAATCTGTCATTCCTTTTTTCTTTTTTATTAAGTTTTTTATTTTATATTTACAACAAGGTCATCTTTCATTTAAAAAGTGTATCAATTGGGTACATATATCTTGTGCTAACAATTATAATTGTTATTATAATTGCCAAAATATCAGTAAATTTTCTTTATAAACCATTGTCACTTATATATTTTATCTTTATAACAATCTTATTTCTCTATATATTCATCTACTCAATTTTAATTTATTTCTTTATATTCCAATTGTTAATAAAATAGATCCCATACCATATAGTATTCAGTTTCTTCTTTTTCTTTAATTGCCTATGTTAATCTATTCATCTCTGCACATTCTAATATTTTCTCAATTCCCATCTCCCTCTACTGGATTTTTTTCGCTTTTCCAATTCTGAGTAAATACAATTCTAGCTGCAGTTAATACATAAATAATTAAATATACATTTTCTTTGCTATAGCTTTCAGGTACCATCCCTAAAAGAAGTATTTCAGGTTTTAAATCTATATGTTGCTTTATCATTAAACTAACCATATGTGTACTTTTTTCCAGTATCTTTTGGCTTCTGTACATGTCCACCACATATGATCCAGGTGTTTGATGGCATTTCCAGCATTTGGCTGATTTGTCTTTAAACATCTTTGCCAATTTTGCTGGTGCAAAGTGCCATCTATAAAATATCTTATACAAATTTTCTTTATATGCTGTTGATAATGTTAATTTATAGTTTCTTTCCCATAGCTTCTGCCACTTATCTAATTCTATAGCATACCCCCCAAAAAATTGCCCACACTATCGTTTCCTTCACTTGTTCTTTTTCTAGTTTGATACCTAATAAATAACCATACAAATTTTTAATCAGCTTGTCTTCCTGTTAGTAATTTTTTTCAATTCTGTCAACTCCTTGTAAAAACACTCAGCTTTACATCTTTTTCATATTTTGACTGTATGTGAGTACCAATGCATATATCAACCCCTTGTTCATTCAACTCTTGTTTAGTTTTGAGCTCACCCTTTTCATTCAGTATATCCTTATATCTAACAATAGTTCCCATTTTACAAACATTTGGATGTATAAGTGCTTCCATTGTCGATAACCAGACTGGAATTTTCAAATAATGTTGTTCTCTGGTTTTCTCCCATATTAACAATAAAGCATTTCTAACATAACGTCTTTGAAAATAACCGTGTATCTTACATACCATAAAAAAAGCATGCCAGCCCAATTGCAAATCATGCCCCTCCAACTTCAACAACCTGGAATTTGGATTGCAACAACTGTAAAAACATAGATGAGGGTGTTCTGTCATTCCTTTCTACTATCACCCATAACTGAACAGAATGGAATTCATTAGCTGTCATTTAACAAACAAAAGCTTCTAGTCCTCATGCTGACACAGACGCTTGGCAATGTGTGAAAGCCTCTAGCAATTTCTAAAAGCTCTTTACCACTGCATGGAAGCACTTCTGGTATTTCCTGTTGTTTTCTTCCCTACTGGTAACAAATACCTCTTGATCTCCATCTGGACAGTTGGCTTCCTTAACTGATATTCAGAGACGGTGCCAGATGAGACAGGAGCATTTTAACAGAAGGTGGGTTATGAGATTTGTCTGGATTATTTAAAAGTGTAAATTGGTGGTGTTAACCATTCTTTGGCAGCAGGGATGAATACGAGATGGCACTAAACTTTAAAAAAAAAAAGAGGTTTAACATCCTTTCTCCAGTTCATCTTTTTTTCCAAAGAACTTAAAAGGTACAATCTTTTTAAACAAATAATGGCAAACCCCTATGGATTTCCTCTGCTTAACCATGGGGATATAGAAGCAGGCAGGCAGGCAAAAAGGCAGAAAAATGATAGATAGATGATGGATAGATGGATGGATGGATGGAAAGAGATAGAAAGATATAGATGAGAGTGAGAATGATAAAGAGAGAGAGAGAGAGATGTTAGATAGACATGATGGATGGATAGATGATAGATGGATGGAAAGATAGAGAGATAGATATAGATGAGAGAGAGAATGATAGATGATAGATAGAAGAGATAGATAAATAGACTGATAGATGATGGATGGATGGATAGAGAGAGATAGAAAGATATAGATGATAGATAGATGATAGATTGTGGATAGATAGATAGATAGATAGATAGATAGATAGATAGATAGATAGATAGATATTCAGACAGAGATGAGAAAGAGGGGATGAAAGAGAGACAGACTATCAGAATGTTGAAACATTTAAATATAAGCGCAGATGGGGAAAAATAATATTGTCAAGAATAAATAAAGAAAACATCTGTGTTCTTACCAGATGCTTAATCCAAGATGAAAAATCGGGGATGCCTTTACACAAGGTACTAAATTTGACTAGTGCTAACTTTGGCAAAGTATCCATTCAGCCATGTGTTTATGGTATGGTGTGTGGTCTTGAAGAGTTAATTTAAGGTGATATGAATACTGCACATCTCTCTCAATCCCTCTGTTATTGTTACCCATGATTATAGTTCTTCCTTTTTTTCTTATTTCATTTTCCTTCCTTCCTTCCTTCTTTCTCAAATTTGTATAGCGACCCATCTCACAAAAAGTGACTCTGGAACAGCGTACACCAGTCTATTAGAAAAAGAATATATATCTAAAAACAGACATTTAAAAATAGAAAAATCAGTATTAAAAATGAAGAAAATTAAAACTAAAAATATATACAAATCTGAAGCAGAGGGAATGGGCACACCCATCTCAATAGTGGAGCCACCTAAACAAGGATCCTGGGGGGCCCAGGCCTGATGGCATAATCAGCTCTTGAGAAACTTCCAGACCATCAGAAGGGATGGAGCTAACCTAATATCTGGGAGAGAATGTTCCATAAGGTGGGTGCAGGGGTGGGTTTCTACCGGTTCTCTCCTCCTCTGTAGAACCTGTAGCTCTGAAGAGCAGCAGACATAGAACCAGTTCTGTGTCTGCTGATGTTTTTGCTCACCAGCCCACCTGGGTTCCTACCTGATCTTTATTTCCTGATTTTTCAACTTCAGCTGCCAAACGAGGCACAGCTGCAGTTAAAAAAGCAGGAAAAGAGGGCTGTTTCAAAGGCTGCTTCTCTGCATGTAGTGTCCTGATGACGATTTACAGGCGCGCCGCTCGCAGTGTGCAGGGAAGCACATCATAAATCACAGAACCTCATAAATCCAAACCGGTAGTTAACCCTGTCATATCCCACCCCTGGGTGGGTGCCAAAGCAGAGAAGGCCCAACGCTCTGAACTCATCAAAAGTTTTTATGTCAGGCAATATATGTACTTGTTTTCCTCTTCCCCCAAAATGAATGCCAGATATTTTGTTGGTTTGTCACATAAACTAGTCAAACTAAGGACAACCTAAATCTGATTCAGACCTAGGCAAAGTAAGAGATGGAGACAACTTCAAAAAGGAAAGGTAGACAAGAACTTGTCTTGCTTTATTTGTTTTCCCAGTATGTTTTGAATGCATATTAGTAACCTATGACAATAACTAAGTGTTGCATCTTATGATTCTTGATGAATGTATTTTATGTTTTCTTATGTACACTGAGAGCATATGGACCAAAGACAAATTCCTTGTGTGTCCAATCACACTTGGCCAATAAATAATTATATTCTGTTCTATTTCTGAAAAATATTTGTCTCATGTTAGGTGAAAACAGGGACATATGCTTTGATCTTTCCTGAGGAAGCCATTTTGTTTTTGTGCTTTGGACATCCAACCTCCTCCTTCTATGTCCACCCCATTTCATTCCCTCTTCTTCTTTTTTCTTTCTCTTGAGAAGTTACTGAGGAAGACCAAGACAAGAATGACCAACAAGGGTCTAAGTCCCAGGCTAACCACAATTCTCCTCCTGTTGATGGCTTGGTTGGCCATGATCAATGCTGCCACTTTTGAGAAGTTCCTGCGACAGCACGTGGATTACCCAAGGACCAAAGTCCCAGATGCCCAACGGTACTGCAATCTCATGATGAAACGTCGGTACATGGCAACCAGTAAATATTGCAAACATCTCAACACGTTTGTCCACATGGAAGTCCCTCAGATCCAAGCCGTCTGTGGCCCGGCAGGAGAACCAACTGTGGGAGACCTCCGGGAGAGTAACTCCAGTTTCCCCTTGACAATATGCAAACTTTATAGGGGCTCCTGGGCTCCAGATTGCAACTACATTGGAACCAGCGCTGTCAATAGGATTATTATTGCTTGTGAAGATGGCTACCCAGTCCACTTGGAAACTGAAGTTCCAGGTTATATGGAGCTGGAGGAGTGAAGAAATGTGGGTCCAAAGTAACCAGTTCAGTTGTCTGCTTTTTCTCTCTCTTTGCTTCTACAAGTAGGCCTCAACTTACAACCATTCATTTAAGCAACTGTTCCAAGTTACTAAGGCTTTGAAAAAAGTGACTAGAAAAAATCACTTGACTTGAAAAAAAAATTGACACTGGGAGAAAAAAGTGACGTTTTTCACACTTATGACCAATGCAGCCTCCCCATGGTCACGTGATCAAGATTCAGATGCTTGACAACTGGTTCGTATTTATGACAGTGGATTGCTTTTTGCAACCTTCTGACAAGAAAAGTCAATGAGGAAGCCAGATCATTTAAGAACCAAGTTATGAACATAGTTGCCGTGATTCATTTAACAGCTCTTGCAAGAAAGGACATAAAATGGAACAAAACTCATGTCAACAGATATTTTGGGCTCCATTATGGTCTATATTGAGGACTGTTTCTAGTTGATGATTAATTGATTGATTGTTTGGTTGATTCTGTGCCATCAAGTTATTTTCAACTCTTAGTGACCCTAAAATAGATTTTATCCATGTCAATCTCTCTCTATCTTTGGTGTTTCAACTCTCCCACTGCATCATCCTCATTCTTATAGTTATGAAGAAGAAAATCTATTTCTCTGCTTTTCTCTTGGAAATAAAAACCAACTGAGTTTAAAACTGTTGATTTTGTTTGCAATGCTTTGGAGAGGTTTCTTGTTCATTAATAGTACAAATTTTAAAAAACATGAATGGTAATATTCTGGTCTCTGATTGTAATAAAATTTGACTTGCAAATGCAAAAATGCTCAGCAATATTAGTAGGTTCAACACTTCTATTAATCTTTCAACCTGCAATTTTAATTGGATCAATTATTTTTCCCAGATGAACAATTCCTGGCACTGTAGATGATAGAATCCTTCTGAAGTAGCACAGATCAAACAAAATTGTTCTTTGAAAGAAAATATTTAAAAAAGGGGGACTCATCCGGGATTTGAACCAGGAACCTCTCACATCCTAAGGGAGAATCATACCCCTAGACCAACTTAGATGTTTTTTGTTTTTTTCAGCAACATTTTTGAGCTTTGGAGCCACCTAGTGGCAAATGTACTATATATATTTACTGTGATTTGAAAGTGGAGATTTAATCCTTTTTATTTGTCCATCCTCAAAGAAAAGAGAAGGGAAGTGGCATAAAAACCAATCTCGATCACATCTTCCAAATCCAGGATGTAAAAAGATTTATTTTAACAATCTCTGCCTTCTAGTTTGCATTTTCCTTGTCTTCTTCCATAATCACGTAAGCAAGGGAAAGGGGGAAAATATTGACATGGTAAGCCGGAAGGAAAAGAGGACGAGGAAGAGGGAGGGAGGAAGGAAGGAGGGAAGGAGAGAAAACAAGACAAAGAGGAGGGAAGAGGAAGGAAGGAGGAAGGAAAGAGGAAGGAAGGAGGAAGGAAGGAAAATAAGACAAGGAGGAGGGAGGGATGGAGGAAGGAAAATAAGACAAGGAGGAGGGAGAGAAGGAGGGAGGGAGGGAGGAGGAAAGAAAGAAAGGAAAACAAGACAAGGGGGTGGAGGGGAGAAGGAATGGAGAAGGGAAGGGAAGGGAGGGACAGAGGGAGAGAGGACAAGAGGGAGGGAGGGAGACAGAGAGAAAGAGAAAGAAAGAAAGAAAGAAAGAAAGAAAGAAAGAAAGAAAGAAAGAAAGAAAGAAAGAAAGAAAGAAAGAAAGAAAGAAAGAAAGAAAGAAAGAAAGAAAGAAATTAGATGACTCCCCGTCGTTGAAATAAAATAGCTGGGGTTTGGGGCTTCCTCAAAGCGAAACTTTTAAGAATACGGAGTGACTCAGGTTCCTGGCACCGTCGGGCTAGCATCCCCGGCCGGACCCGGCAGGGATAGTTCCGATCCTTGCCAGGAAGAGTTGTTGGTATCGCGCAGCCAAAGTAGGTGAGGATCTGGATGCAAAACGTCCTTCTTCCTTCTTTCGCTCGTTTTCTCTCAACGACTAGGACACCAAAAGGTATTTTGGGATTCTCAATTCCTTTGGCACCATCTTCTCTAAAGGAAAGGAAGGAAAAAGAAAAGAAAAGAAAAGAAAAGAAAAATCATCATTTCTCCCACCCCTCCATTCTTTCACTTTTTTTTGGTTCATTTTCGTAACCGGTTCCAATTGAAGCGCTTGGAAAGGTTCCTAACCGGGAGACTTCTGCTAAATCGCAAAATTCCTCCAAAATCCAACATTTCAGAACCGGTTAGGGTATTTATATTGCTGACCCCAGCATAACAAAGGCCCCAGCGAGATTTGAACTCGCGACCCCTGGTTTACAAGACCAGTGCTCTGCCCTCTGAGCTATGGAGCCTTGCTTTACAATAAGCATGCAGTCAACTGCCTAGAAAACACCTAACTAAATCACACTTTCTCAGTACTGATTTAAAGTATTTATTTTCCTCTTCATTTTGCCACCCTTTGGATTTTAAGTTTTAAGTTTTAAATTTTATATGTCATGTCATATGCCTTATTTTAATGGTGATGCTCTTGAATTCTTCTTCATCATCACCATCATCCTGCCTTTTAAAATATCTAACTCAAAGCAGGGAACATGCCTAATATAAAGGTATTAATTAATTGTTACTTACTATAGATGTATTTGGGGAAGTTAGGGTTTTAACTTAAATATATTTCAAAGTGCCCTTTTCCCAAAAAAATCAAAAGAAAAGAATAAAGATGACAATGAAATAGCAATGCAAGCTAAGATAAAGAAAATCAGGCAAATTATATCTCTCTTTGGCATGTTTTGGTGGTCCTTTTCTGCATGGAAATATTTGTTATTCCTAATTTTAGCCTAAAGCAAGTCCTTTTCATTCAAAATATCTTACCATTCTATAGGGTTGCAAGCATAATCTTATAAACAAGCCAAAAAACAAAACTTCCTATTCCTCTCTGAATAAATATAATGCCCTTTCTACATTTAATGCATATTTTAAATATTAAAAATAAGTTATTTTTAAAAAGTAGGGCTCGTCCGGGATTTGAACCCGGGACCTCTCGCACCCAAAGCGAGAATCATACCCCTAGACCAACGAGCCAGCTGTGCAAATTATTTTTCAAGCCTTCTTTGGATGCAGAAGACGGATAGTATTCTGGTAAGTTTATTCATGTTTAAAAGCCTGAACTATTCCTTTTTTTTTTTTTTTTTAGGGGGAAAAGACTGCATTTAATTTTATCTCTCCGTAATAGCATTTCTTGACTGCAGTTGAAAAGCTGGGAAAATGAAAACTTTGATCGCGCTGTCTGAACGCGCCATTCCAAACCAAGAGCGTGCAAACAGATCTATATATTTACGCCACGAATGGACAAGAAGATCCTATTTTCAAAAAAGAGGCCAAAAAAGGCCCCTAGCAGATGGCCTCCAGCTCCACAGAAAGAGACGAGGAAAGCAGGCAGATTTCTCGGTGGAAAATCGTAGGTTTAGGCAAAGAAACGCCACGTAATCCGAGGAAGCAAATGGAAGCATATGGAACGGGCTCTCTTGCAAAAGAAACGCGGATCCAAACATCTGGAAAACGCAGGTGGGCAACTACTTCACTCTCCGCAGCATCAAGGGATGTTTTCCGACGTGAGTGCTGGCAGAGATGCGTGCTAGCTGAGGATAGCCCCGGGGCATTCCCAGCCTCCCTGTTGTTTCCCGTGCAAGAATGCGATGAGAAGAGCTGTCCCAGTGGTGCTTTTATCAAGAGGCAACTGGACTTTCTGGTTTTTCTTTGAAGACATTTCGCTTCTCATCCGAGAAGCTTCTTCAGCTTTTCTCTCTTCTTCAGAGAGAAGAGAAGAAGCTTCAGAGAGCTGAAGAAGGCCTTCAAAAAAAACCAGAAAGTCCAGTTGCCTCTTGAAAGAAAACACCTTTGGGACAATCACGACCTGGTGGCTGAGAATCTCCAAAGGCAATAAGAAGAGCTGCGATTCCTCTGCGCCAGGAATGGGGGAGGAGAGGGATGGGATTGGATGGAGATCCCCTCCTTTGGAACAAGAGACCTTCCTAGTAAGTGTGATGAGGCTGCAGGGGGGGGTGAGTGAGAGAGAGAGAGAGAGAGATTGGGAGAGTAATATTTCAGGCACATTAAGTGAAGACTCAGCTTTTTGGAGGAGTTTTAAATCAAGGGTGTCCAACTTCACCAACTTTAAGGCTTGTGGACTTCAACTCCCAGAATTCCCCAACCAGCCTTGCTGTTCCCCCACTAAAAGGGGAAAACAGAATGCGGAGAAAGTGTGCGTGGACCATGAGAACTTGGCAACCATCAAGGTCACCATTGCAGGTGCTTGCAGGAGGTGGACTGTTCCCATAACAAAAGGATGTTCCATAATTGGACAATGTGATCACCCAGGGATGGGGAGAAAGGAAAGCTATTGTTTAACTAACAAGGAAAACCAGCTAGTTTTGATTCTTCAGTACCAGAATGGTATATTTGATAAAGTTTTACTTTTCAAAGCTCCTGAGAGCATTTTCTTGTTTTGGGTTCACTACCGTGTTTCTCCAACAATATGCCCCCCAACATAGGAAGGCCCAGAATGTTTTTTAGGCATAAAATGAAATTAAGCCCCTCCCCCCAAATTTAGGCCTATTTTAAAACATGCAAAATGGTGAGGAAGGGTGGGGGGGCCTTGCCATTAGGAGCGACCCGCGGGCAGCCATGCCTTGCCACCAGCTACCCCTAATGGCCGATCATGGCGGACCAATGAGAGCTCCCTACTCCCACCAAGTACCTTTGCTGCAGACCTGGGTATGGTGCTGCCTGCAAGCTGGGTCAGCTGCCACCACATTTGAAGCTGCTGCTGCTGCATTTGGAGCTGCCGCCACGGCATTTGCAACGTTGCTCCGCATTTGGAGCTGCCACCGCATATGGAGCTGTCACTGCCATGTTTGGAGCTGCCACCACTGTGTTTGGAGCGCCAAACGCAGCAGCGGCAGCTCCAAACATGGCAGTGATGCTTCGAATGCGGCAATGGCAGCTTCAAACATGGCGGCAACTCCAAACATGGTGGTGATGCTCCAAACGTGGTGAGGGCAGCTCCAAACGTGGCGGTGATGCTCCAAACATGGCGGTGATGCTCCAAACGGAAGAGGACGCCCAAGAGGAAGCATTGGCAGTGGGCACCCTGCTAAGGCTGACATCCACGCCACTGCTGCCCACGCAAGGATGCAACGGGGGGGATTAAGTCACCGCCGAAACGACATCGTAGCTGTTTTTTCAGGGTTCAAAAAAATAAATAAGACCCAGCCTTATTTTATGAGAAACACGGTAGTTGGACAGTTGACAGTATTGATATATTTAATGTCAACTCATAAAACATTTTCTATGCCCATTTTATAGTTGCCAACAGAAAGGGGTGGGAGGAAGGAGTTTGAAAGGGCAGTGCAGCAGTTTGGAATCGAAAGTGCATTCCATTCATATCTTGCAAAGATTATAACTAACTGACTGGAATTTCTGCCATGCAAATCTCTAATTGGAGAACATGATTGATGACTCTTGGCTATAGACATGTTTCGTTGGAGAATATGAATTATGATACACCAAGAGGGGGTGTGGGAAAACCAGGGTCAAGGGTGACAGTGAATTATATGACTCAGAATTGGCTATACACAGGTCATATCATCATGTTAGCTCCTAATAAATCTCTTGGTGGCTCGAAGTTCATGATTTAATTAAGGCCACTGCCGGAATCCTGACTTTTATGTTAAGCAAATGTACATGGCCACCTGTCTCACATGAAGTGCCTCTGAACATTGTGCAGCAATCAAATTAAAAACACTATTCATGGCACTATTGATAAACAGTCCCAGGGTCACGTGATCAGTTTTTTGCAACCTTCTGACAATCAAAGTCAATGGGGAAGCCAGATTCACTTAACAACCATGTTACTAACTTAACAACTGCAGTGATTCACTTAACAACTGGTGGCAAGAACAGTCTTAAAATGGGGCAAAATTCACAACAATCGTCTTGCTTAGCAAAGGAAATTTTGGGCTCAATTGTGGCTGTAAGTCAAGGACTATAGTTCAAACATATTGGATTTGGAAGGTGTTCTCTCATTGGCTAGCATCGTTGAATAGTTTATGCACAGGGTACAGCAAGATCCAGAGGCACTCTGAACAAATGGGTCTATTTGATAACTTCTTCCCTTTGCAATTATGGTGACATCCAGACAATGGCACAAATCTATATCTGCCCTTTGTGTCCTGAGTGGAAATAGCATAGCTTAGCATAGCATAAGGAATGGAATGGAATGGAATGGAATAGAATAGAATAGAATAGCATAGCATAGCATAGCATAGCATAGCATAGCATAGCATAGCAAATTGAAATAAGATTAAATAGAACAGCACAGACTAGACTAGATTGGAATTGAATGGAATAGAATTAGAATAGAGAATGGGAATAACATAGCATAGCAAATTGAAATAAGATGAAATAGAACAGCACAGACTAGACTAGATTGGAATTGAATGGAATGGACTAGAATAGAATAGAATAGAATAGAATAGAATAGAATAGAATAGAATAGAATAGAATAGAATAGAATAGAATAGAGAATGGGAATAGCATAGCATAGCAAATTGAAATAAGATGAAATAGAACAGCACAGACTAGACTAGATTGGAATTGAATGGAATAGAATTAGAATAGAATAGAATAGAATAGAATAGAATAGAATAGAATAGAGAATGGGAATAGCATAGCATAGCAAATTGAAATAAGATGAAATAGAACAGAACAGACTCAACTAGATTGGAACTGAATGGAATAGAATTAGAATAGAGAATGAGAATAGCATAGCATAATGAATGGGAATGCGATGGAATGGAGAATGGGAATAGCATAGTGTAGCATACCATAGCATAGCATAGCAAATGGAAATAAAACAGAATGGAACAGAACTGAACTGAACAGAGTAGAATAGAATAGACTGGAATAAGATAGAGAATGGAAATAGCATAGCATTGACATAGCAAATGAAAATAAAATGGAATGGAACAGAATGGAATGGAATAGAATTGAATAGAACATAAAGAAAACAGGACAGGACAGAATAGAATAAATAGAGAAAGGGAATAGCATAGCATAGCATAAGAAAACATACCATAAGAAAGCATAGCATAGGGAATAGGATGGAAGGGAAGGGAAAGGAATGGAACAGAACAGAACATAAAAAATAGAGATGGGAATAGCATAGCATAGATTAGCATAGCATAGTTATATATCATTATGTAGCAAATGGAATGGAATAGAAAGGAATGGAATAGAGAACGTGAATAGCATAGCATAGCACAGCATAGTGTAGGGAATAGAATAGATAGAATAGAATTCTTAATTGGCCAAGTATGACTAGACACACAAGGAATTTGTCTTGGTGCCTTTGCTCTTAGTGTAGATAAAAGAAAAGATACATTTGTCAAGAGTCAAGAATCATAAGGTACAACATTTAATAACAGTCATAGGATACAATCAAATCATACTAGGAAAGAGTAAATAAAAACCGTTAGGATACAAGCAACAAAGTTACAGTCAAAAGTGGGAGAAGATGGGTGAAAGGAAGGATGGGAGGATTAATAGTAATGCTGAGTTAGTAAATAGTTACAGTGTTGAGGAAATCATTTGTTTAGCAGAGTGATGACATTCAGGAAAAACTGTTCTTGTGTCTAGTTGTTCTAGTGTGCAGTGCTCTATATAGAATGGAAGGGAAGGGAAGGGAAAGAAACAGAATAGAATAGAACGAAATGGAATAGAGAATGGGAATAGCATAGCATAGAGAATAGAACAGAAGGAAAGGAAAGGGAGCAGAATAGAAAGGAACAGAACAGAATAGAGAATGGGAATAGCATATCCTAGCATATCCTAGCATAAGGAATGGAATGGAATGGAATCAGATAGGATAGGATAGGATAGGATAGGATAGGATAGGATAGGATAGGATAGGATAGGATAGGATAGGATAGGATAGGATAGGATATGAGAATAGCGAATGGAAATAAAAATGGAACAGAATAGAAGAGAAGGGAATGGAATAGAATGGAATGGAATAGAATAGAATGGAATGGAATGGAATGGAATGGAATAGAATAGAATAGAATAGAATAGAATAGAATAGAATAGAATAGAATAGAATAGAATAGAGGATGAGATGAGATGAGATGAGATGAGATGAGATGAGATGAGATGAGATGAGATGAGATGAGATGAGATGAGAAGAGAAGAGAATAGCGAATGGAAATAAAAATGCAACAGAATAGAATAGCAGAATACAATACAATACAATAGAACAGAATAGGATATGAAATGAGATGAGATGGGAATAGCGAATGGAAATAAAAATGGAATAGATTAGGACAGGACAGGACAGGACAGAATAGAATAGAATACGGCAATAGCATAGCATAGCAAATGGAAATAAAAATGGAACATAACACAGAACAGAACAGAACAGAACAGAACAGAACAGAACAGAATAGAATAGAATAGAATAGAGAGTGGGAATAGCATAGCATAGCATTATGAATGGGAATGGAATGGAATGGAACAGGAATAGCATAGCATAGTGAATTGAATGGAAGGGAAGGGAAAGGAAATGAACAGAACAGAATATAATAGAGATGAGAATAGCATAGCATAGCGAATGGAATAGAATGGAACGGAACAGAACAGAACAGAATGGAACAGAACAGAACGGAACATAACATAACAGAATAGAGAATGGGAATAGCATAGCTTAGTATAGCATAAGGAATGGAATGGAATAGAATGGAATAGGAGATGGGAACAGCATAGGAATGGAAATAAAAATGGAACAGAATAAAATAGAGTAGAGTAGAACAGAAAAGAACAGAATAGAATAGAGAATGGGATTGCATAGCATAGCATAATGACTGGGAATGGAACAGAATGGAGTAGAGAATGGAAATAACATAGCATAGGGAATAGAAGGGAAGGGAAAGAGATAGAAAAGAAAAGAAAAGAAAAGAAAAGAAAAGAAAAGAAAAGAAAAGAAAAGAAAAGAAAAGAAAAGAAAAGAAAAAAGAATAGAGAATGGGATTGCATAGCATAGCATAATGAATGGGAATGGAATAGAATAGAGTAGAGAATGGGAATAGCATAGCATAGGGAATAGAATGGAAGGAAAGGGAAAGGAAAGGAACAGAATAGAATAAAATAGAGAGAGGAATAGCATAGCATAGGATAGCATAGCAAATGGAATGAAACGGAACTGAATGGAATGAAATAGAATAGAATAGAGAATATGAGTATAGCATAGCATAGCAAATGGACAAAAATGGAACAGAATGGAATGGAATAGGACAGGACAGAACAGAACAGAACAGAACAGAACAGAACAAAACAAAATAGAATAGAGAATGGAATAGCATAGCATAGCATAGTATAGCATAAAGAATGGAATGGAATGGAATGGAATAGAAATCAAAGGTGGTATTCATCAGATTCTGACCAGTGTTGGAAAAATCAGTAGCAGATGTTTTGAGTAATTTGGAGAACTAGGAAATACTACCTCTGACTGGAAATTTTACAGTATCCTTCCCCTGCCATATACACCAAACCATCCCCTCAGAACCAGTAGTAAAAAAAATTGAATCCCACTATTGATGGGAATAGCATGGCATAATATATCATATAGCAATTGGGAATGGAATTGAATGGAGTGGAACAGAACAGAATAGAACAGGAACAGAACAGAATTGAGAATGGGAATAGAATAGCATAGCATAATGAATGGGAATGGAATGGAATAGAGAATGGGAATAGTATAGCATAGCGAATAGAATTGAATAGAACAGAATTGAATTGAATTGAATTGAATAGGTTCTTTATTGACCAACTGTGATTGGATGCAGAAGGAATTTGTCTCCAATGCATAAGCACTCAGTATACATGCAAAACAACAGAGTAATAATAATTATATAATGTCTCCATATATAGAGAGACATATAAGTGCATAGCATATCTATAGTATGCCTTATTTTAATTGTAATGTTCCTGGCACAAATAAACAAACAAACCACTAGTTCTCCATTTGCTAAAACTAGGCTTAGATCCACATCCAAGTGAAACATGCCAATTGTGGCCGAACTATGGCCCTGAATCTGGATAAAGTCCTTTTCTGTATCCAATATTAGCTGTATCGCAATTTGTTTGCTGCTGCTGAGATATTTGGCCATCCTAAAGGACTACCGTACACTCAGTGGGGACTCAGCCATGTAGTTCATAGTTGCACCTGCTCCTTTGCCAACCCACCCTATTCCTCACGGAGGCGCAATGAGACAGAGTGGTTTTAATGATACCCCTGGAGTGCAATTGGGGAGGATAATTGGCCTTCCAATTAAGAGCATCCTCCTTGGCCATCTTCCCAGCCTCGGGGAATATTAGCTCCCCTCTCATTACTCCTCCTCTGAACAGATGCTTCAATGTCTACCTGGAAACCTCATTAAAACTTGCAAAGTTTAGCAAGAAACTTTGCCGCGTTGGGGATATTTTGAGTAGGAACAAGGAGGTGTGTGTAAAAGTTATGTTGTTGGACTACAATGACAGTTTGCAGGTCACCAGGGACAGCCCATCCAGGCAAGCATTAATGACACACTGACGAAGCAAGCAAGAATTTTAATCATGTTACAGAGAGATGAATTTCTAACGCCGCTTGAATTTTGGACAGGTTGCCAACTTTTCCTGCCCGGCTCCTGTGCCTCCGAGGGCCAGTGGGGTGTAGTGTGGACCTCTAATTCTGGACATTTTTAACAACAGCATCTCAATGGAAAGCTGAGCCAGTCACTTTCAAGTTTGTCTACCTAACAGAGCTGTTGTGACAAGGGAAAAAGGTTTTGTGCTGCACTTAAACACAAACATATACCCAATTTAAAAAGTATTTAGAGAATAATCCTCTGTTTTGATTCATCCTTAATGACAAGCTGAAACAGCACAGTGTCAAGTTAGCTGGCAACCTAATTTAAAACTAACACAACAGCAATATCTGGTCATGTCTCCTTGCTTTATAAAAAAGCAACTTTTTTAAAAATCAGTTGGGAATTGGATCTCTCATAAAATTTGGGTTTAACTCTCAAACAATCATGTCTGTTTATTTTTATCTAATTTTTTTTTCCTGCATTTTCTTGCCTTCTCTGCTAGTTTATACTTCTGAGGCATGGAAAAGGAACACAGGTAGTCCTCCACTCATGACTTAAATTGAGACCAAAATTTATGTTGCTAAGTGAGACATTGTTAAGCGAATTTTGTCCCATTTTATGACTTTCCTTGCCTCAGTAGCTAAATGAATCACTGCAGTTGTTAAGTTAGTAACAAGGATGTTAAGTAAATCTGGCTTCCCCATTGACTTCACTTTTCAGGGGGTCTCAAAACGGGATCACATGACCCCCAGGACACTGCAACCATCATAAATATGAGTCAACAGACATAAGTGTGAGAATTGGCTATAAGTCCCTTTTGTCAGAGCTATTCTAACTTTAAACAGTCATTAAATGAGTCAAGAATTACCTGTAGATTTAATAATCAGACCCAGCAAGGACATTCTATTATTAGCAGAACAAACTTGTTATAGATGGAAAGGAAATAGATGAGGGAAAATAACAACAAAGACAATCAGTGATTTTCTCTGACTGAGAATGGATTAAACTTAAATCTGACTAATTTTCTCTTTTAAACACACACAAAAACACACAGAGCAGATCAAGCTTTCCAGAGCATGGAAAGGACTTTCACTATTTGCCAATAGCTGCAGCTTTTAACACTTTTCAAGTGATTGCCGGTTGTGTCCCAAAGCCTGACAAACCTGGGTATCTTTTTATTTAAAATATGGGCAGTAAACATCTTCATTACAAAAAGGTTGCCAAGCAGGGATGGAAACAACTACTAAAATTTTTTTTAAAAATCAGTTTGGAGTGACACAGAGAAACATAGTCAAATAAAACCAATGCAAGCTATAGGGGTTTTTTTTAAGTAGTCTTTGTGCACAGAATAAATGGCATTGTGCATCACACTAAATCGTACTTTGTGGTATAAATCACAATTGTGGGGGTTCACATGGCAGGCCCCGGGCTTTTAGTAGCTCAGCCCTTCAGGGTCAGGATTTGGATTGGATGCAAGGTATAAATTATCACTTTGCCGTTGAGTTCATCTGTGCTTTGGTCAGCCTACCTTGCAGGGGTGTAGTTAGGTTAAAATGAGAGGAGATTGTCATGGGTGCCACCCTAAATTCCCAAGAGAAGCCAGACATAACTGGAATAGGTTAAAGAAGTTTCTACTATTTGTTTGAAAAGAAAATATTTGCATGCCTTTTTTTGCTTTTTCTCCTCCCCCACTTTCCCTTCCCTTTTCCCTTCCCTATTTTTTGTATTATTTACTTCTGTATTTTCTTGGTATGCTACATTATAATCTAAAAAAATGTTATTATAAAAGAAAAGAAAGGAAAATCAAAGGCAAGCATTGAATATTCGAAATATTATAGGAGATAAAAACACATTTGTATACAGACCTAGTCTGACAAGCATAGCATTATAACATCTCTCTCTCTCTCTCTCTCTCTCTCTCTCTCTCTGTGTGTGTGTGTGTGTGTGTACACAAATCTGACCATTCCACTTTCAATCAGTTATGTATAGCTTGGGGAACTTCCTGCCATAAGCTATGACAATCACTGCCTGAGACTGCTTTAGGAAAATTCATGTTGGTGGGGAAGTAATCTAGAACAAAATATCAGAGTGGTCTTCAAGAAATACTTTGGCCATAAATGTTACCTAATTTCAAACTGTTGACCAATTTAGTATTCCTGATTTGAACTAGATTATTGATTTGCTTGGTTCTGGAACAGCATGATGGGTGAATTCAATCATTGTGATTTATAAATCACATTTTAGGATTTAGTATGTCAAGAATCCACATCCATGGTGCAAATTCCACCCAGGGTATTTTTTGCAGTGAAATAAGATTAAGCAAACATCTCTCGGAGCCATATTGGCTTTGGGCAAGGAATTATGGGCTTTGTTACCCACACTATTACGAGGGCTCCAGGTTTCAGAGCAAACTCAGTGCAACTCATAAGATTTATTTTTAATGCAGATACAAAGGATTGCTGCAACAGGATAGGATCTGTCCACCTTCATCTTTAAAATGTTCTGCATTGTGTTTATTTGTTGAAACTATTCCCATCCCTTGTGCATCTGTGAAGAAAAATAAAATGCCTCTTGTGGAATGTAGTGTGAATAAAATATTTATGTTATTAGTTGTCTTATAACTTAAACAATGCACGCTGTATCATATACTTTGTTAACATGATGTTGTTTATGCATGGCTGGCATTACAAAAAAAAACCCTTTGCTGCCATGGTTCCTTTCTCCCAGAGGAACTGTGGGAATTTTTTGGTAACTTAGCAATGGCGTTCAGAATACCTTGATAGAGACCAATCTTTTTCAGAGAAGTTCAGTTCTCAGGATTCCCTGGAGAACTCATTATTGTGGCGTAATAGCTGCTTTGTAATTATAACACCCCTGCTTTCCTGATCTGAATACAAACTAGCAAGCTTCTGAGCCCAGAGAAAATCAATTTGAACTTTTGTCCTCTTTGTAATGCCAGCCGTGTCTTAATTCTACCACCTGGGATTTGAAATCTTCATTTGTTTTACAACTGTCCAGTTTAATCACATCCTTTTTATATTCATTGCTACACTCCCCCCCCCCAAGTGGCCAGCTGTTACAATTTAGGGAAGGGGATACTGCTTATTGTTATCTTACTTAACAGGCATAAGCTATGTGTTTAAGCTCCATTTTCAGTGCTGAAAGGATGAGCTCTCAAACACATTAAATCATATGGTAAATATGCCATAAATAAACAAAAAGAAAGAGGACCTAAGATGTGTCATAGAGGTGAGGGCAATGGTGTTATTTGCCCCGAGACACGGTGATTTGCAAAACACAAGGCAGACCCACCCAATTGTAGTTTATTCAAGACATGACTTAATAAGGAAAAGGAAAACAGTCATAGGGAAGATAGCCCAGTTTAGGGCAGAATAAGGCGGACAGAATTGGCTCGGATTCTTTTCTCGTTCAATCAATGGAGGAGACAGTTGTTTAGCAGACCTGACAGGGATACAAGCAGAGAGTCAGTTTTGTGTGCCTGAGTGTCTTCACCTGTGTCACGGAGTCTGGAGACCCAAGGCAGGCAGGCTTAGACAAGTCCTGCAAAAAGTTTCAGCACTGTGCTCTCTGTGGGCTGTAGCCTTGGTGCCAAATCAACTCCCTCGGCAGCCCTACATCCTCCTCAGCTGACCCTGAGCATCTGCAATTGGACTAATGGCAGGGCTGAACTGCAACTGCATTGCTCAGTTGTTGGTCAAGTGACAATTGGAGCAGTCCCTATGGGAAGCCTCTCAAGAGAGAGAGACAGAGACAGAAACTTTCTAAATGCAAAAGTGAAACTTCTGCCTCGGGGGATTCAAACACACATGGTTGCTTGTTTATACAGTTGAGGCCTTACAAGTACTGATTCACAGAGTTGGAAGGGACTTCGTAGATCATTTAGTCCAACCCTCTCACCCAAGCAGACCCTACACCATTTCTGACAGATGGCAGTCTAGTCTCTTCTTGAAAGCCTCCAGTGTTGAAGTTCCCAAATCTTCCAAAGGAAACTTCTGTTCCATTGGTTGATTGTTCTCAGAAAAATTATCCTTATTTCTAGGTTGAATCTCCTTGTTCAGTTTCCATCCATTATTCCTTGTCTGGCCTTCAGGTGCTTTGAAAAATAGCTTGACCCCCTTCCCCTCTGTGGCAGCCCCTCAAATATTGAAACACTGCTATCATGTCTCACCTGGTCCTTCTCTTCACTAGACTAGCCATGCTCAGTTCCTGCAGCAGTTCTTCATATGTTTTAGCCTCCAGTTCCCCAATCATCTTGGTTGCTGTTCTCTGCACTCTTTCTAGAATCTCAGCGTTTTTTTAATAGTGTAGTGACCAAAACTGGATGCAGTACTCTAGGTGTGGTCCTCCTAAGGCTTTATAGAATGGTATTAGTACCTCACTTGATCTTGATTGTATCCCTCTATTAATGAAACCTAGGATTGTGTTGGCTTTTTTGGCTGCCACCGTACACTGCTGGCTCATATTTAATTGGTTGTCCGCTAAGACTCCAAGATCCCTCTCACAGTTACTGCTATTAAGCCTGGTATCACACAGTCTATATTTGTACTTTTGATTTTTCTTACCTAAGTGTAGGATTTTACTTTTCTCTAAATTGAATTTCATTTTGTTACATAGACCCAGTCTTACCTTTACTCTCCTGAAACAGCATTTTGGTAGCAACTTGAAGATGTCTAGACTTCAACTCCCAGAATTCATCAGCCAGCATGCTGAGAGTTGAAGTCCATACATCTTCAAGTTATCAAGATTGAGAAACACTGGCCTAAACTTTGAAAAGTATTTGGTTTTATTTGTATCTAGATAGCATGTGATTCATAGGCTCATCATTTCAAAGATATTTCTTTCCCTAAACAAAGAAATAGAATAACCACAGGTAGGCAAAAGAGCAATAGAAGCAGGAACAACTTCCAATTTCCTGCTGGCTTCACCATTGACTTTACTTATAGGAAGTGGGCAGGGAGCACTGGAAAAGATGATTGTGTGGGTCATTCCCACTTGCATGGTGACTGGATCTACCAGTCTCTTCTAAGTGTTCCCATGTAACAAAGAAAAGCAAACATTTTCTCTCTCTCTGGTAGAAAAAGCCTTTTTCCTCAGGCTAATTCATCTGAAGAGAAAGTTATTAAAATTTCTACTTCCAAATTGCTTTAATAATAATCAAATTTAGCTGGAAGTCTAAAAATAATGATTCAAAATGCATATTAAATGTGTGTGTGTGTTGTGTTACAGCTTTTAAATTAAACCATGATTTCTACCCATCAATTTTGAAGATATATTTTTATTTAAGCATAAGACTATCTATGCTAAAGGAGAATTTTTCAATATTTTAAAAATGACTGACAGGAACCTTTAATTTCTAGTTTTCAGTTATTTTAAACTTGAGATTCAGTAGGAAAGCACTCTGCACACGTTTACCTGTTGCGTTTAACAAGTGACAGCTAGAACTGCCTTGCCTTTTGATGCTTCACTGATAACAGTTGGTGAATGTACAGCATTTTAAAATTCCTGCCTTTGAAGGATTTACAATGGATTGGAAACTATCCAAATAAGTGGGGTGAATGCTGAATGTGCTTTCTGACAAACTATCCCCAAACTTGCAAATTTTAAAAGAAAATGGTAATATAAAATATAAAATGTAGATTCTTAAGAGGAAAAAAAGTTCTGTAAAATATTTGTGTAAAATAGCTGTGTTTATCTAAGGTTATTTCAACATCTGAATGAGATTACAGTATTTTATTCATTTATTTATTTTGTATTGCTGTTTCAAAAAGGGCTCATCCCGGATTTGAACCATGGACCTCTCACACCCAAAGCAAGAATCATACCCCTAGACCAGCCAGCCAGCTACCATTAAAAAAAGTTTTTGTACACCTCTCTACTGTACATTAAATAATCACTATATGCCATGTTGGGATGTAGAATAAACATTCTGTAAGTAGAAGATATTTACACCACCTAGTGGTACAAATGCATTATTGCCTAGAAATTTTCTTCTCCCATTCAATCATGTCTGATTCTAAGGCTGCTTTGAGTAATTTTGTTTTAATTTTTATTTTGGAGACATACTCCTTACAATTTCTAAATCCCATGACTCTAAATATCCTTCTTTCTCTACCCTTTAAAGTTAATAAAGATATATGGATTACATCTACAATTCGAGAGAAACAGTGTTGCCAATTGTTGCCGCTTATTATTGCTTACACTTGGCCAAATCAAACTTGAGGGGAGAAGGAAGGGGTCATCTCCTGACCCAAACCATTCACTTTGGGTGAACCATGCCATTATCTTAGTGCTTGGTGCTCTTCAAATTCTGCAGCTTGAAGATATCTGAACTTCAACTCCCAGAATTCCCTCTTCAGTGTGCTCTATTTCAGTACTTTATTTCCAGAAAAACTTTGAAAGATTAGAGAAGCTGTAGAGGATATAAAGGGATGTGGTGGCTCAGTGGTTAAGACACTGAGCTTGTCAATCAGAAAGGTGGGCAGTACAGTGGTTCAAATCCCTAGTGTCGCATAACGGAGTGAACTGCCAACCTAGCAGTTTGAAAGCATGTGAAAATGCAAGTAGTTGGTGGGAAGGTAACAGCATTCCATGCACCTTTGGCATTTAGTCATGCCGGCCACATGACCATGGAGATGTCTTCAGATAGTGCTGTTTCTTCGGCTTTGTATAATGGAGATGACCCACCTCCTAGAGCCGGAAACAAAACTAGCACATATGTGTGAGGGGAACCTTTACCTTTAGAGCAGTGGTGGGATTCAACTTTTTTTACCACCGGTTCTGTGGACGTGGCTTGGTGCATGCAGATACTGACCTTCTCTTGCAATCCTGCACTCTCCCTTTTTCTTCAACAGCTGACACGCAGCAGCTGAGTTTCAAAACCAGGAAACAAAGGTCAAAATAGAGTGGGCCCAGCAGCTGCTCGTTGGAGTGAACCAGTTCGCTCACAGATGATCCTCAGAGCTACCGGTTTGGCCGAACCAGGCCAAATTGGTAGAATATTACCTCTGCTTTAGAGGATGTAAACAAAGGTGATACAAGAACTTGAGGACTTGAGCTATGAGGACCAATTCAAGGATCTGGGGGTGAAGGAGGGAAAAAGAGAGTAAAGACATAATACCAGTGTCTGTACCAAAGATGGTCAGGAACTATTTTCCATGGTGGCAAAAATTATAGCAGAATTAGAATCATTGGGTGCAAGTTATAGCTTTCCAAATTTTATTTAAATATAAGAAAAACTTTCTTAGTATATGATCCATAAAGCAGTAGAACAGTCTACTGATGGAGTTTCTAAATTCTTCCATCTCTGTGGTGTTTCAAGAAGAGGTTGGATAGCTACCTCATAAGGGTATGAGTTTTCCTGAAAATTGCTGAGAGTTGAACCAGATGATCTTGTGGGAGGAAAGTTCAGTCCTGTTCCAAGATGGGAGAAATAAAAAAAAACCAATGGAGTCTGGCTACAAGGAAAGAAGGTCTCTGTTCATTTGGTTTCCAGAAACTTCCATGACAGCAACATGTTTCTGTGGTGGTTGACAAAATGGCTGAGTGAGTGGATGGATTTTTACAGGGTTCTGAGGTTTTGTGATTGAGATGCTTCAGGGGGTTGTGCAATGTAGTGAGCCTTGTGTCTTTTACTATTTCATTAGTGGTGGGTTAATCCTATTATGCCCTAAAGGTTATGTCCTGTCCTTCGAATTTGGGTAGAGGAATGTAAATTCTTAATCCTATCAGCTCCAGCCTAGGGGAGCTGGACTGAAGGCATTTTCTTTATGAATAGACCAGCCTGGATTTCTTAATGGGCACAAAACAGATTCTAAAGACTTCAGGATTCTGCTTGAGTCAGCTTGGGTTTTCCTATAGCAGAAAGATTTAGGGAAATATAATATTCTGCCTCTTTTAATAATCCCCAAAATATTTCATTTTGGGGGGCAGGGGTGTCCCACAATCTAATACTCCCTTCCATACAACTCTGTATTGCTTCTGCCAAGGTGCCTTGGACTAGGTAGATCCCAAGATGTTTCTGGCAAATGTCATAGGTTTTTATATTTTCAATCCTAACCCACCGTACCCTGCCCAGTAAAAATTTACCTTCTCCTTTCTTTGGTTCTGCCTATCCCCGTGTGTCCATTTAGGAGTTATGCATAAGTTCAAGATGTGCTTGCAAAACTTGCTAGACTTAGCTAACTGTCCCTTTGCACCCTTCCGTGTGTGTGTGTGTGTGTGTGTGTGTGTGTGTGTGTGTGTGAGAGAGAGAGAGAGAGAGAGAGAGAGAGAGAGAGAGAGAGAGACTTTCAACATTACAGTTTTTTACTTTATTTATTAGTTAAATTTATATGCCACCCATCTCACTTCAACTTTAAGAGCAACTACTTGAGGTCTCTTCCTTCCAGAGGTTTTATTAATGGCTCCCATCCAGTGTTTCCCAAAATAGACTTCTAACTCACTGTTCCATTTGGAGCCATGAATCTACACCTGGTTTTTTCTTTCTGCTGAAACTCCATCTCCTCAGGGATATTCCTGATTCTAGAGCAAGCTCTGGGTAAGTCCTTGCAATCAGAATAAGGCTGTCTATCTAGGACGACTCTTGATCTTTTTTTCTCCTAAAGGAAAATATCTCATACATACTTTGCTAATTTTTCCTCCAAATATGAGATAAAGATTTCCATCAGAACAGAATAACAAGAGTTGGAAGGGACTTTGGAGGTCTTCTAGTCAACCCCCCTGCTCAGAAGGAAACCCTAAACCATTTCAGACAGATGATTGTCCAATCACTGCAAACGCCAGCTCTCTTTTCCAATCTTTCCACTGGGGGGAAAAAAACCCTTCAATAATATCTCTGGTGGCCTTTGTTAAACAGCATTTTGTGTTCCTGGTTCCTTGATCAGCTGTTGAGTTTGAGAAGTAAGTGAGCATTATAAAAATCATGAGTTGGGTATCCTTCCCAGCCAAAGCAGGTCTATCCACTCTCACACCCAGTTACTAGAATGGCAACCACGCTGTCTGTATTTGTGTCAGAAGCACCAACAAAACTAACCAAAAGGAGCTTCTGGGTTGAAAGGTTTTGCCACCATTACCCAGGAATATCTTTCTTTCTTTTGTTTTGTTTTGTTTTAAACAAACTTTATTGATTACAAAACCAAAATATCAAACAAACACAACACACAGAAGAAGAAAGAAAAGAAATAGAAAAAAAGAAAATGATTAAAAAACTAACAATTCTATCGGCATTCTATGGTTTCTTGTTTGTTATCAATATTGGTGATATATTTACAAATACATCTTATTGCGAATATATAATTATGATTTACATTTTATGTTATTTACTAATATATTTTCTATTTTTGTTCTGTCCAGTCATATCAGCATTCCCAGCTTCTATAATATATCCAGGAATGTCTTTTTGGGGGATTTCTCTGGCCCATGATTTTTAGACTCTGCCTGGTTTATATGGATCTTTATTTTGAGATGATACCTTCCCTTTGGAGACTGGTCTATCAGAAAATGGTGATGGGTAAGATGAAGTTTGATACGGTACACTTGGTGTTGGGCATGGTGCAACTTCCAAAATAACTCTTACCTAGCCAAATCATTCTTGCCTCTCAGAAACCTTGGGGTCATCAAACTGATACAGCTCCACTACCTCTTAAAGACTGGCTTTCACCAGTTGGAGGACATCCTTCCAAGTCTCTGTATGGTCCTGTGTCCAGTGGTGGGATTCAAATGTTTTTACTACCGGTTCTGTGGGTGTGGCTTGGTAGGCATGGCAGGGGAAGGATATTGTAAAATCTCCAGTCAGAGGAGGTATTTGCCAGTTCTCCAAAATACTCAAAATTTCCGCTACCAGTTCTCTAGAACTGGTCAGATCCTGCTGAATACAATCTCTGCCTATGTCCCACAAGGAAGTCTCAATGATGAATTTAGTCAGGAATGAGGTCCTGAACTTTCATCAACTCTTTGAGTTCCTCAATTCATACAATCAGGAATTCTCTCTAATTATCTAACCAGACTTAATAATTCATTGGTTCTAGGGCAGGAAATAAATCTACTCCATATTCTGATTGACAACCACTTAGAAAGTTGAATATTATTTCAAGAACTTCCTTCAGCTGTCTCTTCTGTAAACAAAAACATAACCCAGATCTTCTAATCTTTCCTCATTCTGGACACCTCATCTTCTTTGTACATCCTCCAACTCATTGACTTTTTTGGAAACATGGTGTCCAGGACTTGACACAGCACTACAGATGAAGTCTGACACATTCAGTGATTAGTACACTTTAAATGTTGTTTGAATCCCAGTACTGTGATTTATAAGCATAATTGTGCATCATCCAAGTGTAGATTAATCAGTAAACTATGCTTAGGGTTACTATGAGTAAGATGTCAGTTGAGAGGCACTTAGGTTTGCTCTGAGTTGAACTCCAGCTGGACAGATCTAATTGAGCTGATTCAGACAAGATTTAGTAAGAATTAGACTCTGGTTGTAGCGTCTGAGAGATGTCAATAATAAGCAATGATGATGCTTATTAGATCCATGTCCTTCCTGGTTGATCACATCCTCTTAGGATGTAATAGTGATGGATCTAAGAAATAATCTAGTCTCTGCTTAAGGAAGTAATGATCTACTCTTTTCTCAAGAAATGATTATGACCCTAGAATTTCCAAGCCATCTCCGTCATTTCCTTTCTGAGAAAAACCATAGATGGCTTGAAGCTTCAAGAGATCTCTGCAGAAACTTATCAGGGCATTTTTTTTCAATTGGACTTCACACAATGAGACAGTACCAAAACAGTATTTATCACCAATGGTGGAATTCAAATTTTTTTACTACCAGTTCTGTTGGCATGGCTTGGTGGGTGTGGTGTGGCTTGGTAGGCATGGCAGGGGAAGGATACTATAAAATCTCCATTCCCTCCCCACCCCACTAACCTGCATTCCAGTTCCGTTCTCCTGTGCAGGGCAACAAAAGAAGACCCAGCTGATCAGCTGGGACTCGGGAGGCAGAAGTGGTATTTGCCAGTTCTCCAAACTGCTCAAAATTTCAGCTATTAGTTCTCCAGAACTGGTCAGAACCTGCTGAATATTACCTCTGTTTATCACTGTTGTAGATTACCTACATTATAGCAGGATTGGGAAGGGGGTGATGCATCCGTCCTGATCCTTTTTGAATATTTGATATCAATTGTGGTATCCTTCTGGAGTGGTTTGAGTTGGGGTTCTAGTTTTTTTCATTTTTCCAGGGTTGTCCCAGTTGGTCTTGATGGGAGGGAGAGATCCAGTCTTCAGCTCCTGCTCTGGATGTACTTAAACTTGATTCTTTGTCAACTCCCTTTGAACATCTACATCAGGTGAAATCATCCACTGATGTGGAGTTATACTTTTGAACTCAACTGTCCAAGTGATGCCACTGCAATATTTTTGGTTTCTGGAAATAGGGAGATCTGGATGCTGTTTTGGGGGCTACCTAGATCCAGGGAATTTCCGTCTTTGGTTCATTTTGGGCTGATACAACCATAGACAAACCAGGGTACATTTTGGGAAATCCTTCCAGATTTATAACTCCTACTTGAAGAGCAAACAGAAGCCACAGTTCAGAGGGTTGTCAACCCTGAAGCTGGCCTGACAGAAGCCGTTTTGACTGCTTCAGTCACACTGGAGCTGAAGGATAGGGAGGGGGAGCTTGAGATAGAGGGGACCTTGTAGTGAAAACAAAATACTATCTCTTGGGAACCAACAACATTCTCACACAGTCAGAGGAAGGTGGAGTAATGCTACCTGGTTGTTAGACCGCACAGTGTTTGGACCATGTGACTGATAGTTTTGAGAAAGTAGAAAATCTTTTACTTTTAATTAGGTGAAAACCACAGGAGTTTTCAGTTGGTTTTCACCAGATATGTGCCAATATATTTCCAACATAAGTATTCTTTGAGAAATCTACCTGCCTCGGATGCTATGAATTTGACAAGGTCTTTGCACAAATCAGTGTGGTGTGGTAATTGCATCCTACCTGGATTGGGAAGCCATATTCATGGTCATCCACACACCTTTGTCATTTTTTGTGTGGATTATTGCAATGCACTCTATATGGGACTTGCATTTCAAGGCTAACCTTGAAAATGGCTCAGAAGCTACAGCTGGTGCAGAATTCAGCAATATAGGAAGTTATGCGCACCTTTGTGTGCAGGTTATCAAGAGACTTCTGGGTGTCATTCTAAATTTCTGGTTAAATGACCTATAAAGTCCTCCAAGATGCAAGGCTTGGTTGTTGGAGGAACTGCTTGTTTCCAATGAGTTCTGCCTTTCCAATAAAATTGGGGTCCTGCCATTTGAGTACTCAACACCTGGTGGGACCAGGAGATATGCCTGTCCTATAAAACAGCATTCTCCAATAGATTCATATGATCCCAACTCTATCTGCCTTTCAGAAGACTTTATCTCCAGGATCTGGGCTGAGAGGTTTTGTGTCTTGATCATTTTTGTATCAGATGAGGTTGTTCAGGCACGTTCATTGATTTAATAAATAAACATTAGGAGTCCTTGGTGCTCTAAACTTAGTTATTTTTTTGCAGATGTTTCATTACCCAAACTAGGTAACATCATCAGAGCTAGTCACAGTGCTAGCATGGATGATGTTATCTAGTTAATAAAACAGAATGGAATAACAGAGTTGAAAGGGACCTTGGAGGTCTTCTAGTCCAATCCCGTTTAGGTAGGAAACCCTACACCACTGCAGACAAATGTTATTTAATCTCTTCTCTAAAACTTTCAGTGTTGGAGCATTTACAACTTCTGGAGGCAAGTCGTTCCACAGATTAACTATTCTGTCAGGAAATTTCTCTTCAGTTCTAGGTTGTTTCTCTCTTTGATTAGTTTCCACCCATTGCTTCTTGTCCTGCCCTCAGGGGCTTTGGAGAATAGCTTGACTCCCTCTTCTTTGTGGCAGCTTCTGAGCTATTGGAACACTGCTATTATCTCTCCCCTAGCCCTTCTTTTCATCAGACTAGACATTATCAAATTCCAGCAACTATTCTTTATATGCTTTAGCCTCCAGTCCTCTAATCATCTTTGTTGTTCTTCTCTGCACTCTTTCTAGACTCTCAACATCTTGTTACATCATGGTGACAAAAACTGGATGCACTACTCCAAGTATTTGAAGTATTTGGAAACTTGAGAAAGAAATTGCTCTGAATAAACTCACAACTGCTTTCTCTCTTTCTTCGTCATTGTATAAAAATGATTGATACAAACCACAATCATCTTCTCATTCCAACTTAACTTTATTATTTAGTTACATTATAATTAATAAAAGGGGGGCTCCATTACAGTAGTTTAAATAAAATAAAAAGTGCAGATTGTGGACGCTCTAAAAAAATATATTCATAAGGTCTAATTTGAAAACATTCAAGCTTAGCATTCATTGTCAATTTCCTTTCAGTCTGCTTTGATTCCTCAATGTGAGTTGAAAGATGGCAAGAGCTTGTTTATGAGTCCAGGGTGAAAGAAGAGAAAAAAGAAAGAGGAATTCAGAAAGGCGAACAGGGGAGAAAGAGGATTTGCAAGCAGAAATCAAAACTGCATTTTGGAATAGTACCTTTATGCAACAGAAAAGGTTAAAAGACTATATGGGGGTCTGGATTTCAGGAAGGTCTCTTTTAAGCCAAGCTTTTCAGCTGGACTTGGCCACTGTGCCTCAAAGGGAAATTGCATGTGCAGAGCTGAAGCTACAATTAACCTCTCTCTTGCAAAAAATTCCACCTGACAGAATGAGAACACACAAGAATTATTCCACAATTGGCTTGTCCCCTACACTGTTTCATATCTGCCTTTGCCAAAATCTGAGCCATAAACTTTCACATCAGTCGATCTCCTGTCCAACATCTCTGTCCCTAATGAGTGTGTCTTCATCCCAGAATGCAACAAATTTAGGAAAGTAATTGGCCCCTCCAACAGAAACAACTTCTTGAATCAGAAAAAGCTGCTGAGTCCTAGGGACTACATTAGAAGAAGACATTTCCACCAGACCTGTAGACATACTCCTTCAGACAAAGATGCATAAGGTGACTCATTAGGACAAGGGGTATAAAACTGACAGCGTCACCACGTGACATATCGGGACTTTTTTCCCCTTTGCTAAACTGGGTGCGGGCGTGGCTAGCACATGACCCACCCAGCCCACAGGTCACAAATTTGACAGCCCTGCACCACAAGCTCCAAACAAGAACTGTGAGCAGCACCAATGTTTGAAACAAGCCACAATGATGTCAAAATGATATGTGGCTGATGACATCATCACTATGCGCCATCATTTGCCTCCTCTTCCCCTGAAGACCGGCAGAATTATGAGGCTAAGAAGATATGATTAAAAGCAGTAACAAATTAGAGAATTCCCCTTTCCCAGAAATGGGCAGAGGACAGGAGATGAACTCCCCTACCTGACCTGAAAGTAGGTAGGTGCAAATGAATCTCTGTATAGAGCTGAACATGCTCACTAGCAAATTTGGGATTCTCCAGACTATCAGCTGCTTGCAAAAAATATGCATTGATCGCCTCTTTGTGGACCAGCAAGTTGAATGGTCCAATCATATTGCTTGTTAGAGGAGAACTGGAAATCCTCCCGTCACCTGATTGAGAACCTGGTAGATCGGAAAACTAAGGAAAATTAAGAGAGAAGAACACACAAGAATGCCTACTTTTCCTTAAAACAGAATATGTGACTGTGGACATAAAAGACAGTGAGACACAACTAAGTAGGGCCTTTGTCTACTTCTTACCGATTTTGCCTTACAAAAGAGCCCCAAACATGTTTTTTCAAGAGGCAACTAGGCTGTTTTTCCTTGAAGACGTTTTGCTTCTTGGATGAAAAGCAAAACCTCTTCAAGGAAAAACAAAGTCCATTGCCTTTTGAAAAAGCACCTTTGGGACAACCATCACCTGGATAATTGAGAATCTCCACATATCCTTAGCAAAGAGATTCAAATTTAGGGTTAGACATCTCTGAAGAAAAAAATAAACAGATTCCCCCATAGAGGATGCTTAGCAATTCAGAGTTCTAACCTAAACAGAATGCACTTGATTTTTATATGGAGGAGGGTCTTTTATTTTAGTTGATAGGGAAGTGCATCCAGGTGGGTTAAATTTGATATAGATCCTGACATTCACTTATCCCTGTCATCTACATTTTGTAAATACGTGATCTCGCCGGCTTATTGCCTGAAGATGGTGGGTTCAAATTCTGAGCAATTCGGTAGTTTCTTTGGAGTACAAGCGCAGTTGGAAATAAGTTAATCCAAGACATTAATATGCAAAATATGCAGATTCAACAAATAACCTCAAGGTCCAAAGGAAACTTGCAAGGAAAAGTCATGAATTACATTTCAAGTATTGGAAACATGAGAGGCCAGAACAAGTTATTGCATAACAGTTAAGACTTTAAGTTCAAAATGCCCATGCACAGGAGAAGACCCAAACATATAACAAACTGAATTTGGTGGTCTTTGACTCGCCTTCAACAATTTTAGGATTCAGAAAACTGAACCCAAAGCTGTAACCAAAATCAAAATGGCACCTTAAAAAACAAGCAGCCAATTCTTGCTCGGTTCCTGATGAGAGAATGGCTATTATGAAATGAGAAAAGGACTTCTAGATTCCTCACACATTCCCCATTTTAAAGTAAAACAAGCCCACATGAGGTGACTGTGTGGTCTGCTCTCTCAAAGGGTTTTCTGGAGGACTTTTACAGAGAACAGATGAGATGGAAGGGATTCAAACTACCCACATGCAGAAGCAACACACCAAAGGACAAAAATAGGCAGACAATAATAGACTTCTTGGTCAGAGGCGGACAATAGGCAAGATTAGAAAAAGGTTAATTCCAACTCTAGGCAACTCCTAAAATGTCTGCACCATCCCAGAGTAGGAATCTTAGCAGTAGGATTGAATAAAAAGAAGCATATTCTCTCCTTGCCCAAAGTCACGAGGAGGACTGTGAGCTGGATGGGCCCTAGGCAAGGTTGTTGTTGTGTTCGATGCGTTGCACCATCATGGAGACCAGCTTCTCAAGGGTACGGGCGCTCTGGCGGCTGGCTTCCAAGACTTCCTCATGGTTAGCCTTCTCTTTGGTGTCATAATCCAGAATGGCTTTGTTGGTGATAAGGGAGAAGCCAAATACTCGGAGGCCGCAGTGACGGGCCACAATGACCTCGGGGACCGTGCTCATACCTGAAAGGGGGAAGGAAAGAGGGAAAGCATTAGAAAAACGGAGGAGCATCGGGAAGGACAGGGACACATCTCTCTTAACATGCCATCAAACTGGAGGAGGAGGAAGAGGAGGATAATACTCTCCGTGGAAAAACTAACCTAGGAGAGAAGCAACCTAGAACTGAGGAGAAATTACCTCACAGTGAGAACAATTAATTGGTAGAATGATTTGCCTTCAGAAGTTCTGGGTGCTCCAAAACCAGAAGTTTTTAAGAAGAGATTGGATAACTATTTGTTTGAAATGGTATAAGGTTTCCTACCTCAGCAGGGATTGGACTAGAACAGGGGTCTCCAATCTTGGCAACTTGTGGACTTCAACTCCGAGAGTTCCTCAGCCAGTCATGTTAGCTCAGGAATTCTGGAAGTCCACAAATCTTAAAGTTGCCAAGATTGGAGACCCCTGGACTAGAAGACCTCCAAGGTTCCTTCCAACTCTGTTATTCTATTCTATTCTATTCTATTCTATTCTATTCTATTCTATTCTATTCTATTCTATTCTATTCTATTCTATTTCAATTCATTCCATTCTATTCCAATTCATTCCATTCCATTCCATTTTCTATTGTATCCTATCATTTTATTTAGATCCTACCTCTATTGTTTTCTTACAGATAGTCCTCAATTTGCAACCATTCATTTAGTGACCGTTTGAAGTTACAACGGCACTGAAAAAAGTAACTTATGATCATTTTTCACACGACCATTGCAGGATCCCCAGGGTCACATGATCAAAACTCAGACGCTTGACAACTGAATATTTATGGCAATTGCAGCAGTGCCCCGGGGTTATTCAGATTCCCTTATTTGGGACCTTCTGACAAGCAAAGTCAACGGGGAAGCCAGATTCGCTGAACAACTGTGTGACCGACTTAACAATTGCAGCGTTTCACAGCAGTGGCAAGGAAAATCATAAAATGAGGCAAAGCTCACTTAAAAATCGTGTCGCTTAGCAACATAAATTTTGGGCTCAGCTGTGGTTGAGAACTGGCTGTACTTTTGCCTAAAAAAATAATAATCAGGCCAGGGAGGAAGACTTGGTTTTATCTATGCCCCAGGAGGAACATTTCCCCTTATCCCTGTCCTTGACTAACCAACAGCATCGACACCCAGTCTCTGCAGGAAGCGGCATTCAGCGATGGTCTCATAGTTGGGGCCTCCCAGGGCGCAGTAGACCCCTTCTCTCATGCAGCTGGAACATCCAATTTCAGAAGCCACCATGACAGCCAGTTTTCTCAAGTCTTCATTGTAGGCATCCGACATGGCTGGAAAGCGGACGCCGAACCTGCGGAAATCAACGCAAAAAAAAAATGAGTCAATGGGATTGCGTTCCTTTATTTGCATCTGAAAAGCAGCCCATCATTCTGTTTAAATCAGAAACATTCTGTCATGCCCCTGTTGGGAGTCTGAATCCGAGGAGGAAGATGAACAGCTGACAGGAAGCGGTAGTGTGATGACCCAGGGTGGGATACAAAAGCAACAAAGTCACAAAAACAGGTGAAGTCCCTTTAATTCCTTCAACTTGGCTTCAAAGCTCCAATAATCATTGACTGGAGAAAAAACTCCCCCACAAACAGTTGTAAAAAGGAAGAACTTCCGTTCAAACTCAAAATACATACTGTATAAATCATAAATAGGAAAAAAACAACACAAACCACATTAAGGAATTAATGAGACAAGACAGGATAAGGGCTTGAAGACCTCTACAGATATCAAAATACTACACTGGGAAGGACGCCAGAACTCAGATAAGAACTGACAGACTAGAAATATTTTCATGCTTTGCTTCCAGCACTGGCCCATGCGTAGTTTGTCCTTTTAAATAGTCCTCACAACTGCAACCCATGAAGGGGATCAAGGCCCTTTTCTCCCCCCTAGACCACACCATTCACGTTTTTCCCTTACCCGCCTCTCCCTGTGTGCCCTAGGACGAAGAGGGGATAGGCCTGGGTCTTCCACTGAATGCCCAGCCGGCCTGTGCCCTTCCCCAGCCTCCTCCACAACCTCTGGAGCCACACTCCCACTCCCTGTCGGCTGTTCCTCCTCACACTCAGAGTCAGATTGTAACAGGGGCATGACAAAGAGTATGGCTCTTGGCTATGGAGAAAACTGGGAAAGGGCAAAACAGGGCAGCTGGGCAGAACAGGGGAGAGGTAAAAGGAGAGGGAATTCAGAGGAAGACCCAGGCCCACCCCCTCTTCATCCAAGTACACGCAGGGAGGAACAGAGAAGAGAGCAACATGGGTTGTGTGGCTTACAGAGGAGGAAAGGGCCCTGGTTCCCTTCATTAGTCACACCTGGGAAAGAGAGTTTAAAAGAGATGCAAGCTGAGTGCCGCGTCTGCTGGGAACAAACATGAGTTTATCTTGTGTTGACTTTGGTTATCTGCGTTCCTGGCATCCTCCCAGCTGTATTGAATTACTGCCGTTCCTTCATGTCTGGAATTCCTTTTCTTGCCCTGCCGGACTAATTACCTCATCTTGCCTTGATTGGACTTATAGTTACAGTTTTTGTTGACCACGTTTTGGACTTGATTCTCTGAAGCCAAAGGCTATTCCTGAGAGAGTTTTTCTCCAGCCCAGAAGGTAACCAGGACATCGGGGGCAAAGTTGGAGCTAATAAAGGGACTCCTATTGATTCTCTGACTTTGTTGCCTTTGTGCCACGCTCCGGGTCATCACACATTAATAAAAGTTTGGGGAGACACTCACTGAACTGAATACAAGTTTCCTTGTCTTGGCCCTAATGCTGTAAGCTGAGCTTGCAGGTAGATTCATTTAACAACTGTTTGAAACTATGACAACACTGATAAAAGGAAATTAGGACTAGTTCTTTCCATTTAGAGGTCAATAAAACAAGGACCCAGATTGTTGAGGACAACACGCTGACTTTGTAAACCTCTTAGAGGGCTCTGATGCACTTCAAAGTGGTATATAAGTATTGCTATCTGGCTTCCCCGCTAACTTTGCTTGTCAGAAGGTCACAAAAAGTGCCCTGGGGCACTACAACCATTATAAATATCTGGAAGTTGCCAAACATCCAAATTTTGATGACCATGATGTGGTAATGATGACCATGTGACCATGGGAATGCCGCAATGTTTGTAAGTGTGAAAAATAGTCATAAATCACTCTTTCAATGCTCTTGCAACTTTGGTAAGTGAATGGTTGAAAAATCAAGGATTATCTTTATAGATATATTATGCGAACTGCTAGGAAGGGTCCATCTTTAGCCCTCTTCCTGCCTATTAGACATTTCAACCTCCACTGTCTCATTGCCTGCTTGGAAGTCATCCCTTCCCTCTCGGGATTCCAGAATACATTCCACTACAGCGACAGAAGTTCTGGTCACAGTTGTCGATATAAGTCAAGGACTATCTCTAGTCCAATTGCAAAACTATTCTAGAAGCTGTCACTTAAGAGCCGTAAAGAAACTGTTTTGTCCAGTGAGCAAGAAAGAAAGAAAACACAAGAGTGAAAAGTTCACATTACCTTTCATCGTTCGGTCCAATCAAAGGGTTCTGCCCAGAAAACCCAGGCATGTTGATGTGGTCCTGGATCACCATGATGTCCCCCACTTTGAAGGTAGGATTGAGCCCCCCAGCCGCATTGGTAACAATCAGGGTTTCAACGCCAAGCAGATGGAAGATCCGAACTGGGAAGGTCACCTAGGAGAAAACAAAGGAAAGATCTTGAAGGAGGAGGAGCTTGCACCCCCCACAACGCCCTGTTTTCTCCAGCAGGATGCTGCAGGAGGCTGTCCAGACACTGCTGACCTAAATTTTCTCCTTTCAAAAATTCAGGAATCTGTCTTTGTTCTTTCCCGATCACTGAGATACAATCTCAGCTCTTCAGGGCAATGTAACAGGGACTATATTTGTAGATCTCACAGCATATGATACCATCAGAAGCAGAACGTTGATGATGTGACTAAAGATTTTAAATCTGCAAATATCCTCGGGAATCTGCTTCAGAATCTGTATGATTTTTGTGGAGTTCCAGGGAAAGCGAAGTAGATGGAGGAAGCAAAGAAACCACATATCACAAGGTAAATGTCTTTGAAGAAGATTAGTGTCAATTTATAAAACATTCCTATGCCTCTTTTAGTAGTTGTCATAAAAAATGGGGGGGGGGGGAGGAAAGAAATTTAGAAGAGCAGTACAGCAGTTTGAAAGTGGAAATACATTCCAACTCTTACTTTTAAAAGATTGTAACTAAAATATCAGAGTTTTTGACCACAGATATATTTAATTGGAGAACATGAATGATGACACCCAACCCGTGAACATGTTCAATTGGTTTATGAGACACCCAGGGGGAGGGGGGGAACACAGTCACAGGTAACTATAAATTATGTATGCCAGAGTTGGCTTCATACAGGGCAGTGCCAGTATGTCACCTCTAATAAATCCTTTGAAGTTTTTTGAAGTTTGGCTCGAGGATCATGATTTAATTAGAGCAATTGCTGGAATCCTGACAATTAGCTGAAAGTTCACTCTGGAGGACTTCCTTTTGTATTTTTTTTTTTTTTAATTTTGGACCAATAGTGCTGAAATGTATCTTTGAGTGGGCTCAGAGACACTTGGACCTCTTATTATAATTCATTGGTTTTCCAGTTTCTCAAATTACGATTGGATCAATATCTTACATTCTGAAATGGAGTGGAGCAACTCACCTTCCACAATGGGTACCCTTCATACATATGGAAGCGGCCTTGCATCACCACAGTTGGCGTTCCATGCAAGTTTCCGAACACCAGCTTCCCAGCATGGCCTACAACTTTAATAAGACAAGGAAAACTATTAAATACTTTGTGGAGCCCTCCCCTCTCCCCCCCCACGCCATTTTGTTGCATTGCAATTTCTCTATATCCTGTTGGTTTATGGTGCCACCTGGTGTTCTGCATGAAAATTACACTCCCTGGGCATCTCCCATTACCTGTGCTTTGGGGGAAGTTGGGTATCTTCGCATATTCAAACACGAGTTGGTCCTTCAGGAGGTCAGCCAGCCCTCCAAGTCCTGAGCCACAGATAATAGCCACTCGAGGCCGATGTTTGGTTTTACTGAGGAGCCAGTCTGCTGTCTGCTGATAATCCTCATAGGTGTATCTGAAACAAGAAAATATTGAGATGAGATAAACTTACTGCAGGATTGGGGTTTCACCAGTAGATGGCAGGAAATATGCACACAAAACTCTAATGAAGGGTATTTAATTGAATTCCAAAGAAACCACACTAAAATAAACTGTTTTTGAACAGGGAGGACGGGGGAAGTGGCAGGCAATCGAACCAACCAGATATGGGAAAGGAAGGAAAGGAATAACTCAGCTATTCAAATATTATGTAAGACAAGAAAAAAAAGCCACATTAAGTCTTTCAGTTGTTTCTCCCACAATGACACATTAGGATAACTCAATTCATATACAGTATATTAGTAATCCACCCCATAAAGATTTCTAATATTTTCATTATGCTCATATTTTACGTGTTCGTTCCAGACTTCACAAAGGCCTCAGTGACTAGAGGTAGTCCTCAGCTACCACTGAGCCCAAAATTTCTGCTGCTAAATGAGAAAGTTGTCAAGTGAGTTCCACCCCATTGTAGGGAGAAAAATCCAGTCTGGTTCCAAGACCGGGAGAAAGATGGTGGAAATAAAATGGAGTCTGGCTACAAGGAAAGGTCTCTGTCAATTTGGTTTCTAGAAACTTCAGCGACAGCAGAAATGTTTCTGGGGTGGCTGACAAAAATAGCTGAATGAGAGCATAGATGTTTATAGGGTTCTGGGATTTGGTGATTGAGATGCTTCAGGGGTTTGTGCAAGGAAGTGAGCCTTATGTCTTTTACTATTTCAGCGGTTGTGGGTTAATCCTATTATGTCCTAAAGATCATATCCTGTCCTTAGAATTTGGGCTGGGGATATACATTCTTAATCCCATCAGCTCCAGCCTTCTGTGACTAAAGGCGTTTAATTGGCCCAGTCTTTCTGAATTGACACAAGATCTCCATTCCTAAAAACTCATCAGCCTCCCTGTTTCCAGCCCTCTGGAGCCTCCGGGAGACCTATTTTTCACTCTCCCCGAGCCTCCATGTGGGCTCTATACTTACCTGGGATCCAAAATGGGTCATATGGGGACTCCTGGGTGGAGTGGGCAAAGCCAGCCAGGGGTGAGACTTGCTGGTTTGCTGAACAGGCCATAAAATTAGCTACTGGTTCGGTACTGGTTTGCCTCAGTTCAAGCAAGGCAAACTGGTACTGGTTCAGTACTGGTACGGTCAAACCGAGGCAAACAGTAGCAGTCCACCCCTGCTTTCAATGGTCATAAGTGTGAAATATGGTCCTAAGTCACTTTTTTCAATGCCGTTGTCATTTCAAATGGTCACTAAACAAATGGTTGTAAGTCAAGCACTACTTGCATTCAGAATACAAACAGTCCTCAGCTTACAACCATTTGGTTTAGCAAGCGTTCAAAGGTACGACAGCACTGTGATATGTGACTTAAGGCCAATTTTCATGCTTTCACTGTTGTAACATCCCTCAGGGGGTTGTGTGTCATGTGACACTCGGCAACCATTGCGCATTGCAATCACAAGATCGCCACTTGTGACCTTCACACCCAAGCATGCAACAACTTGAAAACCAGCAGGAAAAGTTACAGCTCAGTGTCATGTGATGTCTCACTTAATGACTGCTGCAAAAAAAAAACAATAGTAAAATCGGGTATGGTCAACTGACACTTCATTTAACAACCACATTCCTTAATGATTTTTACAATCCCCCTTATGGTCATAAGTCAAGGCCTACACTTGTAAACATTTGAACTCTCATAACTTCCTGGTGAGCTAGACTATGCTGAGAAAGGGAGAACATTCCAAACGGACTGCTGAACTTAAAATTAACGGAGAAAGGAGAAAGATCTGAAGCAAATCTTTCCTATATTATTTCAAGCTAGTGATTCGTATTTGATCCAGTATTCAAAGAAAGAGGACTTTTTATTTGCTCCTTTAGTACTTCTTTAAATAAAAAATTCTCCTTCCAAATATACAATCCAAATTGCAATTTTTTCCATAACTCAGAAGCTCCTTTTAACACGGATCATCCTCTTTTCTCTCTCTCTCTCTCTCTCTCCCATCCTCCCTCTCTCTCTCTTTCCTATCCTCCCTCTCTTTCTCTCTCTCCTTTTTCTGCACCCTTTGCATTTCTTCCTGGGCCATTTCAATCCATGAAGCTACAGAAAAGTTCTAGAAAAGACTTGTGCACAATTGATTTTATATGCGGTAATTGCAGGGTTTTTTTCTGTATGCACAAAGATGGAAGAATACAGAAATAACCACAATGGAAGACTAGATAGTGAAGGTGGATGAGTTTGCAGAAATGGCAGAGGTGACCAGTTTGATTAAGGAGGGAATAGCAATTGTATTTTTATAAAAGACTGAAAAAACCTTTATGGGCTTTTTTTTTCCTGAAGCTGGCAGAAATAAAGTGGTGATTTGGAGATTTACTGATTATAATGTGTTGCTTATGGGAAGAAGGGAACCTTGGAATGTAATTTAGGAAAATGACAATCATTATGCTTCTTCCTGCTGCAAAGAAGATTAGAAATCGCTTCTTTATTTTTATCTTTAGATATGTGTGTGTGTGTATGTATGTATATATATATATATATATACTTAGCTTTTTCTTGTCTTTGTTTTTTTTAATGTCACTTTTTCATCTTTCTCTCCCCCCCCCCATTTTTCTTTTTATGTTTTTTTAGCCTTTTAATTGTGTGCAAAATCCTTTTCTTTTATTTAATATATCTATATTCATAAATACACACACACGTAAAACATATGAACAGAAACACAGTATTTATGCTTTCAAAAATTTCCACTGGGTGAACTGGCTTGATAGACAAAGTTCATGTATTTTTCCAACACATACACACACTTTCCAGTGAATGAATGCTTGAATGCCCCAGTCAAAAAAACTTACCTTGTTTCTCACCATCACCATTTTGCTAAGCCCAAATTCCAGGTGGTCCATGGGAGCCCCTAATATTGGAAACGTCAATTGGACCCCAAATCTCAAATCAGGAGAAGTGGCACTGACCAATTTAGACCAGAGAGGTAAAGGAGAAGCTCATTTGGGGGTATTTTTGTGGGTAAATAAAATCTTTGGGCCAAATTTCTCCTGATTTTTTTAAGATCAGTGTTTCTCAACTTTTTAAGAGCTGGCTGGGGAATTCTAGGAGTCCATGCCATGCTTGAGAAATATTGTGTATTTACTGTAATTTTTTTTTTGCTAGCAGAATGAAAGTGCTTTGCTATTATTTCAACTGGACTGTTTTCTTGATCTTCTCCTCTTCAGATTTCATGGTGGTCTTCCATCCAAGGATTAAGCACTTCCTATCCTGCTTACCTTTTCAAGTTCAACCAGATCCTGAAAAAGTAGGATTTTTTAATTATCTCCCTGCTCTCTTTGGAAATGGAGTCATGTTTCTGGGAAATCAGAAATGGAACGCAGCTGACAACATAGTGTGCCATAAAAGGAATGTGGAATGAGCCTACAGTGTAAAGAGACACACCCTTTTCCTGTGCAGAAACAGGTACATCTACACAGTAACCCTGCCCACGTCTACCCCCAGAATACACAGTAGGGCACAACTGGTGGCCAACGCCTTTTGGAGGTACTTCATGTGATAGGCTTATTCAAACAGGAAGAAACTGAAATTAGGCTTTGTCCAAATCTATTGTACACACCCCACAATTGCATGCCAAAGTAATGAACCAAAAGAAAATTAGCATTGCAAAATGAAGAGAACGTGTGCACGCCGTGCACCTGGAAAGAAATGAATCAAAAGGAATCACAGTGCTTAAATCAGGCATTTAAATTGATCACCTTTTCATCTTCCTAGAAAAAAGATCTTGACTGCTACAAAAAAAAGCAAAGGGAGGGCAGAACTGTTCATAAATGGCTTTTATTTTATGCCAGAGCTGAGCAAGTGGTAAGTTTTCGAACTGAATTTTTGAGGGTTTTAGGAGCTCGCCGACTTAGCTGTTGCCTCCTGCAAGGAACTATCTTTCTGAGGATGAAAATCACAGGTGCAATTTCATTTCTCCCTTTACAATTCATGCAAGCAATACAGTTGGTCCTCTATTTACAACCACAATTGGGTCCAAGTGAGACAGACAGTTGTTAAGGGACTGTTGCCCCATTTTGCAATTTTTCTAGCCACAGTTGTTAAGCAAATCCTTGCAGCTGTTAAATTAGTAACACGGTTGTTATGTGAATCTGGTTTCTCCATTGACTTTGCTCGTCAGAAGGTCGCAAAAGGAAATCACACAGCCCTGGGACACACAGCCAGCGTCACAAATATATGCCAGCTGCCAAAGGTCCAAATATTGATCTTATGAATCCTGGGGATGCTGCAACAGTTATACATGTGAAAAACGGTGTAAGAGAATAACAGTGGCACTTTTTTTCAGTGCCACTGTAATTTTGAAAAGCCACTAAGGTTGTAAGTTGAGGATTACCTGTATTCCATGCCTTTAAAATCACAATAATCATTGGGGGGGGGGGGTTCTCTGCCTCGTTCAGATGCACTTTTGCTTATCTTTTAGGTAAACCCACAAACACAATCACACACACACATATAGAAGGACTTGCAGAGGGAAATGCAATCTATTTCTGCATTGTTTGGAACTCTTAAATTAAACATGAAAAAAGGAAGCAGCTATTGTTGTTATTACTACCGTATTATTATTTATTATATTTAGAAGCTGGCTGATTGGAGAATAGTTCCACGTGGCTTACACTAAGAAACAGTTAATAAGAAACATTATGCAACTGGACAACCACACACAATCAACACACACACAATCAACAAAGCTTAACAGGCACCCCACCCCTCTCTCGGGGAACACATTTTAAGATTCCTAGAACATTAATCGGGGGGGGGGGAGCAACATTGTTATCTGGGGGAATATTATTCCAAAAAATTGATGTGGTGACAGAGAAGGGATACAGGTAGTCCTTGACATACAACCACAATTGGGGCCAGAATTTCTGCTGCTAAGCAAAGCAATTAAGTAAGTCATGACCAATTTTACTACCTTTTTGCCATATTCGCTAAGTGAATCTTGCAGTTGTTAAGTGAATCCAGCTTCCCTCCTTTGACTTTACTTGTCTGAAGCCAGCTGGGAAGGTCACAAAAGGCAATCAAATGATCCTGGGATGCTGAAACTGTCATAAATACATGCTGGTTGCCATATACCTCCTTTTTTTCAACCACGTGACAAAATTGCTGTGGCAGCTGTAAGTGCTAGGACTGGTCATAAATCACTTTTCTCAGTGCTCTTGTAATTTTAAATCATTTCTGGTCATAAGTCAAGGACTAGGGCAGACCTGCTGCAACTTAAACCTCGAAATAGAAATGATCCTTGCCTCCATTTGTTAAAAAAGGCATAGTTTTATTAGAAGTCAAGTACCTTACAGTGATGCAAAGGCAGACCTGAGAATCGTGCGCCCAAATCCCTAAGTTCAACTTTTTCCTCCCAACACTGCCCCTCTCCAACCAATCAAATTCAAGCAAGATGTTTTGAGAATGGTTTAGCTTGGTATGCAGCTGCCTTTTTCTCCCAGCTGGGTGACCTTGATACATCAAGTAGTGGGGAGCGGGGGAGGGCGGGGGAAGAGGGAAGGAGAATTACAGCTCCTTTCCATTCCCCATGATCACCATTTGGTTGCTTGGCAACTGGGTTCATACTTATGACCATTGCTTTGTCTCAAAGTCATGTGATTTTTTTTCCCCTTTTGCAACCTTCTGAGAAGCAAAGTCGAGGAGGAAGCCAGATTCACTGAACAACCCAGTTACTAACTTATCAACTGCAGTGATTCACTTAACAACTGTAGCAAGAAAGGTCATAAAATAGGGCAAAATTTACTTAACATGTCTCACTTAGCAACAAACATTTTGGACTCAATTGTGGTTGTAAGTTGAGGACTAGCTGTATATCATCTCCTAACATGTAACTAAGGGCAGCATATAATAAAATCTACTGTAAACACCTAACACAAAAGCAATTAAAAACAATATTTGTACTGCAACCATCTATTTCACCCTGCACTCTGAATGATCAGTGCTGCACGGTTATGGTTTGTTTTTTGTTTTTTTTGCTCATGCACTTTGGGAGCACACTTCCTTGTGAGGATCATGAGGTTTCTTCCTTGTAACATCATGAGAATGCTAAACCGACTGAAGATCATTCAAAAATAATGACACAGGAATTTTTCCCATTGATGTTCTTTCTTAACACCCATACCCCACTTCCAGGACTCAGGCACAAAGCAGAAACAGATAGAATTAGAATTAGAATTAGAATGCCTTTTATTGTCACTATCCACATGTACAATTTGCATTATACGCATACACAGTGAGATTAGAGCAACTCATCGTTCAGTGCAGACATGCATGTCAAGAAAATATACATCTAAAATATAATCACATATTGCACATGTCAGCTAACACAGTAATAAAAAAAGATAAAAAAGTGATATTGCACGAGATTATTCACAGTTGTCCCTGAGTATATTTACAGTATATTTGGCAGGACTGGAATCAGTGCATGTGTGAGTTCAAAATGGTTATGGCTTTGGGGAAAAAACTATTCTTGAGGCGGTTTGTCCTTGACCTGATGCTCCTGTAGCGCCTCCCTGAGGGCAACAGGTCAAACAGTCCATAACCAGGATGGGAGCTGTCTTTTATGATGTTCACAGCTCTGCTAAGACAGCGGGAAGAGTAGATGTCCGACAGGGAGGGGAGAGGGCAGCCAATGATCTTCTGAGCTGCTTTGACTACCCTCTGTAGTCTCTCCCTGTCTGCCATGGTGCAATTGCCATACCACACTGTGATGCAGTATGTCAGCAGGCTTTCAATGGACGCACGGTAGAAGGTAATCAGCAGGCTGGAGTCCAGGTTGTGCTTCCTGAGCACCCGCAGGAAATGGAGTCTCTGCTGGGCCTTCTTGATGACTGCCGTGATGTTTTCCGTCCAGGAGATTTTGTCGGCAATGATGATACCCAGAAACCAGAAGGTGTGGATCCTCTCCACCTGCTCTCCATTGATGTAGAGGGGAGCCAGGTCGGTGTTGTGCCTCCTGAAGTCCACAATGAGTTCCTTAGTTTTCTTGGTGTTCAGAGCTAAGTTGTTTTCTGAACACCAAGCTGTCAACATCAGGACCTCCTTCCTGTAGGCTGCCTCGTCTCCCTTCGAGATGAGTCCGACCACTGTGGTGTCATCAGCGAACTTCACAATGAGGTTGCTGTCATGCTGTGGACTGCAGTCGTGGGTGTAGAGGCAGTACAGGAGTGGGCTCAGCACACAGCCCTGTGGGGAGCCAGTGCTCAATGTGCATGTGGAGGAGAGGTGGGGGCCAAGCCTTACAGTCTGGGGCCGGTCACTTAGGAAGTCCTTTATCCAGGCACATATGAGGGGGGGCAAACCTAATGTGTCCAGTTTTTTGGTCAGTATTCCTGGGATGATTGTGTTAAAGGCAGAGCTGTAGTCCACAAAGAGCATCCGGACATAGCTCTGCTGCTGCTCCAGGTGGTTCAGCGCAGCATGCAGAGCTATGGCTATGGCATCCTCTGTAGACCGGTTCGTGCGGTAGGCGAACTGGTGGGGGTCGAGATCCGGAGGAAGATGGTTGATGATGTGCCGGAGCACCAGCCTCTCAAAGCACTTCATGATTACAGGAGTGAGCGCCACTGGACGGCAAACACACCTGAATTCATCAGCCATTTTTTGATCTAACCCAGGGGTCTTGCAACCGTACTCATTTCCTGCAGCACTTTGCTAAATGCAACTCGGTGTAACTCACAGCTTTAAGTGAGTATTAGGGGAAAAAGGAATTGTAACATGAATTGGAGAGGTAGTTTCTCCAGCTCATTGATGCATAATAAAGCTGGATCACTTCCCTATAGCCTTGTGGGTACATATTTGGGAATAGTGATGGGTACCTATTGGGGAATAGGGGAGAGACTGAGTAGGTGATATAAAGTTACCTGGGAATGACCTTGGAGACAGAAGGAAGAGCTGCAGATTAGACAGTAGTCAGATAAGAGGCAGATAAGGTAAAATGGGCCCAGGGAAGGAATGGGGAGATGCCAAACTTCCAGAAGTGGCTAGTTTCCTAGTTTCTTGGAATGGGTTAAGTGGAGGGGGCAAAGTTACAAGATCCTGTTAATGCAATCTTAGACTAAAGTTACAGGTTTGTACTTCTGGGTGTGCTTGTCTGGACTACCTCACAAGACTGGCAGGCAGATACAGATAGTGCTCAACTTACAACCGTTTGTTCAGGGATCATTTGAAGTTACAATGGCCATTTTTTACCCTTTTGCAGCATCTCCATGGCCACACAATCAAAATTTGGATGTTTGGCCACTGGCTTTTATTTATGACAGTTGCAGTGTCAAGGGGTAGCTTTTTAGGACCTTCTTCTGGCAAGCAAAGTCATTGGGGAATCTAGATTCACAGAACCATCATGATGCTAGCTTAATAACTGCAGTGATTCATTTAACAACTGTAAAATGGGGCAAAACTCACTGAAAAATTGTTTAACTTTTGGGCTTAATTGTAGTCATAAATCAAGGACTAAATTGAGGATTCTGTGTTGGGCAAAAGCTTCTCAAATCGATATCACTCCATTGGATGTTATCTTGCACCTGCAGTTTCTTTGGCCCAGGATGAGTAACAGCACGTTTTATTAAACCTGCCTTTTCCAAGCTGGTGCTCTCCAGAGCAGTTGCCCCTGCAATGCACCATTGACTGGGGAATTCTGGGAATTGCAATCCCAATCCCCTGAATAATACAATACAATATTTAAATTTACTAGCTGGAGCAGAGGGATTGTGCAAATTCATGCCAGTTTTTCTGACTTCATTTGGACATCTGCTGTGCATTCCCTGACAGAATAGAATAGGAATAACATAGGAATAGAATTGGGAATAGGAATAGGATAGAATAGGATAGGATAGGATAGGATAGGATGGGATAGGATAGGATAGGATAGGATAGGATAGAAATAGAACAGAACAGGAATAGAATAGGAATAGAAATGGAATAGGAATAGGAATAGGAATAGGAATAGGAATAGGAATAGGAATAGGAATAGAATAGAATAGAATAGAATAGAATAGAATAGAATAGAATAGAATAGAATAGAATAGAATAGAATAAGGAATAGGAATAGGGATAGGATAGGATAGACTCGACTCGACTCGACTGGAATAAACTATAGACTGCAATAGAATATAATAGGAATAGGAATAGGAACAGGAACTGGAACTAGAATAGAATAGAATAGAATAGAATAGAATAGAATAGAATAGAATAGAATAGAAATAGGAAGAAGAGAAGAGGAGAGGAGAGGAGAGGAGAGGAATAGGAAGGGAAGAGAAGAGAAGAGAAGAGAAGAGAAGAGAAGAGAAGAGAAGAGAAGAGAAGAGAAGAGAAGAGAAGAGAAGAGGAACAGGAATAGAATCTATATTTCTTTATCGGCCAAGGATGATGGGACACACAAGGAATTTGTCTTCAGTGCATAAGCTCTCATTGTACATAAAAGTTATAAGTGATAAATCATTATTATAGTCATAGAATACAAGGAGAGCTGATAGGAGTCTTGGGGGGATTCTGGGAGGAGAAGTCCAGAAGTCAATTTTCAAGTGGGTGAGATTGGAAAACAGAGCAGAAGCCAGATCAGGATAAATGCATCCGGCTCAAAGTCATGTTCCAAGCTAAGTCATAAAGTCTTACAACAAACCTTTGCCACTTTCAAGATTATTATCAGCACAAGCACACTAAGATGCTGAGGAAAAAAACCTGTGTGTGTGATTAGGGAACAGATGACAAGGAAAAAAAAACCCTATCAATTCACCTCCCTTAATTCTCACTAAACTTTCTGTTTCTCTCCTGCACAGATGCAGACATTATATTGTGTTTGCTCACAGTTTGCCCACTAGCCACCAATATTTGCAAACAAAAATTTAAATTTAAAAAAACCTCACATTGCTCCAGTCCAATCTACATTCCTCATTAGCTGAATGACTGATTTAATGAAGTCAATTAAAAACTAGGTACTCTTACTTTTGAGGAGTACTCCTACAGATACTCCTTAACTTACAATAGTTTACTTCGTGACCGTTCAAAGTTACAACGGCGCCAGAGGTTCTGCAGGTTCTGACCATTTCTGGAGAACCAGTAGCAGAAATTTTGAGTAGTTCGGAGAACCAGCAAATACCACCTCTGACTGGCTCCGACCCCATCTATTCTCTGTCTCCCATTGAGTCCCAGCTGATTGGCAGAGTCTTCTTTTGTTGCCCTGCACAGGAGAACGGAGCTGGAAAGCAGGTTAAGGGGGTGGGGAGGGAATGGGGATTTTGCAGTATTCTTCCCCTATCACGCCCATCAAGCCATACCATGTCATGCCCACCAAGCCACACCCACAGAATTGATAGTAAAAAAATTTTTGAATCCCACTACTGAACAGCACTGAAAAAAAGTCTTATGACCATTTTTCACACTTAATGATCATGCAAGCATTCCCATGATCAAAATTCGGATGCTTGGCAACTGGTTCATATTTATGAGGGTAGCAGTATCATGTAATCAGGGTATGTGACCTTTTGACTAGCAAAATCAGCGGGGAAGTAAGATTCACTTAACAACTATGTTACTAATTTAACAAATGCAAATGAGTCACTCTGTGGAAAGAAAGGTTATAAAATGTAGCAAGGCTTACTTTACAAATGTCTCCCTTACCAACATAAATTTTGGTTTCAACTGTGGTTGTAAGTCGAGGATTACCTGTATTCACATAACATGAAAAATAGAGTTGGTTTCAAACTTTTTACTTGTCTTTTTTCTACTTGGGGCGATGTCAGGTTCAGTTATTGGATCGGTAACTGTAAATTATTGCGTAAATCCAGAGCGTATGTCATGCTGGTAAACAAAGTACAGCAAACGTGTTATGCAAATCTTTTCTTCCTCTTTCTGTGTGCAGTGGCATCTATGGCCGTCAGCAGCAGAGATTATTCAAGACAGGAAAATCCAGATTGTTACTGGTTCAGGGATCAATCCACTGAATTATAGAAGAGTAAGGACAGAGAAGGAACAGAGAGGAGCCAGAGATCCACTGGGTGGGTATTAAAGAGGCATGAAACTCAGATAATCCTTGACTTATGATCATAATTGAGCCCAAAATTTCCTTTGCTAAGGAAGACAGTTGTTAAGTGAATTTTTTGAAATTATAGGTTCTAATAAGGCACCATAAGAAAAAAAATATATGAGGAACTTCCGGTTTGCGTGGCTTCGGAGCAGCAGGAATTCGCGACAGCTCGCGATTCCTGCTGGCTAGCTGCCGAGGTACCCCCGATCCAGATGGGTCAGGGGGTTATGGCTGCCCTGTAGGGACAGCTGAAGATAGAGGGGAGCCGGTTAGGGAGGTGGGGGCATCGCAGACCCCCCCCTTCTCCGGGAAAACCCCTTTTTCCCAAGGCGGTGGAGCGGCGGTCAGCAATGGCCGCCACGAAGAAGCCAGCAACCGGGTAAGAACTGTGCTGGAGGAAGTGTGAAAAGTGAAAGTTCTGTCTGAGCCGGGTCAAGTAACAACTTTTAAATCTCCTGGAATTGAGCTGCTTGTTGCTGGAGGATACATTGTATCCCTAAGAAGATCGAAAGCGGCGGAGAAGCTGTTAAAGGGAACTTTTTTTTTTTAATTTTTTTTTTACTCTCTCATCCCACGGAAAAAGCAGAAATATTTGGATGTATTAGACACTGAAAGTGGATTGCTTTGAAAGTTAAGCTAAGAGACAAAGGGATTTTTGGACATTGAAAAATTTAAGAAATTGGAAAATCTCTGCTGGAGGTATGGATTTTTGATTATTTAAAATTGTTATTGCAAGTGGGAAGGGAGAAAGAAAAATTGGAGCAGAAACTGAAAAAGGAGGAGACTGTCTAGAACGTCTTGGTGGATCCCAAAAGAAGATATATGGTAATTGGACCTCTTTGATCAAAAATTAATTTGGAAAGAGAAAGAGAAGAAGGAAGAAAAGTATTAACTTTTGGAACTTTTTTCTTTTTTTCCTTTTTTTAATTGCTTTTGATTGTCTTGGATTAAAAATACTTGTGGTTGTTTTGGAAAAAGTTTCCCTTTTCATAATGGCATTCTCTGTGGATGAACTAGAGATTGAATATCAAAAATATAAAAAAGAAGATACTTTGGGCGCTTTGTTCCAATTCTTAGAAATGGCGTTATGTTCCTTAGAAAAGTTGACGCAGCAGAAGGACTGGGACAAGGAAGAAGAAGAAGAAGCCATCTTTGATGAACAATGGGTTCCTTCCGGAGAGGAGGAGAAAAAGGATAAGAAAAAGGGGTTTTTAAGAATTATAAAAACAACCAAAAGAGAGAAAAATGAGCGAAGAGATGGAGGCAAGGTTAGAAAACAAAAGAAAAGGAGCAAGAAAAGCGAAGGGAAAAAGCAAAGGGGTAGAAAGGGCAAGGAGAAGAATAAGCAAGAGAGAAAAGGGGGGAGGAGAAGCCTTAATGGGGGGAAGCAAGATTTAAAGAAAAAAAGTTTATTTAGAGACAATGGGTGAATTTAATTTAGATTAAAAGAGGGATTCTGGAGGGTATTTAAGAGTGTGTTTTTATATGTATGTATATTTAGAATAAAAAATTTATTATGTAATTTTAAGAATTTTTTAAACAGAATCCCAAGAAAGATTTATATGTAGTATTTTTAAGTTAGGTAATGTGTTATAGATGCAACTCCAATTGGTTTACAGGAGAAGTATAGTAAAAGAAAAAAGATGAATGGATGTTTGGAAATAGAACAGACAAAGAATGTTGTTGAAAATGGTAATAATGGAAGGATATATATGCTTTTTTTTTGATTTTGTATATTGATAAAAGGCAATAAAATTTTAATTGATAAATAATTTGGATGGAAAAGAGAAGTAGGGATAAGATATGAAGTTAATATTATATGAAATATTGATATTATAATCTGGAAATGTTATGTTTTATTGGTCTATCATTATTATTATTTTTTTAGAAAAGAATTTATAAGCTGTTATGCCTTGATTTTGTGTGTATTGATTTTAGAAAACTGATAAAAATGGTTTTTATATACATATATAAAAAAGAAAATGATAATAAGATATAGAAGGAGACTTAGGTTGAATATGATGTTTGAATTTGTGTCTGTGTAAAGAGTTTTTAACCCGGGAACAGACAACCTTCAGAAAAGATCTTGTAGTTTTGTCTATGTTTTGTGTTTGTATGTTTGTGTATTATGCTTTTGATAAAACTAACAAAATTTGTTTTTTATTAAAAAAAAGGAAAAAAGAATCAATAAAACCTTGGAGGAATGTTAGATGAGAATAATTTAAACAAGTCAGAAAGAAAAGAATATGATGATTATAAAATGGATAAATATGGAAGAGAAATGAAATTGAATTGGAGTAAAGAGAAATAATGAGAAACTTGATGAAAGATATTTGCGTGTCCATATGGGGATGGGATAAATTGGAATTATGTTGTATAAAAATATTGTTTTGTTTGACTTGTAAGGATTTACAATATTAAGAGGTTTTATGTGTTTATGTATTTAATGGTTAATGATGTGTTGTTTTATCTTTAAAATTAATAAAATTTGTTTCAAAAAAAAAAGAAAAAAAATATATGAGGATGTAAGATACCAATAACCATCACCAATGAAAGCAGAGCACCTGATTTTGCATCATAAAATCTCCTTCCACACTTGACGGGGGGGGGGGGGAGGGGGGGAATAGAGGTTGCTCCTGATTGGCTGCTCTCCTGAAAGGTGTGTGAGCCAGGAAAATGCCTCATTGGTTCCCAGCCTGCAAAGAAGGAACTTGTATTGCAGCACAGCCTTCTGTGAGTGCATGTGTGTACAACCGTGTCTCACTCAGAAAATGTAATGCTTTGTTTTAAAAAACTGCACAAGAACAAGGAGTCCTGCTTGTTCAGGGGACAAGCATTTTATTTGATACTGTTTGCTGACTAGAGCTTTGATCCTGGGTCCAAATATTCGTCATACCCTTTCTTGTGAAACAGGCAATATGAAAATGTCTCGGTTTCAACAGGGTTAGGCCAATGCTCAGTAGATCTCCAAGGGAGAGCCATGCCTGGGTCTAGAAGTTAAAATGTGGACAACCTCTCTTGGAAGACCAAAGGTGCTTTTCAAGAGGCAACTGGACTTCCTTTGTCCAGTGGTGGGATTCAAAAAATTTTCTGCCGGTTCTGTGGGCGTGGCTTGATGGGCGTGGTGTGGCTTGGTGGGCATGGCAGGGGAAGGATACTGTAAAATCTCCATTCCCTCCCCACCCCACTAACCTGCTTTCCAGCTCCGTTCTCCTGTGCAGGGCAACAAAAGAAGACCCATCTGATCAGCTGGGACTCAGGAGGCAGAGAATAGATGGGGGCAGGGCCAGTCAGAGATGGTATTTGCTGGTCCTCCGAATTACTCAAAATTTCTGCTACCAATTCTCCATAATTAGTCAGAACCTGCTGAATACCACCTCTGCCTTTGTTATTCCTTGAAGACATTTCACTTCTCATCCAAGGAGCTTCTTCAGGCATCATCTGGATGACCTAGAATCTCCATAGACATTTAGCTAGGTAGAACTGCAGAAGCTTCTTGGATGAGAAGCGAAAACGTCTTCAAGGAAAACCAAAGGAAGTCCAGTTGCCTCTTGAAAAAGCACCTTTAGGGCAACCATGAGCTGGATGACTGAGAATCTCCATAAGCTTTCTTGGAAAACTTCCCAGATACTGAAGACAAAATGCTAACCCCAGATGGATTTGATAATGTGAATTGGCGATTCATGTTATTACTGCTGGAACAGATGGACTTTGCTAGAAAATTTATTCAAGCAATAGAAGCTATATATCATAAGCAAACGGCAAAGGTAATTAGAGGGAGAACTGATAGACTCTATTGATATAAGAAAAGGAACAAGACAAGGGTGCCCGCTATCACCTTTCTTGTTTGTGTTAACTTTGGAAGTACTAAACAGAAATATTAGAGATGAAAATAATATAAAAGGAATGAAAATCAAAAAGGAAGAATTTAAGTTGCAAGCATTTGCAGATGATCTGGTTTTCATCTTAGAAGACCCACTAGAAACAGCATCAAAATTGATAGAAAAGATAGCGGGAGTCTTTGTGGTTAAACTGGGAGAAGATAAAAAGACAATGTTATTTGAAAATTCCAGTTTGGTTATCGACTATTGAAGCATTTTCCTATCCTATAATTTATAAGAAGGAACAAACAGTTAGATATGGGGAACTCTTGGATGAAAAGGGTGAACTTAAATCGATACAAAACTTAGAGGAACAAGGTATAAGGATGAATTGGTTTTCATATGCGCAAATACATTCAAGGTATGATGAAGATTCTAAAATGGAGGGATTCTATGATAAGCAGACTGATTTAGATAAGATCTTGATGGGTACTGATGAGAAGGTGATTAAAAAATTATATGGTTATTTACTGGGAATTAAATTAGAGGAAGAACAAGTTAAAGAAACTATGATTGTTTGGGGGAAGAATTTTGGATATGGGATTGATTTAGAGAAATGGCAAAAATTGTGGTCTCAAAATTATAAAATGACAATGTCAACAGTATATAAAGAAAACTTGTATAAGATGTTTTACAGGTGGCACTTTCCCCCGACAAGAATAGCAAGAATGTTTAAGAACAAATCTGAAAAATGCTGGAAATGTCATCAGATACCCGGCTCGTATTACCCTATGTGGTGGACTTGTGAGGACGCTAGAAAATATTGGACTATAATTTGCATGTGGTTGGAAAAAATGACAAAGAAACACATAGACTTGAAACCAGAGATCTTCTTATTGGGAATTTTACCTGATATATATAGTAAAGATTTGAAGAACCTGATTGTAAATGTATTAACAGCGGCTAGGATTGTATTTGCTAAAAATTGGAAGAATGAGAAAATACCATTACAGGAAGAAATTATTAAGAAAATATTGGAATGTGCTGAGATGAGTAGATTGACATTTGAAATTAGAGAGCAAGAGGATAAACAATTTTATGAAATTTGGGATCTTTTTTATCAATGGTTAGATGATAAAATACGATAATAGGATATTTAGAATGCTAGACAGTAAGGAATATCTTTATTTTGCTATTTTGCTATTATTTTGTTATTTGACATTATATTTATAAAGGGTTTTTTAGGATTGATTTGATATGATTATACGATTTGTTATAGAGTAAACTGGTTTAAAGTATTGTTAGCTCATAAAGCATGAATGATTAAAAATATAGTCAAAAACTTCTTTTTTTAGTGATATTAGGATATATAAGTTTGGATTGACAATATGAGTTGTTATGTAACATAATTGTAATTGAGACTACAGAATGAATGCACAAAAATGATGAACCAACTGACACACTGGATGTACATATAAGAGTTGATGTTTTTATGTTTTGTTTGTCTTGTTTGTTTGTAGAAAATTAATAAAATCTTTTCCAAAACAAAAATTGATAGAAAAGATATGGAAAGGTGGCTGGTTTGAAAATAAATAGATAAGACAAAGATCTTGACAAAGAATATGCTATCAAGACAAAAGGAAGAACTGGCAGACTTATTGAAAATTCAGGTTACGAATAAGATCAAGTACTTGGGGATATACTTGACAGCAAGATGCAATACAGTAAAAGAGAATAATTATATCAAACTTAAACAGCAGATAGCGCTAGATCTGGCGAAATGGGAAAATTTACAACTGTCATTAATAGGGAGAATATCAACAATCAAGATGAATATATTACCCAGAATTTTATATTTGTTTCAAACAACTCCAATTAGGCTTGGAAAAAACTACTTTGAAGATTTAAATAAAATTGTGTTGAAATATATATGGCAAGGTAAGAAAGCAAGAATACAGTTAAAATTTTTGCAAGATGCTAGAATAAGAGGAGGATTTGGTTTACCTAATTGGGAGTTGTATTACCAAGCTACAAATTTGATGTGGGTTAAGGAATGGAAAACATTAAGAAATACTAAATTGTTGACATTAGAAGGATATGATCTGTTGTTGAGGCGGCATGCTTTTCTATGGTGTAAAGGAATTAAAACACAGGGGTACTTTAGACGACATTATATACGGGAGTCTCTGTGGTTAAACTGGAAGAAGATTAAAAGATAATGTTATTTGAAAATTCCAGTCTGGCTATCGACTATTGAAGCATTTTCTTATTTTATAATATACAAAAAGGAACAAACAGTTAGATATGGTGAAATATTGAATGAAAAGGGTGAACTTAAATCTATACAAAAACTAGAGGAACAAGGTATAAAGATGAATTGGTTTTCATATGCGCAAATACATTCAAGGTATGTTAAAGCTTCTAAAACAGAAGGTTTCTATGATAAACTGACTGACTTAGATAAGATTTTAACAGGTACTGATGAAAAGGTGATTAAAAAATTGTATGGATATTTATTAGAAATTAAACTAGAAGAAGAACAAGTTAAAGAAATTATGATTGCTTGGGGGAAGAATTTTGGATATGGGATTGATTTAGAGAAATGGCAAAAATTGTGGTCTCAAAATTATAAAATGACAATGTCAATAGCATATAAAGAAAATTTGTATAAGATGTTTTACAGGTGGCATTTTTCCACGACAAGAATAGCAAGAATGTTCAAGAACAAATCCGAAAAATGTTGGAAATGTCATCAGACACCTGGCTCATATTACCATATGTGGTGGACTTGTGGAGAAATGCTGGACTAAAATCCGCACATGGTTGGAAAAAATGACAAAAAAACATATAGATTTGAAACCAGAGATATTTTTATTGGGAATTCTTCCTGAAATATATAGTAAAGACTTGAAATAACTGATTGTAAATGTATTAACAGTGCTAGGATTGTATTTGCTAAAAACTGGAAAAATGAGAAAATACCATCACAGGAGGAAATCATTAAGAAAATATTGGAATGTGCTGAAATGACATTTGAAATTAGAGAGCAAGAGGATAAACAGTTTTATAAAATTTGGGATCTATTCTATCAATGGTTAGACAATAAAATATAGCAATAAAATATGTAGACTTTTAGAAAATAATAAATATATAAAGATGTATTCTTTTCTTATTATATCTACAAAATGATACTTGGATAGATTCGGGATGATAATATGAATTATCATAAAACAAATCAAGTAAAGTATGATCATTTTGTAAAACATGAATAAAAGTATTGTCAAATGATTGATTAATAATGATATTAATGTATTTAATATTTGACTGAAAATATGAGATTATATACAATGTAATCATAATTGAAGACTATGAAATGGAAGCACAAAACAATTTGTAAACCAACCAGCACGAAATATGGAAGATGACTTGATGTTTTTATTGTTTTGTTTGTTTATATTTGTTTTAAAAACGATAAAAAAAATTATAAAAAAAAATGCTAACCCCAGATGGATCACTTCTGGTTTTAGAACCAGTCACAAACTCTAGGCTGGCTAAGAGTTGGGGTTTGAACCTTTAATGTATCTGATGAACCCTATGTTAGGGCAGATTGGGTTAAAGGAAGTTTTCAACTTCAATTTAGCAACCAAAATCACAACAGTATTAAAAAAGTGACTTACAACCATTCCTTGTGCTTAAGACTAGCGTTGCAGCTTCCCCATAATCATAGAGTAGAGTAGAGTAGAATAGAGTAGAGTAGAGTAGAGTAGAATAGAATAGAATAGAATAGAATAGAATAGAATCCTTTACTGGCCAAGTGTGGTTGGACACACAAGGAATTTGTTTTGGTGCAAATGCTCTCAGTGTACATAAAAGAAAAGATACATTTGTCAAGAGTCAAGAATCATAAGGTACAACACTTAATAGTCATAGGGTACAATAATCATGTAAGCAAAATGTAGGCAGTTGGCAACGGCCATGCGGTTCAGACAGCTGGGGTTATGAGATCACCATATGCAGACTTCCCAGGGGTCTTCCAATGAGTGAAGTAAAGGAGGGGAAAGCCAGATTCGCTTAATGACCCCTTAATTCCCTTAACCCGAAGGGGTTTTTTTTCCAAAAGGCAACTGGACTTTAATTTTTTATTCCTGAAGATGTTTTGGTTGTCCTCTTGGATGAGAAGCAGAATGTCCAAGAAAAAATAAAGCTCAGTTGCCTTTTGGAAAAGCACCATTGGGACATGACCTCGGTAACTCAGAATTTCCATAGACGTTTAATTCATTTAACTGCAGTGACTCACTTAACAATCACAAGAAAAATGATTGAAAAATAGGGCATGACTCATTGAACTTTTAAATGCTTCTTTAGCAACAAAAATTCTGATTTCAATTGTGGATATTCTTGTACTTCAGGATATCAGCGATTAACAAGAGTACCCTCTGTAATAGCAAAATCAGACGCTGATGGCACTGTTGTCTAAACAACCTAAGAATAGACTGGGAGATAGAATTAACCAGTTTATATAAACTTAGAGATACTTGAGCCATTCACACCTCATAGTATCCCTAGGAAAGATAGAGCAAGCTGGCTAGAATCTCAATAAAAAGCCCTTCCATTAGGGACTGAATCTATGCTGCAAGATTTTGTGGAAGTCCCTCTGGCTAAATATGGCTGGATATTTTTTCCTGGAACATATCAGTATGTCATATGTTTAGGGGAAAGGAGTGAACACTGTATGCTAAGTAGGCATCTAAGGGTTGCAGTGGCATCACCCAAGCTGCTGAGGTCAACATATAAGGATGGGAATCCTTTGCTATCAGCCATAACAACAGCAAGATGCCCTCTGAAGGCCACCTACTGAGACGCTGGAGGGCTTCCTTGTGCAGTTGGTGGAGAAAAGGCTAAAAGTAATCCTTGACTTACAACCACAATGGTGCCCAAAATTTCCCTTGCTAAGCAAGACCATTATTAAGTGAGTTTTTCCCCATTTTATGACCTTTCTGGCCACAGTTTTTAAGTGAATCTCACTTTCCCATTGGCTTTGCTTGTCAGGGTGTCACAAAAGATGATCTCATAACCCAGAGACACTGTAACTGTCATAAATACATGCCAATGGCCAAACCTTTGAATTTTGATCATGCGACTATGGGGATACTGCAATGGTCATAACTATGAAAACAGTCATAAGTCACTTTTTCAATGTGGGTATAATTTCAACTATCACTAACATATAATTGTAAGTTAAGGACTGCCTTTAGATGGGCCAGAAGTCCAATCCAACAGAACACTGCTTGTGTTCTTATGTTATCTTCTTCTTGAGTAACCATGCTTAGCAGCATGTATGTTGCCATACTTAACCAGAAACGTGTTACATTCTTAGCAATGACACAAGTCAGGAAGTCAGATCCTGGCAGTTGATGCAATCTCATTGTAAGGATACAAGAAGATGTTCATTCTCTCAATGACACTAACTCATAATTTCTCAGACTTATTTCTGGATTATGCAAACTGGGCACTGTAAGAACATAGGCAATGGGGAAGTGCTGAATCATGAATAAAACTCTTATAAGGACAGCCACTTAAGCTTACAATGGGTTCGAGATGCTGCAAAAACAAAGAAATACCAGAATACACACAGTAGTCTTGTGATTGCAATTCCCAAATGCCGGGAAATGTTTAAGATGAGGAAATCACGAACCTCTCTTCTGATCTTAAAAGTCAACAGCCAAGATAGATTTAAGAATGGAAAGATGCCTTTTGTTGAGAACTTCCAATCCAGAGAATGGGTCAATGAAAGGATAGGAACTGGAGCTGGCCAAAAGATTTCAACAGCATGGATTAATTTAGGCTTGAGTAAATCAATGGATGGAGCAAGGGTAATCAAGCTTTGCTCCAAATTAAGGTGGAAAAGACTACTGTTATGACCCCAGCTTGTTTTTTAAAAAAACACCTTAAAATTGATAGCTATCAAATCATCCACAGTATAGCCCATACCATGTTTAACTCAATACGGACAATTCCATATTGGGTCTTCTACCCCTTTTAAATACATGTCCCATGTCCCAGATCCAATCCGAGATGGTCACTGGTACCAGAGGTCTAGACTTCCAAGCTTTTGGACTCATACTGAAACCCAACCTCAGGGAACTTCTCTAGGCATATTCTGGTAAATAGCAGTTCCCTGAAGATGGGTTCCAGCACAAGTCCAAAAGCTCGGAAGACTAAACCAGGGACCAACCCAGACTGGATCCTTCAACCACTTCCTCATGCTTGGAACAGTTAGGTTAGGAGGAGGAGTCCTTTGAATTTCTGAGCTTGATTGCTTTTCTTCCAGACATTTCATTACCCAAACTAAGTAACATCATCAGTGCTATTTAGTTTGGATAATGAAATACCTGCAAGAAAACAACCACAGCACCAAAGACCCTTCCTGTCAACAAATACTATCTTTTATTGCTACAGTTAAGTTAGTTCTTTCACCCTCTATGGCCCAATATCTCACCCACTGTGGCCAATATTGGGAGCTGGTGAATTGCTCAAGACATTTCCAGTGGATATCATGACTCAACAAAGACTTGGAATCACGGGTGGGTTTCTATGGGTTCTGTCCACCTCTGTAGAACTGGTTACTCTGAAGAGCAGCAGACATAGAACCGGTTCTATGTCTGCTGCTGTTTTGGTCCACCTGCCCTCCCGGGCTCTTACCTGTCCTTTATTTCCTGCTTTTTCAACCTCAGCTGCTTTGTGCAGCACAGCTGCGGTTGAAAAAGCAGGAAAAAAAGGCTTTTCCAACCGCTGCGCACTTGCACCACTCACGCAACTAGCGCAACGCAGAGCAACAGAACTGGTAGTTATATGGTCAGATCCCATCCCTGCTTGGAATCCATCAGCTGAGATCCATCAATCAGTCACTGGGTCATGCCAGTTTACTGGAGTCAAAAGCATTCCTTAACTAATTGGATCCATGCCAACCCAAATTATAAACCTAAATTCCATGTCCATCTCCTGATCTTCAAATCAGCATTTTTTCCATGTAGTCCATGGGCCAGGCCAGATATCGGTACCATCTTGGGTGACCAAATCTTAATGGTACTAAAATGTTTATGGGTCCATACCAAGTACATTAAGATGTGATAGCCTTTTCAGATATGTAGCTTTGTATGTTTTTTAAGAAACCATCAATTTGACTGAATAGCGGCCTTGTGATATCACATGATAACACATATATTTGCGAAATGAAGCTGTAAATCATTAGAATTAAACCTAATTGATGTTGATAATTTATTAAAATCATGTGCAGAGACTTTTTGTGGTAAATGTAGAGCATCATAGCAAATTAAAATGTATTTCGTAAATTGCTAATATGTTTTTTTTTTCTCTTCCAACATCGTTACAAAGAGTTTTGAACTCAATTTCTCAATGCGGACTACTGTTGAATAATTGCAGTTCTCTGTTATATTGTGACAAACTACTAAGGCCCACATGATGGATTCAAGTGGAGACAAGGCCACTGCATTGCCAAAGAAAGGAGTGCGGCCAGGCTGCATTATTCACTGTTCTGGTGAAGACACGTCTACCTTCGTGTTACTAAAAGACTTGGACTCATGGAAGACACTGCTAAGAGCAGCAGAGATTAGACAACATGCTCCACTTCTGGACATTGCAAAAGACTTGGAAGAAGGCCAAATACCGCAGATCCAGTATCATCGCAAATGTCGCAGCATCTTTACCATGAAGAAGACTCTCGACTCCATCCTTTCTAAAGACAGGCCGAGTGCAGAAGAACAGACTGGTGTCCATGGTGTCAGAAGATCATCTAGGGATGCACCGAGTACATCAAGAGTGTATGACAAGACATGCATCTTCTGCTGCAAGTCAAGCAAGTACCTGAAAGGAAGACAGACAAGGGAACCTATCATCCAGTGTGTTGAGTTACGTGCAGATGACAGAATCCGCAGTGCAGCAACCCAAAAAATGGACCAGCGAATCCTCGCGTTGTTAAGCAGAGACCTTGTTGCCGCAGAGGGGCACTACCACAAGTCGTGCTACAAAGTGTATACAAAGGAAGGGGCATCCACCAGTTCTGGTGCATGCGATGAGCAGGAGCAGTCTGAGCAGGCAGTATACGAGGAAGCCGAGAAACAATCCTACGAAGAGCTATTCCTATATATCAGGAATGAACTCATTCTCAACCCTGAGGTGCTGCCTATGACAGATCTGACAGCTAGACTTGAGAAAGCCATGCACTCTCGCGGAATTTCTCAGATCAGACCATCAACCAAGAAACATGTCTGTCGTAAACTTGAAAGTGAGATAGGAGGATCGCTTTGCTTCGTTTCTGATGAGAAAGGGAAGCTTCTCATATATCCAGAGAGCTTGTCATTTGATGAGCTTGTCAAGCATGCCTACAGACTAGGGAAAGAACTCCACGAAGCAAGGGCTGCCAACTCTGGGATCTTCTTGAAGCCTACAGGATTGGAGAGGAAGCGTACGAAACCTTCAAGCAAGAGCGCTTGCAAGAAGATATCCCATCTACACAGTTCCATGACAGGATGAAAAAGAAGAAGCTGCACACTTTCTCTGACATCAGGAAGAAGACGAACACCAAATTTGGCCGTGGCAAAGAGTTGGTGCTAAAGGCTGACAGAAACCTCTTTGGACAGATGGTTCTGATTGCTGAGACCAGAAAGCTGCAGATGGGTGAAGTCTTGGCCCATCCACTGGGACCTTTACCGTGGGCACTGGCCAATGGTGATGGGTCACTCCGCAAGACCAACAAAGCGGCCCTTGCAAGAGAGTTGGAAAAGAATGTCGCCCCAGCTGAAGTGATCCCAGAGCCATCAGCGACCATCATTGATGGGATGAGCCTGGTCCAGAAGCTGAAAGGGAATGACCAAACCTTCTTGCAGCTGGCAGAATCAGCCTTGTCCCATGTCATCCATGAAGGTTCTAAGAGCCATCGTGTAGATATTGTCTTTGACGTCTACAAGGAGATGTCCATCAAAGATGTCGAACGAGCCAACAGGGGTGCAGGCACAGGAATCCAGTTCAAGGACATTGCACCTGGGCACAAGATTCAGCAGTGGCGGAAGATCCTATGCAGTCCAGCTAACAAGACAGCCTTGATCAAGTTTCTTGTGGAGCAGTGGAAGGATCCACAGCTGAGGGAGAAGCTCCGAGACAAGGTTCTCTTTGTTACCTGTGAGCATCTGTGCTTCAAGATCACCAAAGAACACTGGGAAGAGGTCTCAGAATTGAGATCATCACAGGAAGAAGCTGACACCAGGTTACTTCTCCATGCTCTCCATGCAGCAGAGTCTGGCTATGAGTCTGTTGTTGTCACAGCAGAGGACACAGATGTCCTAGTTCTGTGCCTGGGGATGTGCAACAAAATACCTTGCCACATGTACCAGAAGTGTGGAACAAAGGCCCGGACAAGGTTCCTTGACATCACCAAACTCAGCAATGCACTGGGGTTAAGTGTCTGCAGGGCCCTGATTGGTATGCATGCTTTCACGGGTTGTGACACTATCAGTGCATTCGCTGGTCGCGGCAAGATGACGGCTCTAAAGCAGATGAAGTCTGACAGGTCTCAACAAGAAGCCTTCGCCGAACTCGGGCGTTCATGGAACGTATCTGAAGAGCTGTCAGAGAAACTGCAAGAGATCACCTGTCAGCTGTACCATCCTTCCACTCACACAACAGAGGTGAACAAGCTCCGTTACCAGATCTTCTGTGCCAGGCGTGGAGAAGTGGACTCAAGCCAACTTCCTCCTTGCAAGGACTGCCTGTCCATGCATATGCTACGTGCAAACTATCAGGCTGCCATCTGGTGGAGATGTCTTGAGCCTTTGCCATCTGTCCCAAACCCAAAGGACTGTGGCTGGACAACTGATGAAGATGGGAATCTCGTTGTTGAGTGGATGTGTGGCTCCCCTGCCCCTGATGTTGTGCTACAGCTCCTCTCCTGCAAGTGTGTGCGCTCATGTAAACTTCCAGTGTGCACTTGCCTCAGCAATGGTCTCAAGTGCACTGACATGTGTAGACTACAAACCTGCAGCAACCAGGCAACTGACGAAGAGGCACAAGCAGAACTAACAGACTCTGATGTTGACCAAGATGATGGTGGGGAATAACGTATGTATGCTATAGTGTATTGATTTCAGGATCTGTTATTCTTGTGGAACACTGTAGCTAATACAAATCGAATCTGCTCTTCAGCTAACATTAAATTGAATTATCAAACAAAAGTAGGCCTAAACCAAAAAAATTAGCTAGATCAACCCTACATGTAATTGGAACTTCCATTGCAAGTAATATGAACATTACTTTTACTGTTGAAAGTGCCTGAACGCTGCTTTGTATGGTATTGAACATGACTGTACTAGAGTCATGGGCGTCCTGAGAAAAAAATGCAGGGGGGGGCAAAAAAAATATTTTGGGTGTTGGACTGGAGGATATGTGCAATGGAGCGAAGGAAATGTGCGTTTTCTAAGCACGGTAAACACATATTTGAAAGGTAGAATTTAGCTGTTCTAGAGATTGTAATTAGACTTTGAAGGTGGCTTTGAGAATAAAATGGTGTTATTATTCTACCAATCAAAGGGAGAAGCTCAATTACATCAGCTGCGTCGGAGAATATTGATTATTGATAAAAATTTTATAAATTTTTATTATCGTCCATATCTTTTTTTTAAATCTTGTATTTCTTTTTATTATTTTTTTCATTTTCCACGTGGGGGGGTGGTGGCAAATGACCCCCCTTGCCCCCCACCCTCCCTCCGGACGCCCATGACTAGACTGTTCATGCATACTAACAATGAAAGGGTTCTGGAGATATTTTGGATAGTATATTTGGTCATTAGCATAAACGTGGTGATGTTCAGAATAGAGAATATTGTCAAAGTATGTGTTCACCCTTTCTTTCCGTGTACATAGGGTGCATCTATTCTAAGAGTGATAACCTCGATTAAGCTACGAGTTAACAAGGGCTATCACATCAAAACATAAACTAGAGACATAAAAGAAGCCAAAAACACCTAAGATTATTAGTCACCTCGGGTGGTACCAATATGTGAAAATTCAGGTCTTGGCTCATGGACTAATGTGACTGTTCTGAAGAGAGTCAAAGATTGCACAGGAAAGGACAATGACTAGATAACTGCATATTAGGCAACAGGCATGATTTTGCCCCAGAACTGCCTACTTACCCAAACATTTTTAATGGGAATAAGGCTAATGTTTTACAAAATATTATTCAGCTCTTTTTATCTATTAACAGGGACCAGTTGCAAGAAAGCTATACCTTTGATAAAATTGGTAGACAAGCTTCTGTCCACTGTTAACATTTTGAGAAATTTCCCACAAAGAGAAACTTTTGAGAAGTTTCTCACAAAGGGAAGTCACAGGTTTTTCACATTTCTTGTCTATTCTACTGCAATTTAAAAAGATTTGCATAAAATGATTTGCATAGGTTGCATAAAATGTGTTGTCAGAATAGATGTCGGCTGTAGTTCCATGAAATGCAATGCCATAATTCTGATTTACTGATAAAGAACTGTATTCCAAGACAAAGGGACAAGCAAAGACATTATTTTGCTGACAAAGCTATGTATGTCCCTAAAGCTAGCTATTGTTTAAAAAAAGGATTTGGCTGGGCACATAATCTGTTTTACTTGATTCCTTCTACGAGCCTGAGTTTTTAAACAAACTAGAAATAATTTAAGTAATGTTTTATCTTGTTTCATTGCTCCTTTAAAAACAAAAATTATAAACCAAGTTATTTTCTAGATTAAGGATCCTGGTCTATTATAGGGCAACAACTGAGTTGGAACCATATACATCCCCCCCCCTTTTTTTTTTAAACAACTGCTTTCACCATTGAGATAAGCCAAAAAGAAGTTCTCAAATCATAAAATTTTCCAAACACATGTGCTCACAATTGTATTTATTCATGCCTGGAAATCCTTCATAATCTTTTTGCTGAAAATGGGGTGGGGGGGGGGAATGAACGTGGTCTTTGGGTTTGACTAGAAAGAGAAAAATGGAGGAAGGCAATTAGGATATCTTAAAAAGGCTAGACAATAAATGTATCTGTAATGGGTATTAAGAAGGTTGGAAGCAAACCCTTCCCAACCGAGGGTGCGAGACGATATTCCAGGGGGTGCGAGAAAAGTCCAGGTAATTTTTATTTTTTATTATTATTATTTATTTATTTATTTATTATGCAATGGATTAACTTTGTTTTCATTTTAGAGTTAAGTATCGTTATTTAGTGGCCGTCACATACATAGCTGAAAAGATTCAATCCTACCATATATTTAACGCGTTCAGTAGTTCCTAAAGTCTAAATTTCAGGGGGTGCAAGGTTCGAGTGAAATTTCTTTAGGGGTGCAGGGCAAAAAGAAGGTTGGGAACCACTGCTTTATACATTTTCTATTTTTCCCCTCTTTACTTTTTTATCAGATATCTATTTTTCTTTCCTTGTCTCCTTCCCTCCCTCCCTCTCTTCCGTTCATATTCTAAATTTGTTTTATATAAAATATCTTCCAAAAAATTATTTTGAAAAACAAACAAAAGCCAACCAAACACATCTGTTTGGTCAGTAACACCCAACCCCTGAGTTTCAACAGGCCGGTTATAAAAGAGTTAGTTTTCTGGTTTTGTTTTTAAGAAAACTATTGCATCATCAGATCAATTGCAGCCAAAATAAATAATCCAAAAGACATCAACAAAGAACAAAGTTGCTTATAGAATTCCTTATAGCTCATCATTACAACATAGCTTTGCTTCTCTTGTATTGAAATGTTACTCATTCAGGATGTTCTTCTCCACTGACATGGACTAACCATAAATCTAATATCAAGCCAGGCTAAACAGGGACAGCGAGAGAAACAAGAGAAACAGGAGTCCAAACTGCCAAACCTTGAACTCTTAATTCCTTGCCAACATTTTTATGTCTCTTTCTTGTTCTTTGACCTATTGGATTTTCTCCCTTGCTACAGATTCCCCAAGGACAGTGATGAATTTGAGTTTTTTACTTTTCTCTCCCCTTATTTTTCTCTTGATTCTCTTTCATGAGAACCTCACTGTATTTGCTTTCTAGAGTTTCAAACACATTGGCATTTTAATGGGAATCAAACTTCATTTTTAAAAAATCATCTGAGAAACCAGCAGTCACATGACAAGAACTTGTCTTTTGAGAATTTCTGTCTAAACCACATAAGCAAACTCTAGAAAACTCAATATTTTCGGGCTCTCTATTCTCAAACAGTGAAAGGGAAAACAAGAATTTCAGTTTTTACAGGCAGAAAGATACAGAAACCACATCAAAACAGGGTTGATGAGCAATCTGGGAACTGTAAGTCATAAAAGAAATTCTCAGTCTCCTTCTGTATTAAAAATTACTCAAGTTTTCTTTTGCCTCAAATTAGTTCACACCCCAGAGAAAATTTTCAGTTTTCAATATGATGCATATTAACACACACTTCAAACGGATATTCAGTTTTTCACTCATCTCTTAGCATGTTCTAATTGCACATATTAGCAGCAAAGGCAAAAAATCATTTTGATCATTAATTCAAATGCCTTCTTGAAAGCCTAATGGACACAAATGTACATACACAACCTGAATAGATTGATAACAGCACTAATTTATTTCGCAGGTTGCAAAGAGTAGATTAAATCAGAAAAATCTTTGTACTCCGGTGCTTTGTACTCCGGTACTACTTTAGGACTTCAACTCCCAAAATTCCTAGCTAGTCTGGCATACTGTGGGGAGGGTTGTAGGTGATGGAAGGCTGGGCACAACCAATTCTGCCTCTCATATATGGGAAAGTTAAGCTACATGGAACCTTACCCTACTTTGCCGGACTGTTATGAGTAAAGCAGCAGGAGGGAGTTAACTGTTTGTGGGAGATAAAAATACAATGGGATAAAATGTATAAATTAAATTTGGTGCATCTTTTGATCTAAAGAAGCTACATAGATGTTAATGTAATTGATTAATTACAGTACTTACCATGATTTCCATCTCTTGTGCCCAGCTCTTAAACCCCCCTAAGATGAACCCCTTCTCAATTTTCTCCCTCTACCCAAAACTCCAATTCCCATTTGACAACTTCTTTTCCCACAGCTGAGGATTGAGCTCAGCAGCAAAGAAGTAAAGAAGCACAACAGCCACCACAATAGGGGATGCCTGAAAAGAGGGGCTGGAGAACACCACCCCCAAACGTAGGCAGGTTAAAATAATACACTATTAAAATTGGGATCTAATTTCAACTCTGGAGCTCTTGGTTCATGCACTGCTTAACTTTGTTGTACGGAAAAGCTACTACTCCTACTGCTAAGATGATGGTGGTGATGATGAAAGTGTCACAGAGGATAGCAGACCACAACCGGTTTTTTGGGGGGTGGGAGGTGGAGGAGAAACTTTAATGCATTGGGATGGGAGACCACCAGGAAAGGTCACAGTTTAGTCTTACACCAAAGTTTCTCAAGCTTGCCCAATTTAAGATGTGTGGACTTCAACTCCCACAATTCTCCAGTGGCTGGTAGGGAATTCTGGGACTTGAAAACTGCACCATTTTAAAGTTGCCCAAGTATGAGAAACCTGGCTGAAACCGAATTCAAAGAACATCAAGGTCACCAAAACAATTACACAAATCTGTCCTTATGGAGATCAAGAGACTTGAGGTCAGCTAAAGGGCAAGATTCCATATAGAAGCCACCGCAATGGTAAATAATAACAGTTATAATCTACCCAACAGCTCAGACTCTTCCAAGGATTATTAACCCCAGATTATTTACATTGTAAATTTGCAAACCTTACAACATCAAAAAGGAGATAAAAATTTAGGGGGTCCTTCGGGAATGGCTCCCTTTAAAAAGAATGAAAAGATGCTGAAAAACGTCCGCTGATGTTTCCACCCACCCCACCTCCCCTAAAAGCCGGGACTCCTTAAAATCGCTTTCAGCATCCCGAGGCCATCCAGACGTGTCGCATGACTACGATTTGCGGCCGGGGATAATGGGAGTTGTAATCCAGACACACACAAACACCACAAGGCAACCAACGAATCAGAGGCCCTAATTGTTTCACCGAGGACCTTCCCGGCTCCCACAATCCTTTTCCCCAGAGCAAACCGGCTCAGGGTTAGGTTCCCACGCTGACCTTTCTTCCCGCTGGTTGGCCATGATGCGAGTCGGTGACTTTTTTTTTTTTCACCTGCGAGCTTTTTAAGGTTCCTCCAGGGAATCGCGTCGTCTCTGTGCGAGAGAACGGAGGCTCGGCCGCCCTTCTAAACAGAAGGAACATGTCGTCATAACCACGCCGGCCAATCGGGGGACTCCCTGTGCCGGCAACAAAGGTTGCCCCGGGCGATCCCGGCGTTCTCTTCACAGCAAAAGAGTTCACCCCGCCCACTTCATTCATACTCCTCCGGAGGCGCTTCTACTCCGCCCCCGCCCCCAGGCTGGAGGCGCGCGGGAGTTGGGAGCATGGAAAGAAGCGCCGGTGTGTAAAGCCAGGATTATCACTGGCACGTCTCCCCGACACGTGCGGCCGGGGAGGATGCGAACGCACGTGGAGGCCGCGGCTGCTTCCTCCCAAGCCCTCGCTCGCTTCCAGAAATCCACGCCGGGAAATCTGAATCACAGACACTCTACATAATACGTCCGCGGAACATTTGCCAGAGAGAGGAGGAATTCCCCGCTTGCCTCACAACATCCCCCTCGCCTAATTTTCCTGTTAAAACCTTCCGGTTTTTTTTTTTTAAGTCGATCTTATTTTTACAGTGTCTGGCTGTGTTTATGGGGGAGGAAATTGTGAAAGTTTTGGGGAAAGGCGAAGTTCTTTTTCTATTTTTCTCCACTACCCCATTGGCTCCAATATTCGGAGAATAAGATGAGAAATGAAAACAAGGCGGCAACCTTTATTGCCCCTTTTTTCTGTGAATACATTGGCACACGTTAAAAACCGGCACACATTAAAAAATGAAATTTTGTTACCTGCTCTCAAAAGAATGTGAGTGTGTGTGTATACACACTAACTCCATATCTTAAAACTGGTCAGGCTGTTTTTGGGGAGGAGAATAAGCTGGGGGGGGAGAGAAATGCTGCCTCTGCCTACCAACATCCACCAGTATTCATCTGGCTAGCTTCTTGTCATTGTGTGTGAGTTGAGGGCTGTTTGGAAACTGAAGGGTATTTGCTGTGTGAGCAAGGAGACAGCAAGGAGCCTGGGTGTGGCTTAGCTCAACTGTTCTGTACTAAAGCTGGTTGCTGCTCTGAAAATAGAACTGAAACTCCTCTGTGCTTTGCATTTGGAACAATTTGTTTTCAGGTGGGGAGGGGGAGTACAACTCCCTAGCATCAGAGCACATTAATAATAATAATATAGGAAATACTAATGTTCTGGTGGTCATTTTGAAAAATTCTTTCTGAGAACCTAGAAGCCAAGAGGAACATATGTATCAAATTTCAAACTTGTAGGCTTTATAGTTCTGGAGATTTTGTGATGATGCATGAGTGATATTTCGCTTTTATATATATAGATACACACACACACACACACACACACACACACATTCGTACATATAATATACCCATATATGCACATACATATACAAGTTGTCCTCAACTTAAGGGCCACAATTGAACCCAAAATTTGTTGCTAAGCGAGACATTTGTTAGTTGAATTTTGCCCCATTTTACAGCCTCTCGTCACAGTTAATGTGAATCTTTGCAGTTGATGTTAGTAACTGAGTTGTCAAGTTTATCTGGCTTTTCCTTTGACTTTGTTTATCAGATGATGATCCCATGATCCTGGAACACTGGAGCCATCATAAATAGGAGTTGGTTGCCAAGTATCTGAAAGTTGATTATGTGATTATGATGCTGTAAGGGTCAAAAGTGTGAAAAACGGTCATAAGTCACTTTTTTCAGTATCATCATAACTTTGATCACTAAATGAACTGTTATAAGTCGTGGATTACCTGTACTATCTATCTATCTATAATTTTTTTTATTTCTTTTTGTCAAAGCTAACAATACAACAAGAATAAACAAGTTTAAATACAAGAAATAGGAACTAATAATTGGGGATAATAGGACAGGGATAGTAGGAACGATTGTGTGCTTATGCACGCCCCTTACAGACCTCTTAGGAATGGGGTTAGGTCAATAGAGGTTAGTTTGAGGTAAAGGAATGGGGGTTTGAGCAGGTGACAACAGAATCAGGTAGTGAGTTCCAGACATTGACCACTGTGTTGCTGAAATTGTACTTCCTGCAATCGAATTTGGAGTGGTTTACATTTAGTTTATATCTTTTATGCGCTCTTATGTTGTTGTTAAAGCTGAAATATTCATTAACTGATAAGATGTTATAACATGATTTTATGTATTATGCTTAAGTCCAATCTTAGCCAGAGTAGTTCAAGGTTGTCTAAGCCAAGAATCAAGTCTGCTGGTGTAGGGTATTCTGTTGCAAACAGATGAATGTAGTGCTCTTCTTGTAAAATACTTCTGGACTTGCTCAGTTGTATTTATACAATGGGGATTCCAGACTGCAGAGCTGTATTTAAGTATTGGTCTAGCAAAGGTTTTAAATGCCCTAGTTTGTAAATCAGTATTACCAGAGGAGAAGCTTTGTAAAATTAAATTTACAACTCTTAAAGCACTTGGCAATATATGTGTGTGTGTGTGTGTATTTGTATCTATCTATTTATCTATATATGTATATATATAGTATTTGTATATAGTATATGTACACATAAATATATAGAGAGAGAGAGAGAAAGAAAGAGGGGTGTGTTTTAATCAAATATGCTGTTACTCATCCTGAGCCAAAGAGGCTGCAGGTGCAAGATAACATCTGATGTGCAATGCCATTTCCCTCTAGATGTGCCATATCTTTTTGAGAAGGTTTTGCCCAACACAGAATGTGACTACAGGTGGTTCCCAATTCATGACCACAGTTGAGACCAAAATTTCTATTGCTAAGCAGGACAGCAGTTGAGTTTTGCCCCCATTTTATATTTGTGTCACATTTGTTAAGTGAATCATGCAGTCAACAAGCAACGTCTGACTTCCCCATTGACTGCGCTCGTTGGAAACCAGCTGGGAAGTTATGAATAGTGATCACATGGCCCTGAGACATTGCAGTGGTAATACATACATACAGGTAATCCTTGACTTACAACAGTTCATTTAGTGACCATTTGAAATTACAATGGCACTGAGAAAAATGATTTATGACCCCTTTTTTCACTCTTTATGACTGTTGCAGCATGGCCATGGGCATGTGATTTACATTGGATGCTTGACAACTGTTTCATCATATTTATGACGGTTGCAGTGACCCAGGGTCATGTGATTCCTTTTTGTGGCCATCTGAGTAGCAAATGGGGAAGCCAGATTCACTTTACAATTATTAACTTAACAGCTGTAGTGATTCATTTAAAAACTGTGGCAAGAAAATGGGGCAGAACTCACTTAGCAGCAAATAATTTTTGGGCAGAATTACAGTATTAAGCTGTAGATCTTCTGTACTCATTTCCTGCAGCACTTTGCTGAATGCAAATTGGTGCAAATCACAGGTGTAACTTTAAATCTGAGCTTGTCGATCAGAAAGGTAGGCAGTTTGGCGGTTCGAATCCCTAGCGCCGTGTAATGGAGTGAGTTCCCATTACTTGTCTCAGCTTCTGCCAATCTAGCAGTTTGAAAGCATGTAAAAATGCAAGTAGAAAAATAGGGAACAGTTTGGTGGAAAGATAACAGCGTTCCGTGCGCCTTCGGCGTTTAGTCATGCCAGCCACATGACCACGGAGACACCGCCTCCTAGAGTGGAAACGACTAGCACATATGTGCAAGGGCAACCTTTACCTTTAGGGAAAAAGGAATTGTAAAATGAATTGGAGAGGTAGTTTCTCCAGCTCATTGATGCATAATAAAGCTGGACCACTTCCCTATAGCCTTGGTAAGTGGATGGTTGCACATTGGGAAATAGGGAATGTAATATTACCTGGGAATGACGTGGGAGACAGAAGGAAGAGCTGCAGATTAGACAGTACTCAGATAAGAGGCAGATAAGATAAAATGGGCCCAGGGAAGGAATGGGGAGATGCCAAACTTCCAGAAGTGGCTAGTTTCCTAGTTTCTTGGAATGGGTTAAGTGGAGGGGGCAAAGTTACAAGATCCTGTTAATGCAATCTTAGACTAAAGTTACAGATTTGTACTTCTGGGTGTGCTTGTCTGGACTACCTCACAAGACTGGCAGGCAGATACAGATAGTGCTCAACTTACAACCGTTTGTTCAGGGATCATTTGAAGTTACAATGGCCATTTTTTACCCTTTTGCAGCATCTCCATGGCCACACAATCAAAATTTGGATGTTTGGCCACTGGCTTTTATTTATGACAGTTGCAGTGTCAAGGGGTAGCTTTTTAGGACCTTCTTCTGGCAAGCAAAGTCATTGGGGAATCTAGATTCACAGAACCATCATGATGCTAGCTTAATAACTGCAGTGATTCATTTAACAACTGTAAAATGGGGCAAAACTCACTGAAAAATTGTTTAACTTTTGGGCTTAATTGTAGTCATAAATCAAGGACTAAATTGAGGATTCTGTGTTGGGCAAAAGCTTCTCAAATCGATATCACTCCATTGGATGTTATCTTGCACCTACAGTTTCTTTGGCCCAGGATGAGTAACAGCACGTTTTATTAAACCTGCCTTTTCCAAGCTGGTGCTCTCCAGAGCAGTTGCCCCTGCAATGCACCATTGACTGGGGAATTCTGGGAATTGCAATCCCAATCCCCTGAATAATACAATACAATATTTAAATTTACTAGCTGGAGCAGAGGGATTGTGCAAATTCATGCCAGTTTTTCTGACTTCATTTGGACATCTGCTGTGCATTCCCTGACAGAATAGAATAGGAATAACATAGGAATAGAATTGGGAATAGGAATAGGATAGAATAGGATAGGATAGGATAGGATAGGATAGGATAGGATAGGATAGGATAGGATAGGATAGAATAGAATAGAATAGAAATAGAACAGAACAGGAATAGAATAGGAATAGAAATGGAATAGGAATAGGAATAGAATAGAATAGAATAGAATAAGGAATAGGAATAGGGATAGGGATAGGATAGGATAGACTCGACTCGACTCGACTGGAATAAACTATAGACTGGAATAGAATATAATAGGAACAGGAACTGGAACTAGAATAGAATAAAATAGAATAGAATAAAATAGAATAGAATAGAAATAGGAAGAAGAGAAGAGGAGAGGAGAGGAATAGGAAGGGAAGAGAAGAGAAGAGAAGAGAAGAGAAGAGAAGAGAAGAGAAGAGAAGAGAAGAGAAGAGAAGAGAAGAGAAGAGAAGAGAATAGGAACAGGAATAGAATCTATATTTCTTTATCGGCCAAGGATGATGGGACACACAAGGAATTTGTCTTCAGTGCATAAGCTCTCATTGTACATAAAAGTTATAAGTGATAAATCATTATTATAGTCATAGAATACAAGGAGAGCTGATAGGAGTCTTGGGGGGATTCTGGGAGGAGAAGTCCAGAAGTCAATTTTCAAGTGGGTGAGATTGGAAAACAGAGCAGAAGCCAGATCAGGATAAATGCATCCGGCTCAAAGTCATGATCCAAGCTAAGTCATAAAGTCTTACAACAAACCTTTGCCACTTTCAAGATTATTATCAGCACAAGCACACTAAGATGCTGAGGAAAAAAACTGTGTGTGTGATTAGGGAACAGATGACAAGGAAAAAAAAACCCTATCAATTCACCTCCCTTAATTCTCACTAAACTTTCTGTTTCTCTCCTGCACAGATGCAGACATTATATTGTGTTTGCTCACAGTTTGCCCACTAGCCACCAATATTTGCAAACAAAAATTTAAATTTAAAAAAACCTCACATTGCTCCAGTCCAATCTACATTCCTCATTAGCTGAATGACTGATTTAATGAAGTCAATTAAAAACTAGGTACTCTTACTTTTGAGGAGTACTCCTACAGATACTCCTTAACTTACAATAGTTTACTTCGTGACCGTTCAAAGTTACAACGGCGCCAGAGGTTCTGCAGGTTCTGACCATTTCTAGAGAACCAGTAGCAGAAATTTTGAGTAGTTCGGAGAACCAGCAAATACCACCTCTGACTGGCTCCGACCCCATCTATTCTCTGTCTCCCATTGAGTCCCAGCTGATTGGCAGAGTCTTCTTTTGTTGCCCTGCACAGGAGAACGGAGCTGGAAAGCAGGTTAAGGGGGTGGGGAGGGAATGGGGATTTTGCAGTATTCTTCCCCTATCACGCCCATCAAGCCATACCATGTCATGCCCACCAAGCCACACCCACAGAATTGATAGTAAAAATTTTTTTGAATCCCACTACTGAACAGCACTGAAAAAAAGTCTTATGACCATTTTTCACACTTAATGATCATGCAAGCATTCCCATGATCAAAATTCGGATGCTTGGCAACTGGTTCATATTTATGAGGGTAGCAGTATAAAGATGAATTGGTTTTCATATGCGCAAATACATTCAAGGTATGTTAAAGATTCTAAAACAGAAGGTTTCTATGATAAACTGACTGACTTAGATAAGATTTTAACAGGTACTGATGAAAAGGTGATTAAAAAATTGTATGGATATTTATTAGAAATTAAACTAGAAGAAGAACAAGTTAAAGAAATTATGATTGCTTTTTTTTATAAAAAACAAATTTTGTTAGTTTTACCAAAAACACAATACACAAACATACAAAACACAAAACATAAACAAAACTAAAAGATCTTTTCTGAAGGTTGTCTGTTCCCGGGTTAAAACTCTTCACACAGACACAAATTTTTTATAAAAAAAAGGAAAAAAGAATCAATAAAACCTTGGAGGAATGTTAGATGAGAATAATTTAAAAAAGCCAGAAAGAAATGAATATGATGACTATAAAATGGATAAATATGGAAGAGAAATGAAATTGAATAGGAGTAAAGAGAAATAATGAGAAATTTGCTGAAAGATATTTGTGTGTCCATATGGAGATGGGATAAATTGGAATTATGTTGTATAAAAATAATGTTTTATTCGATTTGTAAGGATCTATAATGTTAAGAGGTTTTATGTATTTATGTATTTAATGGTTAATGATGTGTTGTTTTATCTTTAAAATTAATAAAAATTTGCTTCAAAAAAAAAAAGAAATTATGATTGCTTGGGGGAAGAATTTTGGATATGGGATTGATTTAGAGAAATGGCAAAAATTGTGGTCTCAAAATTATAAAATGACAATGTCAATAGCATATAAAGAAAATTTGTATAAGATGTTTTACAGGTGGCATTTTTCCACGACAAGAATAGCAAGAATGTTCAAGAACAAATCCGAAAAATGTTGGAAATGTCATCAGACACCTGGCTCATATTACCATATGTGGTGGACTTGTGGAGATGCTAAGAAATGCTGGACTAAAATCCGCACATGGTTGGAAAAAATGACAAAAAAACATATAGATTTGAAACCAGAGATATTTTTATTGAGAATTCTTCCTGAAATATATAGTAAAGACTTGAAATAACTGATTGTAAATGTATTAACAGTGCTAGGATTGTATTTGCTAAAAACTGGAAAAATGAGAAAATACCATCACAGGAGGAAATCATTAAGAAAATATTGGAATGTGCTGAAATGACATTTGAAATTAGAGAGCAAGAGGATAAACAGTTTTATAAAATTTGGGATCTATTCTATCAATGGTTAGACAATAAAATATAGCAATAAAATATGTAAGTGATTCATTTAAAAACTGTGGCAAGAAAATGGGGCAGAACTCACTTAGCAGCAAATAATTTTTGGGCAGAATTACAGTATTAAGCTGTAGATCTTCTGTACTCATTTCCTGCAGCACTTTGCTGAATGCAAATTGGTGCAAATCACAGGTGTAACTTTAAATCTGAGCTTGTCGATCAGAAAGGTAGGCAGTTTGGCGGTTCGAATCCCTAGCGCCGTGTAATGGAGTGAGTTCCCATTACTTGTCTCAGCTTCTGCCAATCTAGCAGTTCGAAAGCATGTAAAAATGCAAGTAGAAAAATAGGGAACAGTTTGGTGGAAAGATAACAGCGTTCCGTGCGCCTTCGGCATTTAGTCATGCCAGCCACATGACCACGGAGACACCGCCTCCTAGAGTGGAAACGACTAGCACATATGTGCAAGGGCAACCTTTACCTTTAGGGAAAAAGGAATTGTAACATGAATTGGAGAGGTAGTTTCTCCAGCTCATTGATGCATAATAAAGCTGGATCACTTCCCTATAGCCTTGGTAAGTGGATGGTTGCACATTGGGAAATAGGGAATGTAATATTACCTGGGAATGACCTGGGAGACAGAAGGAAGAGCTGCAGATTAGACAGTAGTCAGATAAGAGGCAGATAAGATAAAATGGGCCCAGGGAAGGAATGGGGAGACGCCAAACATCCAGAAGTGATCTCCCTAGTTTCTAGGAATGTGTAGGTGGAGGGAAGAAGCCAGTTTCACTTAACAACTTTGTTACTAATTTAACAATGCAGTGATTCACTTTACAAATGTGGCAAGAAAAGTTGTACAATGGAGCAAAACTCACTTAACAAATTTGTCATTGAGCAACATTAATTCTGGTTCGATTGTGGTCGTAAGTCAAGGACTACCTGTACTTGTTTGCCAAATGCCCAGATTGTAATCATTTGACCAGGGGGATATTGCGACATTGCAAGTGTGAAAAACAGTCATAAGTCACTTTTTTCAGTGCCTTTGTAATGCTAAGCAGAAACGTGCGATTAGTGAACCGGTTGTTACACCAGCAACATCTCATCCCTGCTTAAGCACAATGATTGTTTGATTGCTTAGGACAAAAAAAAAAGTTTGTAAAATCAGACACAATCACACAATGACTCAGTTAGCAACCAGTTAGTGAACTGAATTGGTCCCTATTGTGATTGTAAGGTGAGAACTACTTGTGTGTTGATTTGATTTGATTTATTACATTTGCTCTCTTCGTCCAATAGTTCTTTTTTCTTTTAAGCAGTTATATGTGCTGCTTTGCAAAGAGATTTTTTCAGAGATTATGGCCCACATTCTCCAAGGTGTGGTGATTTAAAAGACAAGCAGTTAGAGTTGATTCATGCTGACCATATATTAGCAATTCTGGGGCTGACTTTTCCCACACTGTCTTTGATCCCATCCTTCTTCCTTAGAGTACAAAGTGAGTTGAGTCAGATGAAGAAAAGTTTAAATTATACGAAGTGACAGTGTTTACATATCACAGGATTAGAAGAATGGCTGTGGGATTTGGGTTTGGCTAGTCTAAAGAAAAGAAGAATGAGCGGTGACATGATAGCACTATCCCAGTATTTGAGGAGCTGCCACAAAGAAGAGGTCAAACTATTCTCTAAAGCACTAGAGGGCAGGATAAAAAACAATGGTTGGAAACTAATCAAAGAGAGAAGCAACCTGGAATTAAGGAGGAACTTCATAACAGTGAGGACAATTAAGTAGTGGAACAGCTTGTCTTCACAGGTTGTGGGTGCTTACTTCATCACTGGAGGTTTTTAAGAAGAGACTGGACAGCCACTTATCTGAAATATAGGTCCTCCTGCTTGAGCAGGGGGATGGATTAGACGACCTTCAAGGTCCCTTCTAGCTCATTCATTTATTAAGCCCTGCTTTGTTTAAATGCTGTTTATTTACCAAAATACAACAGGTACAATGACCAGCCTTAGAACTGATAATGAAGATGCTGAAATGGTGAAGAGCATCTGCTTTTTAGGATCAACCATCAATAGTAAATGAATGAAGCAGTCAAGTAACATGCTGCAGACTCATACTTGATAAAGCCTCCATGAAGCCCTTGCAAGATGGTATTCATATACAGGCAGTCCTCGACTTCCAACTATTCATTTAGTGACCATTGGAAATTACAATGGCACTGAAAAAAGTGACTTATGACCATTTGTCACACTTATGAACAAAATGTTAAAAAGTTATGATATTTATGCAGTTATTTACCAAGCACATCTAAATTATATTAAAGTAATGAAAATATATTTACAATCCCCAAGGCGGATCACAACTTTTGAGTACTCCTAATGTTTGGAAGTTGAAAAATTTGACACAGTATCCCCATGATCACATGATCAAAATTCAGCTGTTTGGCACCTGATACATATTTGTGACAATTGCAGCGTCCTGGATTCATATCAGAGGTGGCATTCAGCAAATTCTGACCAGTTCTGGAGAACCTGTAGTGGAAAATTTGATTAATTTGGAGAACCGGTCAATGCCACCTCTGACTGGTCCCGCCCCCATCTATTCTCCGCCTCCCGAGGCCCAGCTGATTGGCTGGGTCTTCTTTTGTTGCCCTGGACAGGAGAACGGAACTGGAAAGCAGGTTAGTGGAGTGGGGAGGGAATGGGGATTTTGCAGTATCCTTCCCCTGCCACGCCCACCAAGCCACACTCCGCCCACCAAGCCATGCCCACAGAACTGGTAGTAAAAAAAATTTGAATCCCACCACTGGTTCATGTGATCACTTTTTCATTTAACAACCCTGTTACTAACTTAAGAACTACAGTGATTCACTTAACGCCTGTGGTAAGTAGGGTCGTAAAATGGGACAGAATTCACTTAATAACTATCTCACTTAAATTTGTCAAGAAAGTTGCAAAAGGGGGTCAAATGACCCCAGAATATTGCAACTGTGATAAATACATGCCAGTTGCCAAGCACCCCAATTTTGAACTCATAGCCATAGAGATGCTGCAATGCTCCGATGAAAAATAGGTGCACGTTACTTTTTTTCAATGCCATTGTAACTTTGAACAGTCACTAAAGAAACTGTTGTAAGAGAGTCGTTGACTGTATTTACAGATTATCTGTCTTTTCTTCCAGAATTTTTTTTTCTTTTGGTTTGTTTCCCAAAAATGCAGAAATAGGATTTCCTAGTAATATCTACTTGATAATTTCTAACCTGGTTGAATCCTGTTTAACTTTGCATGCTCAGTTAAAGTTGGCTGGATGCCATCATTTAGCTGAGCACGATTTGGAAGAATGGGTCATTAAAACCAACTAGGAGTCTAGGCCAAGAACCACTGATGGTGTAGTAATCCAGGCTTAAGATCAGGGGTGGGCTGCTGGGGGTTTGCAGGGCTTTGGGAGAGCCCCTAGCTAAGATTCTGTGCAATTTGGAAAACCCTGAAATCCCACTACTGGCTGACCCCACCCACACCTCCCTGCCCCTTCCTGGAGTGCTCACACCAGAGGTGGCATTCAGCAGGTTCTGACCAGTTCTGGAGAACCGGTAGCAGAAATGTTGAGTAGTTCGGAGAACTGGCAAATGCCACCTCTGACTGGAGATTTTACAGTATCCTTCCCCTGCCACACCAACAGAACTGGTAGTTAAAAAAAAAAAATGAATCCCACCACTGCCCACACAGCCAGTGTTGGATGCAGATAAATGCAGGCACACGTAGAGGCTATCGTGGAGGGTGAAAAACGGGCCTCTCAGAAGTTCAGGAAGGTCGGAAATGGGTCTTTTTCCAGCTTTCAGAGCCAGGAAAGCCGTTTTCGTCCTCCTGGAGGCTCGAGGAAAGCCTCTGGAGCCCAGGAAGGGCAAAAAATGCCCCCCCGCATGCCATGGTGCAGGCCGACTAGGCCATGCTCACCATGGCCACGTCTACCCAGCAACCAGGCAGGGAACCTTTTACTAAAATTTTTGAAGCCCACCCCTGCTTAAGATCCCAACAAACTGGAAGTTGCCCTAAAACAAGGATGAGTTGCAACCCAGGCTCAACAACCAAAGGAAAAGCCAAACCGGTGTAAGACAGTTGTAGATGTTGTAAGTCTTTGTTTATCTCCTGTAGCTACCTGCCTGCAATTAAAGATGACCCGAAGGCTTCATCTTAACTGGTTGAATCACTGGTGCCTATCACACACATCCGGGAGAACATCTAAGGCTACCAGACTCATCAGAGTTGAATCAGTGGATAATGGGAGCTTGTGGTTTTATCATCTGCTTAGCAATCAGTCTTACAGTAGCAGGATACTGGGAGAGGATGATAGATCTCACGCCCTGGACACAATAGCAGGTATCTCTTGCTCAGAAAGAGGTTGGCTATCGGCTGTGTGCCTGACAGTCACCAATATCTTGTTGAATTATACTGACTCATTCCAGCTGACTCATTCCAGCCTTCCAAGGATCCCATCCACCATGATCCTGCATGATATCTCAAGATACATCGTGAGTTGGAGGACTGGTATTCTCACATGGGTCAACGAAAGGAACAAGACAACCCTGCTGTCTGTCACACCAAACTCTCTAATGTATCTGGACAAGTCGAGGAGGAACCATCTCTTGAAAATGGTAGGTAGGGCAGGGCACTAGAATCCAAGGAAGAGTGGTGTCACTCCTCCAAGGTAGGCCAGGTTAGAAAACAGATACTGAAAGGACTACTGGAACTCTATGGTTCTGGAACAGTATTTCTCAACCTCAATGATTTTAGACTGTGGGTTTCAGCTCCCAGAATTCCCCCGATGGCATGCTGGGCACACACAAACTTCTATAGCAAGATTAGGTAAAGATAAAGCTTCCCCTCGCACATATGTGCTAATCGTTTCCAGCTCTTGGAATGGTGCTCATCTCCGTTACAAAGCCAAAGAGCCAGCGCTGTCTGAAGACATTTCCATGGTCATGTAGCCAGTATGATTAAATGCCAAAGGCGCACGGAACGCTGTTACTTTCCTACCAAAGTGGTTCCTATTTTTCTACTTGCATTTTTTACATGCTTTCGAACTGCTAGGTTAGCAGAATCTGGGGCAAGTAACAGGAGCTCACTCCGTTACGCAGTGCTAGAGATTCAAACTGCCGAACTGCCGACCTTTCTGATTGACAAGCTCAATGTATTAGCCAATGAGACACTGCATCCCTATAGCAAGATTATAACAGAGCTACAGTGGGCTGCAAGTTTTTTTTCAGGCTTATTCTCATTTATTGTCATTATCATTAGAGTTTGTCATCCAGATGTTTAAACTGGATTTGCCAGTTTTGTTGTTGTTGTTGTTGTTGTTGTTGTTGTTGTTGTTATTATTATTATTATTATTATTATTATTATTATTATTATTATTATCATTATCATCATCATCATCATCATCATCATAAAGAGAATGTATAATGGAACAAAGCTGGCTTGCAAGTCATTTGAGACAGGGGACAGAACTAAGTGATGTTATTAAGCAAGACCATGCTGGATTTACAACCTCATTCCCACTGTGGTTATGTGAATCATCTGCAGTCAATAAGTGAGACATCATGTGACTGCAGCTTGTGATTTTACTGATGGCTTTTCAATGGGCTTTGCTTGAGATAATCACTGATGCCCACATCTTGGGCAAATATGGCCTTTAGTCACTTTTTTCTTATATGACTTCCATTGTTTTATCAACATATGAAATACGAAGAAAAATAAAAATAGCAAATTAAGGGAAGGGAAAAAAAGAAAGAGGGAAAGAAAATATGAAGTATAAAGGAAGAAAAAAAAGGCATTGATTTCAACTCTTTTTGACACAAGACAACATTACAAGCTCAACTTTTTACTTTTACACATTAGTGTATAACTAGCCATTTCTCTAACAACAAATCTATCTAATCGGCATAACCAGTTTCATTTTTTTTTATCACAAGACAAAATCCAGAAGTGACATCCAAATAAAAAAACATAAATATATACTCCTCTTTGAAAAGAACAATCCATTTAATCATTTCTGCTTTACCTTCCTTGCTGTTGAAATAATGTCTTTCTATGTACACCAGTGGTGGGATTCAAATTTTTTTACTACCAGTTCTGTGGGTGTGGCTTGGTGAGTATGGCTTGATGGACGCGGCAAAGGAAGGATACTTCAAAATCTCCATTCCTATCCCACTCCTGGGGAAAAGTTACTGTAAAATCCCATTCCCTCCCCATCCCACTAACCTGCTTTCCAGCTCCATTCTCCTTTCCAGGGCAACAAAAGAACACCCAGCCAATCAGCTGGGACTGGGAGGCAGACAATAGATGGGGGTGGGGCCAGTCAGAGTTGGTATTTGCTGGTTCTCCGAACTACTCAAAATTTCCACTACTGGTTCTCCAGAACTAGTCAGAACTTGAATACCATCTCTGATGTACACGTAATAACCTTTATAAACGATCACCATTTACATTAAGAAAATTCACTCTATCAGGTTTTTTAACCAAGGGAAAAATTTAATTCACTTTAAAACACTAATCTTTCTTTAAAAACATTTATAAAATCAAAACATTCTAATACATCTCTCTTTTTTAAAAAACTTCATCTTAACCTAGCCACTTTTTTCAGTGCTGTTGTAATGTTGGACACTAAACACACATTGTCCTAAGTGGAAGACTAGAAAGGTGGAGCTAGTTAGAAGATGGGGCAGTGCAGGATGCAGCAGGTGGGGGAACTTCACCAGGAAAAAACTTACCATACGTTTGCAATTCAGTCAAGTTTGATGACCCCCTTATCAGCTGGATAGCAGTCAGCATGATTGTACCTTTGGGTACTTTATTCAGTTTGATATCGTATCTGCTTTATTTTATTACAGTGAGGAAACCTAAGTCAATAAAAGACAGGTAATCAGGGATCAGAGGTGGGGAAGGAAAAAAACGGTTTGGGTTGTACACAGAGGCCCACGTGCACACTTGCCTCTCCAAAGAGCAAACAATTTCACGTTGCTTGATTGCGTCCAATGTGTCCCTGGAAGGGCAACGGGAGGGCGTTTCATGCTAACTGGGCTGCCAAGCCAATAATCATGTGCCATGGTGGCAAGAGCTCTCTGACATTTGGGTTCAAAGGGAATATTGCTCCCTGAATTGAGTCTGGACTGCTTACACAAGCGTTGTTGCAGACACATGTTGCAAAGAACCGGCCCGATCAAGCCCCTTATCTTACTCCTTTTGTACATTTGCAAAAGATTTGACATTTCTACTCATGCAACTCCAGAGGGATCAAGTGAGGTACAAATACCACTCTATAAAGCTTTAGCAAGGCCGCACCAAAGTACTGCATCCAGTTTTGGTCACCACACTACAAAAAAGAGTCTGAGACTCTAGAAAGAGTGCAAAGAAGAGCAACTAAGATGATTAGGGAACTGGAGACTAAGGCATATGAAGAACGGTTACAGGAACTGGGCTTGGCTAGTCTAGTGAAGAAAAGGACCAGGGGAGACATGATAGCAGTGTTCCAATATTTGAGGGGCTGCCACAGAGACGAAGAGGTCAAGCTGTTTTCCAAAGCAACCGAAGACAAGGAATAATGGATGGAAACTGAACAAGGAGAGATTTAACCTGGAAATAAGGAGAAAGTTTTTGACAGTGAGAACAATCAACCCATGGAACAGAAGTTCCCTTCAGAAGTTGTGGGAGCTTCATCACTGGAGGCTTTCAGGAAGAGATTGGACTGCCATTTGACAGAAATGGTGTAGGGTCTACTGCTTGGGCGGGGTGGGGGAGAGTTGGACTAGATGACCTACAAGGTCTCTTCCAACTGTTATTCTGTAAGAGGGGTGATGGAGTTCATCCTCTTTCTTTTTAACAAAACCACAAAGGGACCCCAAATCAGGAGTCAGCATTTTATCCAAATTTTCTTAAAAGGCATAAGCTTTGGTCAGTAATGGTTTATGAATGAAGGCAAGTAAACATGTCCCAGGATAATGTTGCAGAATCCAATCTGAGTCAGTCAACCAAGACCAGAGGTTTATCCAAAGTTGGTAAAATCAGAGATTTACCCTTTTTCTGGAGGCAACAGAGGGGTGGGATTCAAATTTTTTATCAACCGATTCTGTGGCTTAGTTGATGGGCATGGCTTGGTGGTCATGTTATTGGCTGGGTGTGGCCAAGTCAATATCACTCACATCGAGGCAAGCATTTCCTCACCTGGCCTTTCATGACTGTAGGGATGCTGCAACAGTCGTAAGTGTGAAAAATGGTCATAAATCACTTTTTTTCAGTGCCATTGTAACTTTGAATGGTCACTCCAAACAAGCAAAGTGCCAGCAAAGGAGGGGGAAAAAACTCCAGAGAAGTTCCTGAGACAGGAAGTCTAGTCCTGCCAAGAATGTAAAAGAGGCAGTTTCTGTAAGCAACACCAGAATGTTTCCTTCCTGCCTTCCTTACAGGATTAAGCCAGTGATTTCTTCTAACAACCGGTTCTCCAAACTGCTTAGAATGTTAACAGCCGGTTCTGGCGAATAGGGGAGAACTGGTAGAATCCCACCCCTGGAGGCAACTGGACTTTTGTTGGTTGTTTTTGTTTAAGGCATTTCACTTCTCATCCAAGAAACTTCTTCAGCTCTGACAGGTTAGTGGGAATGAAAGGAGACTACAGGAACCAGGAGCACTACACAGGTGACCCTGAGGACACAGATAAACCTCCCAATGCTTCAACGACTCTCTGAAAGGATGCCTGCAAGGAATATTCCCCACTGTTCTGTCAGAGCTGAAGAAGCTTCTTGGATAGGAAGCAAAATAACTGCAAATAAAAAACAAGAAAGTCCAGCTGCCTCCAGAAAAATAGCATCTTTGGGACAACCATGAATTGGATGACTGAGAATCTCTACAGACCAGAGATTTAATTCTTTCAAGCCCCTCCATGGTCTCTCATTTTGGAGAGAGAGAAGTTTCCTGAGGATAGGCTCCATCATGAACCCAAACGCTTGCAAGAATAAACCTTGGGCACTGGTGATTGACTCAGATTGGATCCTGGGATAGTGGTTCAGTTCATCAGATGCACAGAGGGGCTAGGCCAACATTTCTCAACCTTGGCAGCTGGAACATATCTGGACTTCAACTCCCAGAACTCCCCAGCCAGCCATGCAGATTGAGAAATTCTGGGACTTGAAGTCGAGATATCTTCCAGCTGCCCAAGCTGGGAAACAGTGGGCTAGACCAGTAGTCGCCAACCAGTGGGCCGGAGACCACTGGTGGGCCACAAGAAAATTTTGGCGGTCTGCAGAGAAATGTCCCCCAAAGCACTCCCCCCAAAGCAATTAATCCAGGCTGCACGAGAACAGAAGGCTGCGACACTCCCATGGCCCACCTACCCGCTGGCCCCCACCCTTCGGCTGAGCGCAAACCTTACCTTGAGTAGAGCCAAGTGAGCTGGAACTAGAAGATAAGACCAACAGCAGGGGAGGGAAATCCGCCCCGGGGTGGCTTGCTGACATTGGTGGGAAAGTCAGTCCCATATTCCCGAGCTGCAGTAATCACAGGACTGGCCCTTTGGTCATCCTGGAGCAGCTCCTACAGTCCATGGCAGGCTGGTGCATCCGGGTGGAGGAGCAGCTGCTCCGGGATGACCAAAGGGCCAGTCCTGTGACTACTGCAGCTCTGGAATATGGGACTAACTTTACCACCAACATCAGTAAGCCACTATCAGTCAAAATTCATATTAGTGGTCCATGGGATTTAAAATTATGAATTTGGTGGTCCCTGAGGTCCAAAAGATTGGCGACCCCTTGGCTAGACTGAGGAAGGATTTAAAGTCTGGAAAAAGATGGGAGAGGAAGGGAAGGCAGGTTGGTTATGGAGATGTGACAGTCAAGAATTCCAATGTTATTAAAACCTATTGTGTTTATTGACATCTTCAAAAGTAGACTAAAATATTTTGATTTATGTGACATCCCCAATTTCTCCCATAACTGCACTGGTCAAGATTATTTTTTTTTAAGGTGAATTCTTTGAGATCTATAATGGATTACGCTGGACAGCTGAAACACTGATAATATTTTGTCCTTGCTTTGAATTCTGATGTTAAACTTGCCTCCTTGGATTCTTTTGGCACAAAATTGGGCTTGTTGGTTAGACACAGAATCCAGAGAACCACTGCTAGCAGATGATGGCATATATCCCATCAGAAGAAACATGCTAGTAAGGAGTAAGTTTTGTTCTTAGTTTACATTCTAGTGTCTTGCCATGTCAATGTTGATGGGGTTGGGCTGTTGATGGCTCTTTGGTAGTTTCTTGATTGAGGTATTGTTTACTTGATTGTTAATCTGATGTTAACCTTGGAGTTAATCTACTTGATCTTTACTCAAGCAGGAAACTATATGTTCTGACCCAACCAGGTTCCAAGAGAGCAAACACAAGAAAAAGGCAGTAGCCCCCACCTTTTAAAGTTTAATCTACCAATTCTGTTTCTTCACAGTTAAAAGGCTGCTTCCAACTAATTAGCTCTGACAAGAAAGAGCCTTGCCAAGTTGTTTGTCAAGGCTGCCAAAAACCCACAGATAAGAACTAATTTACAAGAGTTTGCAAATACTAACAACCAGGCTGAGCTTCAGAGCGTCTTTGCCTTCTGCCAAGAATGCTTCTACAAACCTGGCTTTTAGCCTCTTGAGGGAGGGACCATTACCTTGCAGCCTTACTCCAGAGTTGCCTGTGCTGCTGTAACTGCTCTTTCCTACGAGCAGCCCTGCACGCACATGCACTTGGCCCAGGCTCCTTGGGAACCTCCTCATTACTGCCGCCAGCCCCCACAATCTCTGAAGGCAGCAGTTCACTTCCTAATGGTCCTGGCCCCTCATCTGAGTCCTCGCTGTCCTCCACCACCCGCACCTGCTGCTGGCTAACCACAACACTATAGCAGGAAATCCTATACTAGCAATGGTGAATCTTTTAGGCACTAAGTGCCCATGTGCACACACACATGCATACCTGCCCAAACTGCAAGGCACATGGTGTACAGGCACGCGAGCGCAGGCACCTGTGCCTGCACTGTAGAAACCCAAAGAGCAGTTGGCTGGTGGGAAGCAGGGCATCACAAAACAGACAGCTCTGCAAGAGGTGAGATCTTTTTCTTTCGTGAACTTCTGTTTTGTTGTTTGCAGGGAAACTTCTGTTCTGGAGAGAAACGCCACAGAGAAACACAGTAGAGCTGAGCTGAGGTGACACTGCATGTGCCCACAGAAAAGGCTCTGCATGCCATCTCTGGCATGCGTGCCATAGGTTTGCCACCACTGCCCTATACCATTTCAGACAAATGTTTGTCCAATCTCTTTTTAAAAACTTCCCAGTGTTGGAGCTCCTATACCTTCTGGAGACAAGTCATTCCATTGATTACTTGTTCTAACTGTTCCAATGTTCTGTTCTAATTTATACTATAGATATTGTTGATGTCTCTATGTCTATTGATGGCTAATTCGTCAGAGCTAATAATGTTAATTTTACAATGTATGGACAGACTTCTTCAGAGAAGAAAACGTTTCTTGGATGAGAAGAGAAACATCTTCAAAGAAAAAACCATAAAGTCCAGTTGCCTCTTGAAAAAGACATGGTCACTGAGAATCTCCTCAGACAAACATATAGGGACAGACTTAGCCATAGTTTCAATTGGGAAATTGTGACCATCCTAGACCAAGCCACGTCCAAAAATGCTAGGGAATTTCTAGAAGCCTGGCACTCTGAGAAATTAGCCATCAATAGATATAGAGACATCAACAACATCTATAGACTATGCAAAAGAGACAATCAACTTGCCAAAAAGGGAACGAAGGACCTAAGCACTTCTTCCATCTGCAATCAGCACCCACATGAGCATAGATTAAAATCAGACCAATATCCAAGTAAACAATACTCAACCAAGAAACTGGCAAAGAAGCCAACAGTAAAAACCCATCAAAGAATCTCTAAGACCACCCCAACCAATACTGATAGGGCAAGCCACCAAATATAAATTGTGAACAAACCCCATCCTTACTGCCATTGATGATGTTAGTTTGGGTAATGAAATGTCTGTAAGACATTCATGTCAACCCTGAGCTACAAATATTCTCCTTTGGTTGCTTGTCAAATGGTTATAGCTTAAGGACTATCTGCACTCTAGTCACCCAAATCCAAAATTTAATTCTATCAATTAAGCATCTTTGTTAGAATAAATGCATTGAGCCTGATTATCTATATTAATGAGGGTGAAGGTTTGCTCTCAGAGCTTATAGGTTGGCTTCCAAACATTTCATCCAGGCTAGGTAATATCTTCAGCAGAGTTTATGGGATGTCAGCATTGGTGGTGTTATTGTTTATAAGGGCTTTGGGTGTGGATGTGTCAAGGGAGAGTCCTGTGATGGGGAGGTTACATCAGGTGAGGGTCACTGGGAAGGGAAGTGCTGGTTGAGAGGGGAAGTTGTGTGGCTTGGTTGAGGGTTAGTGTTGTCCCTAGTTGGCTGTGTGGATGATTTGGATTCTGAGCGGTTCATAGGCCAGTTGTAGGTCAATGTCTGTTGATGGAATTGCTTGTGGAATACCAGAATTTAATGAACTCACAAGCACGGCGGGTGGTAGGTAGCTGATGATTTTGTGTTGCTCCAACTGAAACTGGTGCTGTTTGGTGTAGATAGAGATTAAAGGTTTGAGATCATGGCGTTTGACAGCCAGCAAGTGTTCATGGATCCTGGGCTTTTAATTGATAGATATTTATCTGATAGTGTGTTCTAGATGGACATTGGATGCCTGTAGATGTATATGGGAATCTATAAGCTTCCTGTATAACATTAAATTACTCTGCCCAATTATGTAGGTGCGGGATGGGAATAAATATAGAAAATTTTCAGTTTTCTCCCTTTTTGGGCATGACCAGAATTTATTCACAACCCGAATAAAATAACCACAGGTAGTTGTTGCACCCAAATGATGATTAATGCTAAATGCTTAAATATTTATATAGGGCTGGGAAAGTTTTATTCTTTTTCTTGAATTTACTGCTTTTTATAAAGTGATAAAATACTGAGTAGAATTAAATTCAGTTTATTGATTTGGCCTCCCACACCAGTCCTAGTTTCTCATATCGCTCCTTGGGAAAATTAATTGCTTATCCCTGATATAATGAATATAACGAGGAAATTGTTAAGAAGAAAAGCAGAATCTACCAGCATCTTTGAAATCTTGCTGAAGGTGGAGAAAGAATACGGGAAAAAGAAAAGCTGAATTTGCCTCATACAGGTATCTCACATTATTACTCCCAGAATTCCCAGCAAAGACCCCAGTTTTTTAATTCAGTTTAACTAGAGATCATCAAAGGTTTAAACCATTTGTTTTCTGTAGCTTCTAAGCTTATCATATCAATTAATAAATCAAGAATAGTTTTCAATTCACAGTACCAAACACTATTTCAAGGTCAGGCATTTAAAAAAAAAAAATTGAATTTTCATTGAAATGTAGCTCAATTTAATTTAAATTAATTACATGCAGCTGGTATGATTATTCCTGGCCCATGTAGTTATTTTCTTCTATCATGTTAAAAAAAAACCCTCATGTGCATTTTTAGATAGGCTCCTTTGTGGGGCCATGTGCTCCTTCTTCTTTCTGGAACATAGTTATATAATTAGTTTCCATAAATCTCAAGGCAAAGAACATTTCAAACTGTTCTCTAAACAAGAGACCTATTTAAAGCTTAGAACCATTCCTTCTTCATGGTTTACAGGAACAATGGATATACAGCATGACTTGCGTTTCCCCAGTAATGTAATTAATGATCTGCAGAGATTAACCTTCTCCAGTTTCTCTCATGGAGAGCTAATTCATGGTGTTGGAAGTTAAAACCCACCCCTCTCCTAGGAAAATGAAATATTTTATTGTTGAAAGAAATATCCTTCTGGGTTCAGTTCCAAGTGGTGAAGAAGGACACTGGAAACATGGTGACTGCTTGGAAAGATGGTTTAATGATGGACAGGACCACATGACTTGGAATTCCAAAGTGAAAAGGACAATCACATGCTTCAAGATGTTGGGCAAAGGAAAAGAAAGGCTGATATTCTGAGAGTGCAATTGTTTTATATCCTCTGTTGGGATTTGAATTGGAGCTTCTGTTCTGATTGGTTGTCAGACTCCCATGCAGGAGCAACTCTGTAGGCTGTCCTGAGTTCCAGGCTTGATTGAGCCTTGCTGGATGATGATGTAATGAAATGGCTTTGTGCAATTCCTATTATGGGTCTACCTGCAGTAGATCTTTGTTATGTAAAATAGACTGGCCCAGGCCAGAGTAATGGCTGGTTAGCAAAGGTGGAGGGCTGAGTTTCTGCCTCTGAGTTTCTACTTTTCTTTTTAGGTGACATATTCTGCCTTGTTAGTATATCCTAAAACATTTCATTTTCCTAAGAGGTGGGTTTTGACTTCCAACAATGGAAACTGATTGATAAGCACGGGCTCCCACTGCATTTTGCTCACCATCATTGCAAAGGTGTGGCATGAGCAATATAGGTAGTCCTCAACTTACTGCCACAATTGAGCCCAACATTTCTGAGGCATTTGTTAAGTGAGTTAACAAATTTGTTAAGTGAGTTTTGCCCCATTTTGTGATCTTTCTTGCCACCATTGTTAAGTCAATGACTGCAGTTGTCACAGTTACGTGAATCTGGATTTCTCATTGACTTTGTCAGGTTGCAAAAGGTGATCACATGACCCTGGGACACTACAAACATCAAAAATATGGCCAGTTGCCAAGCATCTGACTTTTGATTGGATGCCACAATGGTCATTATGTGTGAAAAATGGTAATAAGTCACTTTTTTCAGTGCCGTTCTAACAGGGGTCTCCAAACTTAGCAACTTTAACATTTGTGGATTTCTTTTGTAAAAAAATAAATTTTATTGATTTTACAATTAAAACAAACCAACAACACATACATAAATGTAAGAGAAAAAAAGAAAAGAAGAAGAAAATAGAAAGAAAAAGATAGAAAACAATGAAAAACATTTTCATCTTCAACAGTTCGTGAGAGCTCCTTTTTATCCTTATTTTATGCCATATACACACTTAATCCTTACATATATCTGTATATTACTACTATGGTTCTATCCTATCCTCTTTTGCCTTTTAGTGTGAAATCTATCTTTGGTCTATCCATTTGTACCAGCAGTTCCAGCTGTTGTAGTATACCAAAGTGTCTTTATTTTTTAGTGCCAAGGTTAATTTGTCCATTTCTACACAACTTGAAATTTTTTGAATAATTATCTCCTCTAATGGAACATGAGGCTGTTTCCAACATTGTGCAAAAGCTAATTTGGCCGCTGTCAAAATATGTATTATATTTCACTTTTTTTTTGTATTTGTTTATCAAAGATCCCTAATAGAAAGGACTCTGGTTTAAATTTGATCTGTTCTCTTGTTATTTCCTCCAGCCAATTTCTAATTTTCTGCCAATGTTTTTGAGCTTCTATACAAGACCACCACATATGGAAGAAAGTTCCCTCTTTTTTTTGCATTTCCAGAAATTCGGACTCATATTGGGGTGCATCTTCACTAATCTCGAATGAGGAAGATGCCATCTATAAAACATTTTATAGGCATTTTCTTTGTATGCTACCGATTTTGTAATTTTATTATTTCTACTCGAGACCGTTTCCCATTCTGTTATGGTGATACTATGTGCTATATTCCTACTCCAGGCTATCATGTTCCCTTTTACAATTTCTTCTTCTAATTCTACTTCTAATAAATAATTATAAAATTTTGTTGTTGTTTTGCCTGATCCTAATAAAATTTTGTCTAATTGCTGGAGTTTATTGTTAATTCCAAATTCTTTCTTGTTCTATTTATATCTACTTTAAATTTGAAGATATGCCCACTGATCAATTTTGAAGTTCTTGCTGCGATTTCAGATTTCCTTGTGTATCCAATAGGTCCTTATATTTAATCATTTTAGTAATATCCAAATTATTTGGGTGAATCATCGCCTCCATTGTTGAAATCCAAATTGGTATTTTTAAATAGTGTTTTTTCCATATTTTCTTCCAATTAGTCAATAATGAATCTCTGATTAGGTGTCTGTGAAAATATTTCTGGCTAGTTTTCCCAACATCCCATAAAAAAGCATGTCACCCCCTCTGCAAGTCATGGCCTTCTAAGAATAATATTCTCTTATTGGTTAAATTCACCCATTCCTTCAACCGTACTAAAGAGGCTGCACTATAATACAACTCCCAATTTGGAAGTGCCAGCCCTCCCCTGCTCTTCATATCCTGCATTGCCTTTAAGTTTATTCTAGGTTTTTTCCCTTGCCAGATGAATTTTACTATTATCTTATTAAGTTCTTCAAAAAAAAAAAAATGTGTACTTTGATTGGGATCGTCTGAAATATATAGAGAAATTTTGGAAGAATATTCATTTTAATAGCAGCGATCCTGCCTAATAATGAAAATTGCAGCTTGCCCCATGTTTCTAAATCCTTTTTTACCTGTTACATCAATTTATCATAATTATTTTCCTTAAGTGTCTTACAATGTGCTGTCAACCATATTCCTAAGTATTTAACTTTCTTTATCACTTGTATTCTTCTAGTTCTTCTTCTAGTTCTAATTTCTGTTTTTCTTTTAAATTTTTGGTCATTAATTTTGTTTTCTTCCTATTCATTTTTAGTCCTGCTACTGCTCCAAATTATTCTAATTCATTCATCAATTTTTGTCCTCTTTCTATTGGTTCTTCAATGAAAAAAAATCATATCATCCGCAAACGCTGGCAACTTATATTCTTCTTTCTTAACCTTTAATCCTTTTATGTCTGGGTTCTGTCTAATTCACATTAATAATGCTTCTAGTGATAATATGAAGAGCAGGGGTGAGAGTGGGCAGCCCTGTTTGACTCCTTTTTCTATTTTTATTGGGCGGGTATATTCCCTGTTTATTATAATATTAGCCTGTTGTGTATCATAAATAGTTGTTATAATATTTTCAAATTTGGTGCCTAAATTCATATTATAAATTTTTTGGATTAAAAATTGTCAATTTAAATTAGCGAAGGCCTTCTCTGCATCTAAAAAAATAAGTGCAATTTGTTTTTCGGGGTAGGCTTCGTAAAATTCTAAAACATCTAATACTATTCGTAAGTTATTCCTGATTTGTCTAGTCAGGAGAAATCCATTTTGGTCTTCATGTATATGCTCATTTAACATTCTTTTTAGTCTACTTGCTATAATAGAAGTAAATATTTTGTAACCAGTATTTAACAATGAAATCGGTCTATAATTTTGTATATATTGGGGATCCGAATCCTCCTTCAGGATCAGTAAAATCAATGTCCCCCCTCCATGAGTCTGGCATCCTTGCTGCCAATAAGACCTCATTAAAAATTTCTACCATAAGAGGTCCTATTTGTTCTGCTATTGCCTTGTACAGCTCCCCTAGAATCCCATCTGGTCCTGGGGATTTGTTGTTTTTCTGGTTCCCTGTTGCTGATTCAATTCAAATCAAGTTCTGTCTTTATTTAATAATTCTTCCATTTCTTCCCCAATTGCTTTATCCTTCATTTCGTCTAAATAGTTTCTTATCCTATCTTTGTTAACTTCTTCCTTTTTATATAACTCTTCAAAATACTTATGGGCAATTTCTTTTTTCTGTTCTATCTCCTGTTGTATATCCCCCTTTTCATCTATCAGCTGGTATATCAATCTCTTTTCTTTCCTTTTTTAAAGTCTATAGGATAGCCATCTCCCTGGCTTATTGGCATGCTCAAAATAAGTTTGTCTAGTTGTACTCAAATTTATAATCATTCTCTCTTGTTCAATTCAATTCAATTTATGTTTAGTTATTGTTATCTGATTTTGCAATTTTGAATTCTTTGGAGTACTCTGTAATTGAGTTTCTAATTCCTTAATTTTTTGTTGTAATTTGTTTTGCTGGGTGCATTTTTCCTTATTCCTTTTGGCATTATAAGAGATTGTTATACCTCTTATTACTGCCTTCATTGTATCCCAAATGTTTTGTTTCATAGTTGCTCCATTATCATTTTCCTTTAAAAAATAGTTTAATTCCTCCTTGAATTTGTTGGTATATTCTTTTCTCTTATTAACTGAGTATTTAACATCCATCTTTTCTTGGGTTTTTCCCTACCCTTCCATATTATCTGAATTGGATTGTGATTTGCCCATTCATTGGGTAAAATTTATCTCATTTGCCATTTCCCCATTCATCCATGCCATATCAATTCGTGTCCATATTTGATGAGGATTTGAATAGAATGTAAATTGTTTTTCCTCGGGATGTAATCTTCTCCATATGTCAATCAAATTTAACTCCTTCATCATTTCCATACATATCTTGGGAAGCTCTCTCTTTTCCCCTTTGTTCCTTCCCCCATTACTATGGTCTTTTTGATAATCAGCAATAGAATTAAAGTCCCCTATAATGCAAATATTTCTTTTTTCCAGCCCTACTATTTTTCCATAAAGATGCTTAAAAAACTCTTTTTGATCTCCATTCGGGGCGTAGATTACCACTAAGAGAATTGGGATGGCGTTAATCCAGATCTGCAAAACCAGAGTTCTTCCTTCAGAATCCGACCATATTAAATCTGCTTTCAAATCCTCTTTAACATATCCTGCAATCCCTTTCTTTTTCCGTGCGTCTGCTGGTGCGGTGAATAGCTTCCCTAATTTCAGAAATTCTAAGTATTTTTCATCTGTTTTCTTTATTTGAGTTTCTTGTAGACATACTATATCAGCATTTTGTTTGATTAGTTAGGCTATTATCCTTTTCCTTTTTATCTTTGAGTTTAAACCATTTATATTAATTGATAGTAGTTTCTTTTCTTCTTCCATTTAATTAATTCTGTTTCGCTCTTTGTCTTGTAATGGTTCCGGTCTCTCCTTGTGCCTGAAGATGTGTCCTACTTTCTTCTCTCTCCTGTTGTAGTTGAGTATTTCCTTGATTTCCTAAAGTTCCATCTCTATTCTTATGATAGCCTTGATCTTCCTGGGAGTTTGTTTCCAGTTCATCCTTACTGCTCTGGTCTTCAGGGCCTACCAATCGCTCATAAAATTCCTGGGCTTTTTCCATGGAGTCTATTTTGATTTTCTTTTCGTCCCAAGAAACTAACATCCCCTCTGGAATTATCCATTTGAATACAATTCTTTTCTGATTTAGGTAAGCTGCTAAGAATTTATAATCTCATCTTTGTTCTCTTACTCTTCTTGGTATTTGTTTGAGAACCAAGACTTCTTTGCCTTTATACATAATTGTTTCATCTCTTGATATCCTATATAGGATATCCCGGACACTCCTTCTCGCAAATCATATATGGACTTCTCTTGGGCATTTGTGGTGTCTCACATAATTAGTGCTAACCCTGCAAACTTCATCAAACTCCCTCAAGATGTTATCTTTATCCTTTTCCAATAGTCCAGCCAATATTCCTGCCATTAGTTGTTCCAAGTCTTCTTCTTTGGATTTCACTACATTTTGGAATCTCAAGTATGTAGCAGCCTTATCCATCTCTAGATAGACCTGTGAATCCTCCATTTCTTTACTCACATTCTTTCATTTTTCATCTACCCTTTCCAATTTCCTTTCAGTTCATTCAGTCCTTTTCTCTATCTCTTTTATTGTTGCTTCATTTTTCTCCAAGGCCTGCTGTAATAATCCAACTGTGTCCTCTACTTTGGAGATGTCCGCTTTCATTTCTGCTTTTAATTTCCCCATCTCCTCTTTCAGTTCATTGATATCTGCTCTCGTCTCATTATGGTTTTTCATCGTTTCTTGCAGCTCCAGCTACATCAATTCCTGTAAAGTCAGCAGAATTGATTGGATGTTGGCATTCGAGATGTTAGCTTGTTTCTCCACTAGTAATGTTTCTTCTATGGTTTTTTGTGTCATGGGCAAAGCTGTTGCCGACATAGTTGTTAACGTTGGGGTGACCTTTCTTCCAGTTTTCAGAGCTGTAGCTGTTGTGGAAGTCATTTCTTTTAAGATTTGTTTCTGTTGTTGTGATATATTAATTATATTATCCCAAATTAACATTCAGTGATGGAATCTCTATATTAGGATCTATTTATCTGCTGGATAGCTGTGCTCTTAACTGGTTGCTGGAGTATATGTTCTTATAGATAAAAGTATTATCACTGCATTATTTTAAATCCAAATTCTAAATCACATGTATACTTTTGTAAGGTCTCAATGCTCAGCCTCTATACATAAATTCACGTTTTATATATATAAAAATATCCACACCACTAGCCAGGCAAGTACCTGGGCACAAACAGATCCTCCCTGATACCTCCAGCTCAAACATATCCCAACCAGGCACCCAGATGAAACCTAGCTTCCTAACAAATGATATCTGTCCATTTATTCAGAGCCAAGCTGCACTAAAAGCCTCCAATACAGGAACACAAAGTTGCCAGCCAATCAAGACACACACAAAAAAGCCACAAAACAGACAGAAGATATTAGAAACACCAATCAAGCAGAACACAGCAAACTCCAAGACCAATAAACATAGACCAAGACTCCCAACCAATCAGGATGAAGACTCCCAACCAATCAGGATTCTGGCACAGCAGTAGGCTAGCCCCAAATTTAAAACTGAAACAACTGTAAAAGTCTGACTCACAGACGAGCACAATACAGAAGCCTGATGATGGCAGATGAGATTCTGCCAAAATGTTGCTACAACTTTAAAAGCACAACTATAATGACGTGGGAAAATACTCGAACAAAGCTGAATACCATACATGTAAGTATGTATGGTATGGTATGTATGGTCGAAAACTTAAGAAAACAAATATATCTATATCTATATATCTCTATCTCTATATCTATCTATCTATCTATCTATCTATCTATCTATCTATCTATCTATCTATCTATAAATAATATCCAAATCCAACTATATTTAAATATTATAAATAAATATATGTATTATCTAACCTTATTTTAAATATTCTTAAATACAAACAGTATTACATTTGTCCCCAAGTGGATTAATTGTGATCGCACAATGAATTATAATATTAATATATAAAATCCTATAGTTATTAATTAAATAATACTTAATGTTCTTACTATTTCCCCTATATATCTAATCAAAGTATAACTATCACTATTATTAATAAATCTATTATATCAGTTAATTCAATTATTTAACAATCAATTACAACAATCAATTTTCCTTTCCCCAGTATACATATTTATAATCATTATAAAGAGAGATTGAGGAAGGAGAGATAGTTCATCATAGCTCTGGATGGTGGGGGAATAAAGAAAAAATGAGCAAATGTATACAGAAAAAAGGGAGTAAAGAAGGGGAAAAAGGAATTTTAAAGTACGTTTTTAGCTTTTCGTCTCTAAGTTTAAGAGCTTTTACTCCAAACGCACCGGAAGTGGGGAGGTAAAAAATGCTGAGTAGTGACTGTAATTACACGATATCTCCACACATTCAGAAGCTTCCACTTTTACTTTTGTCTTAGCGTTCCTAAATTCAATTTTCCTGATTTTCTTCAGATGGGACCACCTCCTCAGTTAGATCAATATGCTCCCTGAAGGGCTGTTAAGTGATTTATATCAATTATATTGTTACGATAACTTCAGGGTTTCTAAGTATTGCCTGTGGCGCCACACTGTCTCTGTTCCGTCAGCTCCAATCTTCTTTCCATCTCCACTTTAATAAAGTCTTTAGCATAAAAATCAAATGAAATAGTCCAAATTCTCCACACCTTCCAGTCACCTTCCAGCCGCTAGATTCCCTTCTATTATTATCAGTGTGGTATATCTCCCGACCTCATAAACTTCCCTTTTTAGTTGTTATTGTCCTCTATCTTTCTTCTGTCTGCCAAGCCCCTTCACTTTCACTTGCATTGCATCCGCTTTCTGGCTGCTTCTTTTTAGGGCTCCGGAAAGACACTTGTAACAGCCTTATAAAAGTCCATAGCATTCCAATCCTCTCCGCCGCTAATTTTCTCTGCCACTCTTCACCAATGATCCCCCAAACTGTCACTCTTACATCGGTGGCAATCTGAACTTCGGAGCAGCCATTGATAGATGGCTGTTTCTTGCTCGTTGGGCTCTGGAGGGCTCCTCTTCGCTGCAGGGGGGTTGCCTTCCCCACACTGAAACCCGAATCTTCCCCACGTCGGCACAAACCTCTCCAGGACTCATGCACCCTCAAAGGATCGCACCAACTGCAAAAAGAGATTAACTGAAACCACGGGTGGGCTTCTGCACCTGTTCATCTTGCCTTACCACCGGAAGTCAACATTTGTGGATTTTAACTCCCAGAATTCCTCAGCTAGTCATGCTGGCTGGGAAATTCTGGGAGTTGAAGTCCACAACAAGTCTTAAAATTGCCAAGTTTGGAGTTTCCTGCTCTAAATGGTCACTAAATGAACTGTTGTAAATCAAGGACTGTGTTTAAGAATTTTTAGCAAAAATGTGTGATGCCTAATGAATCATGAGCATTCTGCATAGGGCCAATGAGAATTATGGATAGATAATTCTCTGGGATTATCTGATAAACCTCAAACTGATCAGAGATTAAGACTTATGAGTCACACTAGACTTCCTCAGTCTGGTTGGGGATGATGGGAGCTGTCATCTAGTACATTAAGAGATCACCATGATATGGATAGCTGGTCTAGTCTCTCTTTCTGTGATCACAGAAAACCCTTCTTTAAGTAAAATGTGGGGTTTTCCTTTCCAATCCTGCCTGCATGTTCTGATAAACAATTTGTTGGAAGAAATATCCATCTGGTTCAATTCCAAGCTGGGAAAAAAGCACTGGAAATATGGAGGCTGACTAGAAAGATGGTTTATTGATAAAGCAGAACCACCAAGCACATGGCTCTGGATAGCTGGATGGAGTTGCAAGTGAGGGCTATTTATACCATCTCTTAGGATTTGAACTTGAGCTTCCTGCTCCTGTGCAACAACATGTGTTCTATTGGCTGATGTCAGACTCCCATGGGACTATGCAGAGGTCATAACTGAGGTTGTCTGAGCTCCCAGGTTTGGTTGAAGCTTGCTGGGTGATGCAATGTCCTTAGGAGATTGCAATGCAGTAGGCTCTGTGTCTTCTGCTAAATGGTCTTACTATGTCCTGAAGGCCATGTCTTAATCCCATCACCCTGGAGCTGAAGGTCTTTTGTCATAGATAGGCTGGCCCAGTCCTGCTGGGGCAATTAAGAAAGGTGGCGGCTGCATTCCAAGAGCATGTTTCTCCTTTAGGGAAATATAATACTCTGCCTTTTTTTAATATTCCCTAAAATATTTTATTCTTCTGGGAGGGAATGGCTTCCCACAATTTAACAATAACAATTTTGTTTCTCCTCTGGACACATGACCCAAATAAACAGGGAAGTCAGAATTGGTGACAGCTTCACTACAAATTAGTGTCACATGCTTGTCAATTTATGAATGTTAAGACCAAACGCCCCAATTACTTAATGCCACAGAAGCCTCTGGTATGTGGATAATGATTAAGCACTCTGTAGCAGTGGTCCCCAACCTTTTTTGTACCAGGGACCAGTTTCACTCAGAAACACTTTTTCAAGGACCAGGTAGGGGTGTGAAGGTTCCAATAACAGTAAATAAAAAAGCAATGAACCCGTAACTTACCCTTTCTAAAAAAACCTCTTCAGTGAATTCTGTTTCTGGCTCATTTTGCGAGGGTTAGCTTGCATTGCTGATGCAGGATAAATATGCGCCAAAGAGTCAAGCGTGGAAGTTAGGCGAGGGCGGAAGTAGTTGTCTTTCAAAATAAGACACCCGGAAGCAAAAACGTATTTTTATATATATTTTAATCACGATTATTCATTCTTTGCGGCCTGATCCACGGACCAGTCCCAGTCCGGGCCTGGTGGTTGGGGACCCCTGCTCTATAGCACTAGTTGAAATACAAGAGATCATGCTATTTTCAACCAATATTACTATAGTTTGAGAAAGAGCTAGGAAAAGCTTTTTCTCCAAAGATAAGAATACAGTATCATTATTACTACACATAGTCAATATACTAGCTGTTATGAGGTCAACATATCCAGGCAAACAACTTACTTTAAAAATGGTACACTTGTTTGGGAAAGTAATATTTCTTGTTTCTTGGGGAAAAAATAGAGACAGTGCCTTTAAAAAAATCATCCGGTGTTAGATTTCATAATCCAAAATTAACAAAAAGTAGTTTATTATTACCTTTATTGTCAGAGTACAATGAGATTGGCTGAGCCTCCCTTCATTCACCACCACCCCCAACACAACTCACAGTGAGGACAGAAGTCCCTAATCCAGTCCCAATCTTTTTTTTTCTTTTCTAGTTTTGTACACCACCCAAGTCTACTGGAGTTGAACAGTCCATCAATTTGTTCAGTTAGTGAGAAATATAAAGTTCTGCATTCAGGAACAAATACAAAACAGGCAATACCTGGCTTAGTTAAGGTACTGGGGAAAAAGAACTGGAGGATGATCTGAAAAACCACAAATTAAATGTGAGCCATGTCGCAGCAACCAAAAGCAAATGTATATAAAGAGAAATGCAATATCAACATCACAGCCCACATCTATAATACAGGCAGTCCTCGATGTACATCAGTTCATTTAGTGACCATTCGAAGTTACAAGAGGACTGAAAAATGTGACTTATGACCGTTTTTCACACTTACGACCCTTGCAGCTTTCCCATGATCATGTGATCAAAATTCAGATGCTTGGCAACTGGTTCATATTTAAGACGGTGGATCACCTTTCGCGACCTTCTGATAAGCAAAGTCAACTGGGAAGCCAGATCATTTAACAACCATGTTATGAACTTAATAGCTGCAGTGATTCACTTAACAACCATGGTAAGAAGTCAAAAAATGGGGCAAAACTCACTTAACAACATAAATGTTGGGCTCCATTGCAGTCACAAGTTGAGGACTACCTGCACTGTGTCCAGTTGCCCCAGTACCAAAAGTCAGATAAAGAACTGGAAAACATGCAAAGAAAAGTAACAAAATGCTAAAGGGCTTGCAGTTAAATCCTACCAATCTAATCAATTGCGATTTAACTGCAGTTAAATCCTAACAATCTAATCAATTGCAATTTAACCAATTTTTGTTAAATCTTATCCATCTAATTAGTTAACAGCAATTTAACCAATCACAGTTAAATCCTACCAATCCTCCTCTAGCCCCAGCTTTTTGCGAAATGGCCCACTTTAAGACAGGTGGTTTTCAATCCCCAGAATTCCTCAGCCATTTTCTCCAATGGTTTTTTTTTTTTTGGGGGGGGGGGGGCGGAGGAATTCTAAGAGCCGAAGTTCACCCATCTGAAAAGTGGCCACATTTGAAAAGCATCAGGCTAAAGAAGCTTCCGAGGCAATTATCTTGGAAAAGAAAAAAAACAAGCCTTTGGTGGAAGTTTTTCCTGGCTTTTTCCCCCCCCCACGCGCGACCCACCCTGGAAACAGAAACGGAGCGCGCGCACGAGTGGATTGTCCTTTTTCTCTTTAAATTGAAGATTCGAACTCTGGGGCGGAATCTGCATGGGGACCGTCAATCATGATTGAAAGGGCGGGGCGTTCTCCAGAAAAGGTGGAGCGATTGGTTAGGAGAAGCAATGGGGAACTTCGACCCGTCCAATAGGAGAGCAGACATTCCCTCACGAAAGCTATAGTGTGGCTCCTAGGATCGTACTATAAAACAGTGAAAGAGGCGAGCCAATGAGCACCAATGAGTTTATTATCACATAAGCTAGATCTCTTTAAACGCCTGTGCCACCTTGAGCGAAACACGGGGGGGGGGGAGGAGAAGGTAATAGTTAATCAAGGAAAAGACGATGATTCGGGACAAACTGGGAACCACCTGCAAAAAACAGCCAATAGGGAGACGCAGAGATAGTCACGGGACGAAGGGGGGGGGAAACTGCGAAAAAAACGAGCATCCTTCGCGTCCAATGGAAGGAAGCGGACGACACGCCGTCAGTCTCTCCCGATCAATCCGAAGCGCAACGATCGCTATCACCACCAGTTTCTGGTCACATGACGGAGACCGAGACGCTTCCTTACAGCCAATAGGATGAAGCCGTCGGGTTATCATGTGACGAGAATAATCCGGGAGCGAGGGGCGGGGACGTGCGCGCTACGGAAGCCGAAAGGAACGCGGGGCGGTTACGGGTGCAGCAGTAGCAGTGATGGCTGCGGATGGTGAACGATCCCCGCTGCTGCCGGCCGAGCCTGGAGATGGGAGCGGCCTCGGCTCCGGAGGTTTGGTGGGGCCGGCAGGTCTGGGGTCGGGACCCGGCTCGAGTGCTCCAGGAAAACCCAACCCACCACAAGGTGAGTCGACTTTCCTCGTTTGTAGTCCCTGGAGGGCCGCTGAGAAAGGAGAGGCGGTGGGCGGGGTTGAGGAGCGGGATGGGGGGGAGAGGGGCGATAGACGAGAAGGATCCCAGAGAGGAGAGGCCCTCAAGGCGGGAGGCATGGTTTGTGCCTTGGGGCGTGGCTCGGTAGGGGGTAGAATTGGGTATCCCATCATAAGGACAACACTTCATCTCAAGCCCTGTTGGTAGGAAGATCCCTAAATTGCGGACCAGGGTGGAGCTTGCCCTAGGCCGGAGTCTCCAACCTTAGCAACTTTAAGTCTGGCGGACTTCAACTCAACTTCAGCTTTGCTGGCTGGGGAATTCTGGGAGTTGAAGTCCTCCAGGCTTAAAGTTGCTAAGGTTGGAGACCCCAGCCCTGGGCAGTATATTTTTTGATATTATCAGTCTGGTTCCAGCCAAATGCTTTTCTCAAAAGAAAGCTATTCAAAATTGCTAATAGCTGCCAGTCCCAAGTAAATCAATTACAAACCAAGAAATCAATTACATGCAAAGACCAAAACTTTTTTTTTCCTTTAAAAAAAAGTACTATCTGTAGTAACCAATCCTAACAGAATTGGGATGTTCTTTATTGGCCAAGTGTGATTGGACGCATGAGGTATTTGTCTCCAATGCATAAGCTCTCAGGGTACATACCAATAACAAAGTGGTAAGTCATAGATAAACATAATCATAATAAGATAAAATCATAGACCAGGAGATACACCCATAAGACACAAGATACAAACAAGGGATAAACCATAAGATACCAATAGGAGAAGGTAGTAGGAAAGATGAGAAGACGATAAGGATAATATTGCAGCAATACAGCCCTATTATATGAGTAAATATCCTTAGGCATAAGATAGTGCTATGGGAATTAGGTGATTAGCAGAGTGATGGCATTGGAGGGAGGAATCTATTTTTGTGTCTAGTTATTTTGGCTTGCAATGCCCAATAGCAGCATCCTGAGTGGAGAAGCTGAAACAGTTTAGGATGTAAGGGGTCTGCAGATAAAAGTAGATATTTGTAGATTACAGTCCACCTTCTCTCTTATACTAATGTGAATTATGAAAGTGGCTTCAAAGGTTTTCTCATTCCTACTTTCATTGTTTGGATCGAAGCACTTTTTTCATCCTGATTGCTTTGGTATAGATCTCCCCTTTCTCCATCAAGACCATCCTCTACAGGGCTTTGCAGGTTGAAGACGAACAAATTTAGAGGCAGGAATCAAAGGGTGGTGGAGGAGAAATTTGAGGAGAATGAAATGCAGGTGAGAGATCTGGAAGAAGGATCGAGGGGGCGGCCTATAAACTTAGCAGCAGTACCGTAGAAGGGCAGTAGAGTGCTCCCTTTTCACCCTGACTCTTTCTCTCTTCCCTTCCAAGGATTTTCCTCCTTCAGCAGTCTCAATGATGGGAGCCAAGCAGCCATACTGCCTGCAGAAGATCCCCCGCCGTATTCCCCGATGGCATCGCCAGAGAGCGGCAGTGCTCCTATGATCACTTGCCGAGTCTGCCAGAGCCCCATCAACGTGGAGGGAAAGATGCATCAGCATGTGGTGAAATGTAGTGTTTGCAATGAGGCCACGGTGAGCACTGTCTGGGACGTGGGTGGCACAGTGGAAAGATGTAAAGGCAAGAGGCAGCTGGGTGGAGTATAAGATGTGGAATATCTGCCCGCCATAGAAGAAATGTACATTGCACAGGTCAGAAGGAGGGCTGAGAAGATATTTGCAGATCCCTCCCATCATGGACATAATCTGATTCAATTCCTTCCCTTGGGATGGCACTATAGGGCATTGTATGCCAAGACAAGATAAGTAGACATAGGGATAGTTTCCTCCCATGTGCCATTACTCTGCTGAATACCTAATTTGCACAGCTAGCAAAATACAGTGACTAAGGGTTTTGGGGTTTTTTTGCCTAATGTGTTATGTACATCAATCCACAGGATGTGGCTGCAGTATTATTCTCTACATTTCTTATTTGCCCCTTTTATCAGTTGTATGCTTTAATGTTGTTATATTCTACTGTTTTGCAAGTACACCGAGTGCTTCTGCACCGGAGACAGATTCTTTGTATATCTAATCACACTTGGCCAAATAAAGTGCGAGTACAAATAAAGGAAGATGAACTGACCCATGAACCAGATAGAAAGTCGGAGACAAGCAGTATTTCTCAGGGTCACTTCCCCCTGCTTGGTTACCTTCAACTCAATTCCACAACAGCAAACTCAGGCCCCCTGCCAGATGCTACGATTGTACAGTAAAGCGAATCAAAGAGAAAGGGAGGTTTGTATTTCTATAGTTTTCGCCAGATGTTACACACATGTAGGCTTTTTTTTAACATGATGATTTCCTTAAAAAAAAAACCTGGATTGCGAAAGAGTAAGCCACAACTGCAAATCTGCTGACCTAGCTTGCCGACGGAGTATTTGTGTTAGCTTTCAGGCATAATCTTCAGTCCCTTGAGAGCTGTTGGTGCTCAAGTCAGCATAGTTGATACTGAGTTAGCTAGATATGGGGCCTGACTGCACAAGTCAGAGTCTGCACAAACTATCCTTGGCTCCAATTTATTGAGAAAGCATAATTTTATTAGAAATCAAGTATATTGCAATAATGCATGGTCAGAACCGAGAATCAGACCACCAAAACCCCTAGCTTCAACTTTTTTCTCTCCCTTAACTGCTTCACATTGCTTCCCATCTCCCTCCATCCCCCAAATCTAATCAGGTTGGAGAAAGATGTTTTCAGAACAGTCATTTCAAGGGTAGGTTGGTATGCAGTTGGTTCTTCTTCCAGCTGGGCGACCTTGAAACATCATCTCAGATAACAGCAGTTAAAACCTATATTTTCCCCCTTCAAGCAGCCTCCTTCCCTTCTACCTTCCCCAGAGTTCATGGCTAACAAGATAACAAAGACAATGCAGAACACTTCAGGTATATTCTGTGGAAAAGGCTTCCTCTAAAACTGGGAACTTGTCCTAGAACTCATTTCCTGTTTTGGTTTCTTTTCTGTTACTGGTTTCTCAGTTTTCTGAAAATATAAATCTAAAAAATAGCATTGCCCATCTGCAATAGATTTCATTTCCTGCAGCTGTGGATAGCATAAAACTGAAAGGCTAAATAGTTGCTCGGGATCCCCTCAATCTAAAATCTGATTCAGAAGTTTGAGATAATATCATCCTGAATTTTACTCTGATGTTTTCCCTTTCGCCTCCCATAAAACTTGTTCGGAAGCCTTTTTATCTTAGCTTCTCAGAATAAGGCATCATGGACAGACAGAAGCTTAAAAAAACAAATGAATTTCTTTTGGAGTCCAAGATACAACTTTAGATTTGCAAGGTGTTCAATGTGCAATTGTAAGTTGTGCTTTATCTTTGTCCCAGCCCCACCCAGAGTTACTTTTGACATACCTATTAAGATTGCAACGATAATCAAACATGTTTGAGAAGGGCTCTACCCTTTCTACATTCCTTGTCAATCTTCCCTTCTGCCGCTTTTATGTATTACATTGGAAGCCCTCTGTCTGAAAAAAATAATTTTTTTGGTGTAAAATAAGTGTCTTCTGAATGCCACATTTTTATTACCCTGTTTCCTGAAATGTATACTTCATCCAATGTTATGCTTGTCTAGCCCAGCTTTTCTTCTTCAGATTAGCAGTAGCTCAGCTTCTTAAGCATGATTCTAGTGCAACACTTAATACCTAATTTTTTAAGTTATGAAAAACAAAGATAACACAGAATATCCTGTGTAGAAAAATGTATTTATTAACTTGCCACTAAATTTTGATATGATGTCCTGTGCTTTGTTCAGAAAAAAAAGCAAAACACAAAATAGTTTCTAGACTGTTTTCCCAATTTAACCAAAACATTTAAAACTTTTGCCCATTGCAACTGTTGGTTACCTGTTCTTTTTATACGTATTAATTCAGTTTACCGTATATACTCGAGTATAAGCCGAGTTTTTCAGCACATTTTTTGTGCTGAAAAAAACCCCCTCCGCTTATACTCGAGTCAGATTCCCCTCTGAAAAAAAAATGGTGTGGAGCTCCGAAGCTGGGCAGCCGCTTCCTTGCTTCCGTGTTTCCTTTGCAACTTTTAAGCATGGGGGTAATCGGAAGCAGAAAAGTTCTTGCTAGAGGATATATTGTTTTTTCTTTTTTTAACTGTTTTTTGGGGGGGAAGACCCACCGCCATGTGAGAATGCTCAGACACGAAATCTATCCAACCGAAAATAAGTGTGTGTGTGTGTGTGTGTGGGATTTTAACAGAGGGAAGATGTAGGGAGAAGGCAAAAGCGACAGAAGATCCTTCAGGGGAAACTGAGGGGGAGACTCACCCTTGGTCCAGATGAGCCCCCTTCCCCTTTCTCTAGGCTGAGAAAACAACGCGAGCCGAGGTTGCTTCGGCTCCACTCAGCTTCATTTCCTCAGCTCCAGCTGCTTTCAGTCCACTCGGGAGGAGGGGGAGGAGGAGATGGAGGCAACTCGCGTTGTTTTCTGAGCTCTAGGCTGAGAAAGCAACACGAGCCGAGGTCGCTCCACTCAGCTTCATTTCCTCAGCTCCAGCTGCTTTCAGTCCACTCGGGAGGAGGGGGAGGAGGAGGTGGTGGTGGCAGCTCGTGTTGTTTTCTGATAGTGAGATCATTTCCCAAATTAATTGATTCACTAACCCAAAAGAAGAAGATGTTGATGACAGTGGGAGGCAGGAGTCACTCTCTCCCTTGCAAGAAAAAAGCAAGAGCCGTTCTTATGATCTCTCCCTCTCTCTCTTTCTCCCCGTAATACAGTAAAGCCCTTTCCAGCACGCGCGCGCGATCTGCCCCCACCACTTTGCACCTTGCAAATGCAAAAATCCTGGGGTTTTGCATTTGCAAGGTGCAAAGGGGCGGGGGCGGATCGCGCGCGCGTGCTGGAAAGGGCTTTACTGTATTACGGGGAGAAAGAGAGAGAGATCGAGATCATAAGAACAGCTCTTGCTTTTTTCTTGCAAGGGAGAGAGTGACTCTTGCCTACCACTGTCATCATCATCATCTTTTGGGTTAGTGAATCAATCAAACCTTTCATGATAGTGAGATCGTTTCCCAAATTTCCCTTAAATCAGGGAAGAAATCAGAAACAAACCTTTGGGCTGAGAATAAGCCTGTTCCTATGATGCCATTTTTGTTCACTTCAGTGTGAAAAGTGTGAAAAAACACACTTCTTTTTCTTCATCTTCTTGTTCCCTATTTGGTCTCTTTCAAAGAGGAAATTGTGAACATCAAACTTATTCTTGACTGTCCTAGTGAAAGTTTTTATTGGTATCTATTTTTATTTTTGAAATTTACCAGTAGCTGCTGCATTTCCCACCCTCGACTTATACTCGAGTCAATAAGTTTTCCCAGTTTTTTGTGGTTAAATTAGGTGCCTCAGCTTATATTCGGGTCAACTTATACTCGAGTATATACGGTAAATAATTATAGATGCCTAGTGATGAATGAGAGTGTCACTGGTAATGTTGGTTTAATGCCTGGCAGATGGATTAGATTATTTGCCTTCTTGTGACCTTTCTTCTTAAACCAGGAAACATATTCAACTTGTTTAACTTTCAAAAATGTTCTTTTGTCCTTCTATAGCCAATTAAAAATGCCCCACCTGGTAAGAAGTACGTCAGATGCCCTTGCAACTGTCTTTTGATCTGCAAAGTTACCTCACAACGCATCGCTTGTCCGCGGATATATTGGTAAGGAGCAGGGAAGGGAATTATATAGTTATGTTCTTCAGGATGTTTTTATATTGGATCAAAAATAGCTTTCTAAACATTCTTACGCTCCCTACATATAACATTTTATGGGGAAAACAGAAACAAGAAGAGGAAAAATAAAATTGAAAGGAAATAAGAGATATTTATGTGTATTTGTTAATTCAAAGTATTTGTATGCTGTCATAATCACAAATTACTCTTGGTGGCTCACATAAATATACGTAAATTGAATTCTTTATTGTCTTTGTATGTATATACACAGTATCAATACAATGAAATTCATGTGACATCCAGAGACCAGACTCAACATACACACACACGACAATTCCCAAACACCTCTCCACCTTCAAAATTCCCCACCTCCTAAAAACACACAAGCATCCACAAAATAAGCTAAATAAAAGCTAAAGCTAAATAAAACTTAAGTATCGGTACTCTGAATAATGAATTGACTTTTATACATTTAAATTTATGCCAGTAAATATATTGGTATCAACAACAATCATCATGGTATAGAATATAAACTAAAATGAAAAATTTAGTCTTATCAAATTACTAAGAAAGGTATCCTTATTTAACAAATCAAGATTTAAATGCTAAAAGTTATAAAACCCTAATTTCAGATGTAGAACAAGAACATGGTTAGAATTGTAGTCCAAAATTTGTAAGCTGCCGAGAGTCATTGAATTGGAAAGACCCTTGGATGTCTTCTAGTCTAACCCCCCCTCCCACCCCCATTCAAGTAGGAGAGCCTATACCATTCCTGACAAATGGTTGCTCTCCAGGACATGTTTTTCAACCTTTCTTGGCAACTTGAGACTGTCTGGACTTCAACTCCCAGAGTTCCCCAGTCAGGGTTTCTGGGAGATGAGGTCCACACATTTTCAAGTTGTCAAGGTTGAGTAACATTGCTCCAAGGCTACCTTGGGTTCCATTAGAATACAGAATAATAGAGTTGGAAGGGATCTTGAAGATCTTCTAGCCTAACCCTACCCCAGCTCATGCAGAAGACTATTGAGATGAGCATCCTGTAGAAACTGAATAAATAACAAATAAATATGGGAGTTGTACAAAATTGTAAGCCAGATTTATTTCCTAAATACAAGGTAATTATGCAAATTCTTCCACTGAAGAAATTTTTACATTACTTTACAATTTCAAATGCATAGCATCTTACCAGCTGTGAGCATGTGTAAAGTTAATTTACCAAATATTGTAAAAATACAAGATTTAACAATATTCAATAGAAAGTAGGCAGATTGGAAAAAGAAGTAGATGTAGAAGAATACACAATTACCTTGTATTGGGAAAATATGGCGTACAGTTTTATATGGCAACCATTTTTTTAATTTATTTGTATGTATGCAATTTCTACAGGATGCTCATCTCAGTGGTCTCTTGTTGAGCATGGAGTTGGACTAGAAAACCTCCAAGGTCCCGTCCAACTCCATTATTCTGTATTCGAAAGGTACCCAAGTCAAAAAATGGGTTTCTTTTCACAAAGTTATAAATGTAGCAGTTTTCCAAAATAGTTGGGCTTAACAATCTATGCTGCCAAATGTGAGAGTAATACATCAAAGTTTTGCACTTGTGAAAACGCATATTTCTTAAATGACTGCAAAACTTTTATGTTTTTGGAGAAAAATGGGTGTGTGTGAGAGAGAGAGAGATAGTTAGGTCTTTTGAATCTTGAAATCATTTTAGCAAGGTGAAGAAGAATAGCATTTAGGGGACGTGGTTTGATCCAATGTGGGTAGGATTCTGTTTTCTGAAGAAAGAACTGGAAAACAAAGATGCAGATTGGAATAATAAAGCTTAATATGTGGCCTTTCTGGAGGGAAAAAAAACGTGCCCAGATAGAGAAGGAAAATGGGATTCTCCCTCTATCTTCATTATTTGAATCTGGTTTTATTTGAATCTGGTTTTTTGCCCCTTTGAAGAGGGTGTTTATGTTTAGATAATAAAAACACTGGTTACCCTGATGAAACCAGAAAGACTGGTTGATAAAACCCAGACGTTGGCATGTTGAAGGGCTTTCTTTAATTGAGAAGTTAGTTGTGCATGCTGGATTTGGACCTGAGTTTAAAAATTATACATATGAGGGACTGTTTAAATCCAAAATCCACTTTATTCCTCCATGATGACAAAGGGGTGGAGTTATGCTGGCTTGAAAATAGGTGTTTGGTGGAGCCAGGTGGACTGACAAGAAAAATAATCTAAATCTCTTTTCTCCCTCTGTTTTCTACCCAGTAAAAGGGTCATAAACCTAGGCCCCGTTCACCCTGGCCCTCCGAGTCCTGAGCCTCAGCCCGTAGGTGTGCGTGTCAATTGCGGCCACTGCGAAAATAATTTCCTGGTAAGGGCACTGCGGAGGAAGGGATTTGGGGGAAAAAGTTAGGCTTATTTGTTCCAGGCTCACCTTTGGGTGGTGTTTGGAGACCCGTTATTGGAAGAAAATTATAAACTTACAAATTCTGATTTGAGCCCAAACAAGCCAGTCTTGTTGCAAACTGGCCTTGGAGTGCAAAGTGGATACAAAAGCACAGTACAATTGGCTGAAGTTCAGTTGGCTGAAATTGACACTAATTGGGCTCTCACCTGTGAATATCTCCAGGTGAGTGGTTTTCAATCAGCTACAGGTAGTCAGTCCTCCCCTTAACGATCACAGTTGGGCCCCAAATTTATGTTGCTAAGCCAGAAACTTGCCATGTGAGTTTTGCCCCTGAAGTTGTTAAAGGTGCTAGTTGTTAAGTGAATTTGGCTTCCCCATTGCTTGTCAGAAGGTCGCGAAAGTGGATCACATGACACCGGAACACTACAACTGTCATAAATAGGAACCAGTTGTCAAGCATCAGAATTTTGATCACACGACACATGGGGATGCTGCAATGGTCATAAGTGTGAAAAATGGCCACCAGTCACTTTTTTCCTGAGCCTTCGTAACTTCCAGTGGTCTCTAAATGAACTGTTGTAAGTCAAGGATTTGATATTTGGAGGAGCAGCTGAGCGCAACTCCTTAAAAAAACCGAGCCTATTTGTGGCAGGTAAGTGTGACTCTGGTCGGTTTCTCCTTCTCGTCTTTCCTAAGACCTTCTCTCTTTCTCTTTTGTCTTCCCAGTGGACAGAATTCACCGATCGCACTTTAGCCCGATGCCCGCACTGCCGTAAAGTGTGAGTTACTCTTGGGAAGGAATTGGGCCCGGAGGAGGAAGAAGAGGAGGAGAAGCACTCACAGAATGTTCTCTCAAGTTTGCGTTGACCGTACCTAGATATTAGTAACTGGAATGGGGGAGGGAACTTACTGTTTGGGGGTTCAGCTTCAAAGAGAGTTAGGAAGATGAATCCTCTTTCCCCCTTGCTGGAGAAGAGATCTACTACCTTGGTAGACAAAGCCTATTTGCCAGAGTTCTGAATTCTTGGGGGGGGGGGAGGTGGGGAGGGCAGGAACTTTGTGAGAATGACTCTGGATACTTGACGTACTGCTCCTACTCTTTGTACCCTCAGCTCCTCCATTGGGCGCCGCTACCCGAGGAAACGGTGCTTCTGCTGTCTTCTGTTGGGCGTGCTGATGGCCGTGACCGCAACGGGTTTGGCAGTGAGTCTGAGAGAGGGGCATCTAGATAGGGCTGGGGGCGGCACATGTGGGTGGGGTGTATGTCTCAAAATGAGTGTGATTAGGATGAGACCATTAAAGATGGCCATGCCTGGTTGATACTTGGAAATCTCAGGGCTTTGGGTTAGAATGAGAAAGTTAAAAAAAAAGTGGAAGAACGAAAGAGACAAACTCCATTTATCTTGCTGCCAAGAAGCCTACAGAGATGTGTCCAAGGTCAGTCTTGACTTGAGGCCACTTTTTCCCATAGGAGAGAGGCAACTGAACATGGCACTCATTACCTGAAATCAAAAACTGTTTAATACTAGATATCTAGAAGAAGCACAGCTCTTCCCACTTAGGCTCATACCTAAGTCAGTGTCCAGTTTGAAATGATGGTTATTTAGTATAGGGATGGCCCTTTTGTGACGACAAGCTTTCTGCAACTCCCACATTTCCACTTTAAAGCTCAAGGAATATTTCCTCCTGCTGCCCTAAAGGAACCCTTACATACCAGTTCATTATACAAGCATTTGTCCAAAATAAAAGAAGCAATGTTAGATATTAAAGAGGACACCAAACTAAGGTCCTGAATACAGGTAGACCTTGACTTAACGACCACAATTGAGCCCAGAATTAATGCTGCTACATGATAAATTTGTTAAGTGAGTTTTATCCCATTTTGCGACTTTTCTTGCCAGATTTTTTAAGGGAAACACTACTATTGTGAAATGAGTAAAATGGTTGTTAGATGAATCTGGCTTCCCCATTGACTTTGCTTACCAGAAGGCTGCAAAAAAAGATCACTTGTCACTGCAACCATCATAAATACAAAACAGTGATCAAACATCCAAATGTAAAATCACATTGATTAATATTCAGGGATGCTGCCGTGGTTATAAGTGTGAAAAAATATGCCATTTAACTTTGAATGGGGTCACTAAAGGAACTGCTGTAAATGGAGAACTACCTGTAGTACTGGTGTCCAAGGTCTCTCTTGAAAGGAAGAGAAGTAGTAAAGTTTGGAAGGAGCAGCTTCTCTCCCTATTCAGAATCCAGTTCCAGGAGGCTGAATCTGTATAGGTCCATTCTGATAAAAAGAAAAAAAGGAGGGTTATGCATTTAATATAGAAAATTCACCATCATGTCTCCCCAACCTTCAGCACTTGGAGACAAAATTGGAGACATTTTGTGGTTCGGGTTGGAACAAAAGGTTGCTGAACCCAAAGTTCTATTGAACACACATGCACAAACACACACTTCTCTTTTATAGTAAGTCTATTAAGCTGTTTTATTGTGAAGTTGATTTCTGACTCTTCTTTCGTTTTCTAGTTTGGTACCTGGAAACAAGCCCAGCAGTACAGGGGTGTCTATGCTGCCTGGGCTGTGGTGATTTTCCTGGCTTTGGTTTTCCTTGGCCGAGCTATGTACTGGGCCTGCATGAGGGTCAGCCACCCCATCCAGAACTTCTCGTGAGCCTCTCCAAGCTCCTCTTAGTTTCCCACCACTGCTCGACCGCCTCTTCCTCCAGGGACCCAGGGCCCGTACCCTCCCCTCCACTTCCATTTGAAGTTGGGTCTGCCATGCCACCTTCTTGCTATGCCCGCTCCCAATGTCATCATCTGAGTAACTGTGGGACAACCCTGATACCTACCAGTCTTCTTCCATCTCTGTTCCACTGAGCCAGGATTGATGGCAAAAAAAAGTACAATTTTGACTCCAAAGGAGTCGAAGGCCCAGTTCTGTCGGGTTCTTCCAATCCCGGGAGGAGGGGAGGGGGGCAAAGTTCCTATGAATCCTGCGAATTAACAGAACACTAATCGTTCCCAAAAGAAAAACTTGGATGCAGCTGGATGGTTTGGGATCAAACCAGTGGCGGCTGTTCTGGTGACATTTGGAGTTGGCCCAGCTCAAACAGCGGAACCTGTTGAGATAACACTACAGGTCTTCAGTGGGGACACTTCAGAAGATGGTGTCCAGGACTCTATTCTCAGCTCCCATCATTAAGAACCTTTTTCTGGTCGAGAGGGGAAGGCAGAGGAGCATCGAGGAATTGCTGCTGTATTGATTTTTCTTGTTTTTTTCAGTCATCCTGTGGTCTGTAATATAGGGGGTAGCAAAAAGCTGCAAGGGTCAAGGTCGTTTCCACAATCCTCAAATGTGAAGGTGCCCCAGGGAATGAGAAGAGAAGGCTGTTCCATAAAGGATTAGTACCAAAGCCCCAGGATTGGGGAGGGGACATAGATATTCATTTAATGAATTTTGACCCCTGTCTCCCCCTTTCTGTGATCTACAATGTGAGATCCAGAAGTCTTCCGCTAAAGAAGTTTAGGTACATTTAACTGGGGCTCGTTTCTGCTTTGGTTTCTTAATCTTTGCACATTCCTTGAAGAAACCACTTGTTTCTTCTCCAACAACCTAAACTCTGTTTTCATGGGGGCGAGATGAGAGCAGCCTTAGGGACCAGCACGTCTCTCTTTGAAGAGCCCTTTCAAGCCATAGCTATGTGTTTTGTTTTGTTTTTGTTTTTCTGTTCAAAAGGTTGAAGGGAGAACTGCCAACACACCTGCAGTTGATTGAAAGTGCTGAGGGGATTTATTTCAACCTTGAATTGAGGCGCAGATTCTCCCTTGTGAGAAGTCTCTTCTTCCAGAGCCTATTAAATCAGATTTTCATCCCTCCTTTTGTCTTACTAGTTGATGACATAGACCGAAGGGGGAAGAAACGGTGCATGCACTCTGTCGTACAGAGGAAAGTATGCCCTGAGTCATGCAGCAAACAGATATTCCACTTAGGGAAACCTCTCAATCCTATTACGAACCTGGCTTGATTTTTCTCAATGTGAGTCGTCTACCCCAATCTTCCCTCTTTTCTTGCACCTCCATGGCATCGAGCTTATAGCCCTAAACCTGTTGCAGCTTGTATATAAGGAGTAAAATGTATATAGAACTATTTAAGATAACTTTCCTCCGTGTTGGCTGCCTGCCTGCTTGCCTGCCTGTGCGCTTGCACCGTATGTCTCTCTTTTTCAGCCATGATTGAACATGTCTGTCATCCTTTTTCTTCTCTTCCACAGGCACATTTGAATGGTTGTAAATAAACAAAAAGTAACTATTCTGTGAATTGGATGACTGTAAATAAATAAAAGTAGCTATTCCATAACTGACTTAATTGGACAGGAAGCTGCAGTTGTGTGGTTTTTCAGAATAAGCCACTTTAAGGAGGATGAAATTTATTTCTTTCAATTAAGAGTTGATTTTGACAGAATGTCCTTTGATTAAGGGAGGAAATTCCTTTGATTAAGAGTCGGTTTGATTAAATGTAATTCACTTGGAGGAAATTCCTGAACAGTTGCTTAAAATGGGCCACCACACAAATTGTTTACATAACTTAATTAAAAAACGGCAAAATGGGTTTCTTTGTGTAATTTAATCCAATGTTCTGTTCTGGTGTCAGCAAGGCTCATTGACATGAATCAGTTGTAGCTCTGATATTATTTCCTACATCTACCAGGTCTTCCACTAATCCATGGATTATTATCTCGCAAATGTTAATCCCATCCTTGATGCAGATATGCCAAGAGGTTAAAAACAGAACTTAGACAACCAAGTCGTGTCAGATGCATTCCAATGGAGTTGGTTTGTTTCACATCTTGTATTGCTGGCTTCTCGTTGAAGTTAGACATTCTTCCCAGTTGGACTTGCCTGAGGACCCTTCCCAGGTTGAAATCTAAAAACCTCTTTTTCCTTCCCTGTGAAAGTGATCCCCAGGGTTACTGAGTTTGGTTTTTGTTTTTGTTTTTAAGACAGTGAGCCACTTAAGGGGAAATTAGCTTAACTTGGAATGGGGCAATATTTAGCACAGGCTAAGGTACTTTGGGGGATGTTCCTAGGACATGTTATAGCAATAGCTGTATAAATAGTTATATACTGCTTCTTAGTGCTTTATAGCTCTCTCTAAGCAGTAAACAGAGTCAGCATATTGCCCCCAACAATCTATGTCCTCATTTTACTGACCTCGGAAGAAAGGAAGGCTGAGTCAACCTTGAGCAGGTCAGGATTGAACAGCTGGCAGAATTAGCCTGCAATACTACATTCTAACCATTGCGCCACCACAGCTTTTCCTAGAGAGGGCTTCCAACTGTCCAAATACAGAAATGAGTAGTTTAGCCAATATTGGGCAAATGGATAAGGGACTGTGATGGCTTAGTCGCTAAAGACACTGAGCTTGTCAGCTGGAAAAGGTTTAAAAGTACTATGTGACAAGATGAACTCTCGACTTTGCCCTAGCTGCTGCCCACCTACCATGTGTACCCAAAAGGAAAATAAGACCTAGCATGGTTTTCCCGGATACTTGTAATATAAGCCCCACTCCCAAAATAAGTGCCAGTTAAGACTGTCCACCAGACATGCATTACTGTATTTTCCCCAAAAGACGACTTAATTGTAAAATAAACCATAAGGTGTCTTTTGAAGCAAAATTTATTTAAGGCCCAGTGTTATTTTTGCGGAAACATGGTGGCAGTTCAAAAGCATGCAAATGCCAGTAGATAAGATAGGTACTATTTCAGTGGGAATGTAACGGCATTGTTATGTGAGCCACATGACCATGGGCAACGCTAGCTTCCAAGGTAGGAAATGGAGATGAGCATCATCCAATAGTCAGATAGGACCAGACAGAGAAAGCTTTATCTTTGATGAAATGGATGCGCATGAATGTATACTTGGTTTAAAGGTAAATCATGACCTGTCAGCTTTCCATTATTAGAAATAAAAAGCCTGTTGTGAAGAGCAGAGTATGTAATTACCAAAGTTATTGTGAAAACCAACTCATTGGAAATTCTTCCCTACCACTTTGACCATCAGGTGGGGATAAAGTTTAAAGTTAAAGGAAATCATTGCTTAAAAGACCACACACTGAAATTGTTAAAGGATAGCATTCTGGATAGAAAATGAGACAAGATCAATTTATCTTTTATGAAAGGGAAGTTTAATGTTTTCTGGGAAATCAAAATACATTTTGGTGAATTACACCTTTCTCAAAGCAGTGCAAAGGGGGGGGGAGGTGAGGGAGGAAAGGTACTTTTTAATGAGAAAAATCAAAATAAGGACAAAACAACTAACATCTGGAGAACAACAGCTGTGGAATAATGCCCCCACTTAGTCTAACCTTCAAAAAACTAGAAAACAAAAGATACCAGTATGATCTTTGCTATCTCAGGAATCAATGGATGCTTTTAATAGCTTGCACCTCCCTGCTCCAGCCCCACCTTTTAAGCCAGAGGTATGGAATGAAGGCTCCTTTATGATTGTGAGCTTCAATTCCTAGAATTTCTGAGCTAGTATAGTTCATAAAAAGGCTATAGTTCCCCACTTCTGTTTTAAATCATTAAACTTCTCTAGAGAACTTGTGCAAGCAGAGGAACCCCAAAACAAGACCTTATGGAACAGAATTCAAATCCTGAGTCTGGAGCAGTATTTCTCAACCTTGGTGACCTTCAGATGTGTTGACTTCAACTTCCAGAGTTCCCACCCAGTGAGCCACCCAGAATTCTGGGAATTGGAAGTTCACAAGTCTGAACGCTGCCATGGTTGAAAAACACTGCTCCAAAATTAGGGTTAAGTAGTCATAGACATAATTTTAGCTCCGATTTTCTTTTCCCACTCAAGGTGTAATAATAAGCTTGGGGCTTTCCTCTGCATGTAACCCTATGTTACACGGCCACATAGAGGGTGATGGGACAGTGATCACTTCCCAAGGCTGAGGAGCGGATCTTGCTGTCACACAGCCCTTCCAGAAGCCCTTTGGAGATGACAAAGTAGTCAAGCCGCCACCCCACATTCTTAGCCCGGGCATTCATCATGTATGTCCAGAAAGTATAGGCGTGGGGGGTGTCGGGGTAGAGATGTCGGAAAGTGTCGACAAAGCCAGCTTCTAACAGTTGGGTGAAACCAGCCCGCTCTTCTGGGGTGAAACCTGCATTCTTCTTATTCCCTTTGGGGTTCTTCAGATCAATCTCCTGGTGTGCTACGTTGAGGTCCCCACACAGGATAAGGGGCTTGCGGGCAGCCAGGCCTTCCAGGTAAGAGCGGAAGGCCTCATCCCAGCGCTGGCGGTATTCCAGGCGCACCAGTCCCCGACCGGCGTTGGGCACATAGGCTGTCACCAGAAAGTAGGAAGGGAATTCTGCTGTGATCACCCGGCCTTCTTTGTCATGCTCTTCCTCACCTGTAGTGACAATGCAGAAGACAGATCCAAGATCAATGTCAATTTTGAACAAGCCTGATCAGAGGAAGATGTTCAGTTCCAGCCTTTCCCAGTCTGGTATCATCCACCTGAGAACTCCCTGGCTTTCCATTATAAATAGTCCTGGACTTACAACCACACATTTCTGTTGTTAAGTGAGACATTTATTGAGTGGGTTTCCCCCCGTTTTTATGACGAGCCACACGGTTGTTACATGAATCACTGCAGTTGATAAGTTAGTAACTCAGTTAAGTGAATCTGGTTTCTCCACCGACTTTGCCTATTAGGTGGTCGCAAAAGGAGGCCATGCGATCTTGGGATACAGTGACAGTCAAGTCTGAACCGGTGGCCAAGCATCTGAAATTTGATCACATGATCATGGGGATGCTACAAAGGTCATAACTGTGAAAAATGGTGATGTCACTTTTTTCACTGCTATTGTAATTTTCAATGGTCACTGAATGAACTGTTGTAAGTCAGAGACTACATGTAATTTATATCCTGTATTTATTATTTTTATGAATTACTCAGGGTGGCGAACATAGAAGTAGTCCTCAACTTAAAGACTGAATTCATTTGCCAACCATTCAAAGTTACAACGGCACTGAAAAAGGTGACTTATGATCATTTTTCACACTCACAACTGTTGCAGCATCCCTGTGGTCACGTGATCAAAATTCAGAGGCTGGGCCACTGACTCTTGTTTATAACGGTTGCAATGTCCCGGAGTTGGCCACCCGAGGAGCAAAATCCATGAGGAAGCCTGATTCACTTAACAAACGAGTTACTAACTTATCAACTGCAGTGATACACTTAACAAATTATGCAATGGGGGGGGGGGGAAGACTGACCCAAGATCACTCAGTTGGCTTTGGCTAAGAAGGAGCTTGAACTCAAAATTTCCTGCTTTCTAGCTTGGTGCCTTCACCACTAGACAAGCTGGCTTTAAGAATGGCTATTTGATGGGAATTCTAAGAGTTAAGAATTTAACTGCATTATTGCAAGGACAACAGGCTGCAAAGAGTATTGTATTTGCTGGAGAAAGAACAGGCTGAGTTCTTGGCTCCTGCAAGCATATATAAATAACTTTGCTCATGAATAGTGGACATTACTATATCAACAACTAGCTCTATACCCGTGCTCTGCTATGAAACTATGTGATTGGGCTTAGTTTTGGGGAGGAAAATAAGTGGGGGGTAGGGGGTGGAATTGTGCCTTTGCTTACCAGCATCCATTGGTATTCATCTGGCTATATCTTGTCAGTGTGTGAGAGTTGAGGGAAGTTTGGAAACTGATACAGTATTTGCCATGTGAGCAAGGAGACAGCAAGGAACCTGGGATTGGCTTAGCTCAACTGTTCTGTACTAAAGCTGCTTGGTGCTGTGAAACTGAAACTCCTTTCCTCTGCTTGTGTTCTGCATTTGGAACAGATTTCTTTTCAGGTGGTGAGGGGGAGTAGAAAGCCTTAGCATCAAAGCGTGTTAATAATAATATACGAAATACTAATGCTGTGATAGTCATTTTGAAAAAAACCCTTTCTTAGTGAGCACCTAGAAGCCAAGAGGAACATATGTGCAAAATTTCAAGTTTGTAGGCTTTACAGTTCTGGAGATTTTGTGATGATGCATGAGTGGTATTTCGCTTTTATATATGCCATGAGATCATATTTAACTAAGTCCCTAGAGGAAGGATCCAGGCCATTAAGAAAGATTCCCCCCTTTAACTGGTGAGGTAAATTGGCATTTTAAGAGAAGAGATCCAGAGTTGTGATCCTATACGGGAATTGCAGAGGTGGCTGGATGAGAACAAAATAGAACATTTTGGCCTGAATTAGAAGTTTTTTTCTAATTTTTTTTCTTTTTTCACCAAAGCAACAAGGATTCACTGTTTGTGCTTTTGTAGGTGATAACTCACCAGTCTAAGAGGAACCAACATCCTAAAATAAGGATAGAGTAGTCCTTACCAATTCCATAGGTGACGTCCAGAGGCTTGTTCTTGGAGAGCAGGGCCACGCCACTGTAGCCTTCTTTGTCATTGGAACAGGCCCAAAATTTATGGGGGTATTCAGCCAGATCCCGAATGTCAGCAGGCAGCTGTTTCTCTGCACACTTTGTTTCTTGTAAGCAGAGCATGTCGGGATCCTCTTCGTTCACCCACTGCAGGGGAATAAAATAAAATGAAGTAAAATTTAAATAAAATACTACAAAATACAATACATTTTTGACATCTCTTGACAGCTGTTAACTCTTAGTAAAAATGGACTTTGCCAATTGAAAGAGGTTAACACAATCTCCCAAAGGAGATGAACCTGCTAACCGATGTTACTAACTCGATGGAACATAATGGAGTGAGCTAATTCCGTCACCAAAATTTTCATTTTACACTTCTTACTACAGGTAGTCATTGACTTACAACAGTTCATTTTGTGACCGTTCGAGATTCAGTGAGGACAATTAACCAGTGGAAGAGCTTGCCTCCAGAAATCATGGGTGCTCCATCACTAGAGGTTTTTAAGTAGAGTCTAGACAACTTATCTGAAATAATATAGGTCACGTGATCAAAATTCAGACCCTTGGCAACTGGCTCATATTTATGACAGTCACAGTGTCCCGGGGTTATATGACCCCCTTTTACAACCTTCAAACAAGCAAAGTCAATGAAAGAGCCGGATTCACTTAACAACCATGCTGCTAACTTAACATCTGCAGTGATTCACTTAACAATGGTGGCAAGAAATGGCATAAAATTCACTTTACAAATGTCTCACTTGCCCAAAGGCTGAAAAAAAATATTGGACAAAAATACACACTTGGATAGAAAAATTGATAAAGGAATAGATTTAAAACCAGAAATGTTTCTGTTGGGTTTCATACCAGAAAAATATAATAAAGAGAATATGTACTTAATACTACATGTGTTAACAACAGTTAGAATTGTATTTTCACAACATTGTAAGAACATAGAGATCCCTGCAGAAGAGAATGTAATTTAAAAAAATACTAGAATGTGTAGAAATGGACAGATTAATGTTTAAAATTAAAGACAGGGAAGACACTGAGTATCTCTTATTATGGGATTTGTTCTATCAATGGTTATTCAAGCAGAAACAGAAGTAGATTGCTTAAAAAAATACAATAATGATTAATTTTGTAAAAATAGTTTACTAAATGGATAAGTTAACATTATTGTCACTATATGTTTATTATCAATGTTATATTATTGTTACTATAAGAGGACTACTAACGTTATGAATGTTATTTTTATTATGATGATTACTGAAAACAACTTTACCCAGACAACACACTGTTTATATAGACACTGAAATTTTCGCTCTTTCTATAAATAAATATATGTCTGGCTTAGCCACAGAAATTTTGAGCTCGATAAATCGAGAACTACTTGTATACCATTGGCAGAGTGATACTGAGTAATAATGTTCAGAGTGGCCTTCTTTACAAAGAAGTGAGTTAACATTGCAACTGTATAACCCTTTTTTTTGCCCATGTCCTTGAGACAAGTTGTCTCAAAGACACGGGCAAAAAAAAAGGATTATACAGTTGCAGTGTTAACTCCCTTCTTTGCAGAGAAGGCCACTCTAAATATTATTACTCAGTATCAATTAAATGAAGGCCACACAAATGAACCTGTGCAACATCAGAAGAGAAAGGGGGGATGGGAGATCCTGTCGTGTTTTCAGAGAATTATCTATCCTAACAGTCTGAAATCCTTTTTACAAACATTCTTCCCAACCTTTGGTTGACTTGGGAAGATTAAAAAATACTTTGCAAGCCTAAGGACTATTCTATCCTTGAGACAGATGTATTAAAAAACCCGCCATTCTCTTGTATTTTCCAGTGAGGAAACATTAGCCACGGACTTCACTGTAAACTAGATGCATTCTCTTGCTTGCTTGAAGAGAAAGGGATATAGAAACAACACTGCCTTGATAACTTCAACTAAGCTGGCTGCTGATAGCTCCCTGCCTGTCCCCTTCTCCACTCCTGGTTACTATGGTGCAGTATTTTTATAATTGTTTTTTTGATAGCCTGTAACAATGCAGAGATTGTTTTCATTCAAGATCCACAATGAATTGCAACAAACAGTCTTCCTCTAATACAAGTTCCTTCCAAATGTGTGAAATTCAGCTCCCAGGATCCTGACCCAGAATCCTGTTGGATGAAGATCTCTTTTTTAAGAATTGAAGCTCACACATCTGGAGAAGGCCCAAACTGAACAGTGTTCTACAAACAGCCAAACAGGTGACAGGAAAGCAGTATTTGGCAGGCATTCTCTAAAGCACAATCCCCATGTATTGTAGTTTAGTCCAGTGGTCTTTGCAGTTTTGGCAGCCTGGCTGAGGTGAAGAGGGGAACTGGCCCACGTGAGCAGCAGCCTAACACGTGTGCCTGCTGGCATGCCACTTGTATGAATGGAGCTGCATGTACGCACGGGTGCCAACCTGCCTCTCACATCACCCGGTTCCGAACAAGCCATAACCCGGGGTTTAGGACCCCTTGTTTAGTCTAACATCCTCTAGCCCAGGAGTCTCCAACCATGACAACTTTAAGACTGGTAGACTTCAACTCCGAGAATTCCTCAGCCAGCACTTGGCTGAGGAATTCTGGGAGTTGAAGTCCACAAGTTTTAAAGTTGCCAAGGTTGGAGATCCCTGCTATAGCCTATCAAATCTCCCCCAAAATAAGACCATCATATTCTTTTTGCCACCAAAAACGGCACCAAGTCTTAATTTTCGGGTGGGGGGCAATGTCGTCCACTGATTCAGCTCACTTGCGTGCCTCGTCCCCGGGCTTCTTTTCGCTATCAGAGGCCTTCAGGAACATCTTTGGCTTCACATAGTTGCAGTCAGGTCTCGCACACTTTGGCCCATTTCTTCTGCAGCCAACAAGGCTTTCTTGATCAACCCAAAGCTCTGTTATTGGCTACAGAGGCCTTCAGGAAAGCCTTGCCGGTTGCAGAAAAAATGGGCTGAGGTGTGCAAGGCCTGGCTGCAACTATCCAAAGTAGTAGGGCGGCTCCACCCCCCATCCCCCCCACGGTAGCTTGTTACCCATGCACACTGGAGCCGATGGGGTCTTAATTAGGGCTTATTTTGGGGGGATAGGGCTTATATTGGGTGCACATGTAAAAATCAAACTAGGATTTAGAAAGTAAGTAGGCCATATTTTTGGGGAAACAGAAACATCTGCCCCAAATGTACAGACCGTTACCCTCAGAATTCAAAATAAGCCATCTTCACACAGCTGCAGGGTGGATCTGGAGGTTTGAGAATGTTAAGCTAAAAGAGCTGAAGGTTTTTAATTTGGATAAAAAATAAACCTACAGTTATGTATGTTTTGGAGAAGGTAGGTAAACAGGAATGTGTGATTTATTTCCCGCTTTCCTCAAACAGCAGGATATAGAGATTAACCCCAATGATAGATTATTTTAGAGCCAAGAAAAAGGAACATCTTTTTTCACAATGGGGCAAGTGTGGTGGAATTCACAGCCACAAGCAGAAGCAACAGGCATGTTAAAAAACTGTGAAATCAATAGGGAGGAGGAAAAGGGACAGATACATTCATGTAATGCTGTTCCCATCATTACATTTACAGGTAGTTTTTGACTTACGACCACAATCGAGTCCAAAATTTCTGTTTCTAAGAGAAACATCAAGTTTTGCCCCATTTTATGACCTATCTCTCCACAGTCGTTAAGTGAATCATTCCAGTTAAGTTAGTAATATGGTTGTTCAATGAACCTGGCTTCACCATTAACATTGCTTGACAGAAGGTTGCAAAAGGTGATCATACGCAAATATGCAACCATCATAAATCTGAGTCAGTTGCCAAGCCTCTCAATTTTGATCACGTAACCATGGGGATGTTGCAATGGTCATAAGATGAAAAACAGCCATAAGTCACTTTTTTCAGTGACGTTGTAACTTTGAACGGTCACTAAATGAACTGTTGTAAGTTGAGAACAACCTTACTTCCATCCCACATAATTCTTTTCCAAAATTTCTTCTCAGGACAACTTACTGAAGTATATTGGATCAGATTCTTCAAAATTAGGCATGAAATATTTCTCCCCCATTTTTTCCCCATTTCGAAATCTGATCAGATTGACTGGATGAACAAATGCTAACACCTAGCCAATGTTGGCTAATTAAAAATTAGTCAGAACATGAGATGGATAGCTATAGGTAGCCCTCAATTGAGTCCAGAATTTATGTTATTAGGCGAGACATTTGAGTTTTTTCCCATTTTATGACCTTTCTTACCATAGATGTTAAGTGAATCACTACACTTTTAAGTTAGTAACACGGTTGTTAAGTGAATCTGGCTTCCCCGTTGACTTTGCTCATCAGAATGTCGTGAAAGCTAATCACATGACTCTGGGACATTGCAACCGTCGTAAGTATGAACCAGTTGCCAAGCATCTGAATTCTGATCACATGACCTTGGGACTATTGCAACTGTCGTGTGAAAATCAGTTATATGTCACCTTTTTCAATACCGTTGTAACAATGGTCACTAAATGAATTGTTGTAAACCAAGGACTACTAGCATATTATTTAATTAAATAAATAGAATGAGATGGCCTTAGGCAAAATCCAAAAAATTAACCTGCCAAACAGCTTCCATGCAGTATTATTGCCAATATAAGTAGTCCTTGTTTAATGACTGTTTCGTGGCTATTTGAACTTACACTAGCACTGAAAGAATAATACTAGCAACCAGTCTTTCCAGCCATTGTGGTGTCCCACTGTCACATGATCACAATTTGTGACAAGCAAAATCAATGGGGAAGCCGGCATTGGGGAAGCTGAATTCCACAAGCAAAATCAATGGGAAGCTGGCAGGAAGTCGGAAGTTACAATCATGTGAGGTCCTCGCTTAACAATGGCAATCAGAACTGCAGTTGCTAAACAATGTGAGAATGTGGTTTTCCGACTCGTGATTATGTTGCTCAACAACGGAGTTTCTAGCCCTAATTTGCGTTATTACATGAGGACCATCTGTAAAATTACATGATATGCTTCATTAAGAGTCAATCTCAGTTTTACTGAATTTTTACAATTCCCTCTCCCAATTTATTTTCCTGGGGATGGTGACAGTGTTTGGTGGGTGCTGTTTTCCTCCCCCCTTCTTCTAGAGTGGGCATTGGAATTTCGTTTTAATGCGTACCTTTGTGCACAAGGAAAAATAACAATCAAAATCATCTTAACTGATATGTGATGTCTAAATGCAGCCTTTCTTTTTATGTCTTTCACTTTGAGGAAGGGTAGAGGAAAAATCACTGCCATCATACCCAAAGTGGAAAGAACTAGCTATAAGAAAACAAAAAGGTGGAGTTTTCTCCTGGGTTACCTCCAGGCCCTTCTTCTTGAACCAGGCTCGGATGCCATCTACATTCCAGGAAGTGACCTTCAAAGTATATTTTTTGCCACTGGATGAAGTGAGCTTATCAGGGGGATCTTGGTACAGAATTGGAACATCGGCCTCTTTCTCTGGCTTTTCTCCATCTTTCTTGGTTTTTTTAGATTCCGGTTCTGAGGGAAAAAGAAACAAAACACAACATTATAGGGAGGAAGAACAGGTGTTTGCTTGTTTGATGAAAATTGGACTCCACTAGAAACAGAGCGTACTCGACTTACAACAATTTATTTAGTGACTGTTCAAAGTTGCAGCAGCACCGGAAAAAAGTGACTTATGACATTTTTTCACACTTACAATCACTGCAACATCCCCATGGTCACATGATCAAAATTCAGATGCTGGGGCACTGGTTCCTATTTATGACAGTTGCAGTGTTCTGGGATCATGTGATCAGCTTTTGTGACCTTCTGATAAGCAAAGCCAATGGGGGAAGCCAGATTCACTTAACAACCATGTGACTAACTGAACAGTGGCAATGATTCAAGTTAACAACTGTGGCAAGAAAGGTCGCAAAATGCGGCAAAACATCTTACTCAACAAATCTCTCACTTAGCAACATAAATTTTGGGCTCAAATTTTGCACTCATAACTCAAGGACTATCTATATTCAGGTTACATTGATTTTAAAATTTGGTTGCTTTTCTAGAGACTTGGTTAGTTCATTTGCAGAATGAGAGACATATTCTAACCAAGATTAGGAAAAGACAGTGGTGATATCTAGGAAGGGAGGGAATTTTGCGGGTGGTCTTCGATTTAGGACCACAACTGAGCCCAAAATTTATGTTGCTAAGTGAGACGGTTGTCCCATTTTACAACTTTTCCTGCCACAGCTGTTAAGTAAATTACTGCAGTTCTTAAGTTAGCAACATGGTTATTAAGTGAATCTGGTTTCCCCATTTGACTTTGTCAGACGGTAGCAAAAAGGAATCACATGACCTCTGGGACACTGAAATTGTCATCGATACAAACCAAGCATCCAAATTTTGATCATGTAACCTTGGGTAAAAACAAGTCACTGTTTTCAGTACTGTTATAACTTTGAACGATCACCAAAATGATTGTAAGTTGAGAACTAGATGCATTATCTCCAAGCCTACAAGTTCTCCCACTCTCATTCCTGCTTGATCTACACCAGGCTTGTCCAACCCACGGCCCACGGGCCGCATGCGGCCCAGGTCACCTCCTAATGAGGCCCAACGCCCACCCCAACCTTCGTGAAAGATCCAGCGAGGAGGAGGAGGAGAGGCAGGCGTGAGGCCGGGCAAAGCGAGCAACAGAAAAGGCAGGCAGCTGCAGCCCAAAAGTCCCGCCCCGCCACCTCTTGCTGTTGCCACCGCCGCTGCTTCTGCCACCGCTTCTGCTCCTGCCGCTTCTGCCCCCGCCACCGCTGTGAGCTTTCTTCTCCCCCTCCCCCCACTCCGCAAAATTTGGCCGGAAAATTAATAAAAAATAAATAATTTGCAGGAGGAGAGGTAGGTGTGAGGCAGGCAAGCTTTCTTTCCCCCCCTCCCCCCTGCAAAATTTGGCCAGAAAATTATAAAATAAAAAATAAATTATTTTAATAATTAATAATTAAAATTATTTTATTTTATGTGCGGCCCAAACCAAATTTTCATCTTCTAATGTGGCCCAGGGAAGGTGAAAGGTTGGACACCCCTGATCTACACTACAGTATTTCTCACCCTTAACCGCTTTAAAATGTATGGATTTCAACTTGCAGAATTTCTCTGCCTGGCTGGGGATTTCTGGATTTCTATGTTGGCTGGGGAATTCTGGAACTTGAAGACCACACATCTTAAAGCAGAGAAACCGCTCTTATTGTTGTCTGCTGGGCAACAGACTGTTATCTACTGGGGGCGGAGCTGACGTTGCAATGATACTGCATGCAATCTCGGAGGTCTGAGATTGCAGCCGATATCTTTGCCTCTGGACGGTCCCAACGGACCTAAACTGTCCCGAAGAGACGGTGAAAGTGAAGAGCGCATCCTGCTGATCCCAGGGACATCGCAAAGTCCCTGGTTGATCCAGGAGAAGCCCTTCTTGCCGGTGGCAGAGAGGCAGCCATCAAAGCTGCTGAAGTTGGGACAGCTCCTATCAGAAGAGACTGGAAAGAGAAAGTGTGTCGGTTTGGTGAGAACTTTTTTTTTAATCATTACTCTAAGACTTAAAGGGACACCCTAAGGAAAAGGAAAATCTGTAAAAGTTTTGACAGAATGGAATAAGCGGCAGTTCTTAAACAAAAACGTCAAAGTAAGGCTTGGCTTTTTATTTTTTAATTTATTTTATTACTATCACGATTTAACATTTGCTAACTGGACTGGCTTCTTTCTTATTTACATCTATTTTTTCTTCTCTTTTTTGACTTTGCAACATTTTAGGTTAGAGGCTCCCTTTAGTTACTTTTCTTTTTTTATATATATACTTTTTTTTTTAACTTCTATTACATTTTGCCTGGAAAAGGAGGGGGAAAGTGACAGTAAAGAAACTTTGTAACACTGCCAACTAGAGGCTTGAAAATATCTTAGAGGAAGCTGAGAAAGAAAGATCAGAGACTCCCTTTCAAGGACATTGCAACATGATAAGATAGAGGGAAGAGCACCGGAGAGTGTTATTCCAGGTGTTCTGGATTTCTATGAACAATTGAAGCTTGGTTTTGAAGTTTGTGGAGAAGAAAGTTATAATAAGAGCCTTGGATAATTAAATAAAGTGCAGTGTGTTCTTTTTATTTTATTTAAGTTGTGCTATCCCTCCTTACCAGCTTTACTGTACTTTAAAAAAAATTCTACGCAGAGAGAGGAACAGGGGGTGCGAGAGCTGTTTAAAAAAAAAGTCTGAAAAAATCTGAAATGAATAAGGTGCGTGAAGTGCTTGTGCGCGAAGTGCATGTGCGTGAAGCGCACATCATGAGTGCGAAGTGTGAAGTCCCTTAGGCCGGGGTCCAGGGCCCGCCTAGGGCCCTGGAAGCTCTGGGGTTCTAGATGCTCTCTGGTACAACTTAGGCTTATTTTGGAGACTATTTCCATCAATTTCAACTGCTGTTTTTGAGAATAAACACTTTACTTTTTCCATACCTAACCTGAGGCTTGAATCTTTGCATCTGGGACAACCACTGTAAAAAACACTTCTAAATAATCTGCTGCCTGGCAACTGGCATTTGCTGGTAACAGGTTGAAAAAAACACCAGGCAACTCTCAACTTTGCAGTGAAATCCAATTCTATACAGTCATGTATAACAGTTCAAAAAGTGTTTGTGAATTCAAATCTGCAAATTCAATTGTCCATGTATAAAACTTCTGAAACAGGCAAAAAATAAAATAGATTAAAAAATAAAGATATTCAATGAGTCCATTCTATCAAATTCAAAATAGCCAAACAATCATGCAGAAATGTAGGCTCCAAACATCCATGATGATTACAAATAAAAGCCAGGATATATTTTTTAATCTGAATCAGATTTTTTTTAAAAAATGTTTGTTTTACTTTTATGTTAAGTGCTGTCTGGGGCAAACTATTTGTATAGGGCCCCATTTTCTCTCTCTCTCTTCTTTCTTTCTTTAAATTGGGGCTGAGAGAAGGGAAGGGAAGAAAAGATCATTGACAGGGAGAAAGACAGGGAGAAACACCTGGAAGTGTGAGCCCTCGAGTTTCCTTAGGGAAGACCAGACAACAAGGGGAGAGGAGAGGAGGAGGAGGAAGAGGAGAGTTAAAAAAAAAAAGAGTGGGAAGCCAACTCACGCGTGCCATCAAAGCCAGGGGGAAGTGGGGCTTTCTCCGCCTGCTGCCGCCAGAGGAGTGCGGGGGGGGGAGTGCGGGGAAAGGGGGTTCGTGCCGAGGCTCCGCAAGCGATTACCAGATTTGCAGCTCCGTTTGTTGGTGAAGCTGGAAGCACGCAACGCAGGAGCTTGCGGGGGCCCCGGGCGCCCGTTAATGGGGAAGGAGAGGCCGCTTGGGGTCGCCAGGCTCAGGCAGCCTCCCCCACCCCCTCCCCTAGCAGCGAAGAGCTGCTCCGAGGGCTCCCGCCACGGCGCAGCCAGGCACTTTGTCTCGCTGCCCCCGGAGCAGCTCTTCGCTGCTGGGCTAGGGGGTGGGGGAGGCTGCCTGAGCCTGGCGGTTTCTTTGCGAAACTGGAAGCGCGCAACACAGGAGCTCGCGGGGGCCCCGGGCGCCCGTTAATGGGGAAGAAGAGGCCGCTTGAGGTCGCCAGGCTCAGGCAGCCTCCTCCACCCCCTCCCCTAGCAGCGAAGAGCTGCTTCGGGGGCTCCCGCCACGGCGCAGCCAGGCACTTTGTCTCGCTGCCCCCGGAGCAGCTCTTCGCTGCTAGGCTAGGGGGTGGGGGAGGCTGCCTGAGCCTGGCAGTTTCTTTGCGAAGCTGGAAGCGCGCAACACAGGAGCTCGCGGGGGCCCCAGGCGCCCGTTAATGGGGAAGAAGAGGCCGCTTGGGGTCGCCTGTGTGTACCTCAGTGGGTAGATAGCCGCGGCGGCAATGCTGCCATGGAGGCGCGATCAGTTGCAGCCACACCAGCGCAGGCCAGGCATGGTGCCGTAGCGGCTGACTCGAGTATAAGCCAAGGGCGGGTTTTTCAGCACAAAAAATGGGCTGAAAAACTCGGCTTATACTCGAGTATATACGGTATGCCTGAGCTGAGAAAAAAAACGCGGAAAATGTAGATTGGTGTTTGAGGGAAAAAATCGGAATTCCGCGTAAACTCGGAGATTTCACAGCCCTGGAGGAAGAGGCAGAAAAAGAGGTCTCATTAATTGAATTTCAAGAGGACCAAATGTCACAACTTTCTTGATTCACCAGAGGTTCCTTCCATTTTATTCTCTCCCTTCCTCCATTCCAAGCATCAGACAGAAGATATAAGTTAGGAAGGTTCATTATAAAGAGGCCAAAATCTCTGGTTTCACTGGAGCCAAGCCTGGCAAATTCCAATCTATGGGTCGAGGAAAAGTGCTGAAGAAAACGAGAGGTCATTCAACAAAGAATGGGACTTGGGAAGGTCAAAAAGCACCAAGAAGGATCCAGGGTCCAAAGGATGACATGCTATAAGGCAGAGGAGAACCGCCCATTGCCAAATCAACCCCAGTTTTAATGCTAGGACTGAATTGCATACCTTCCACCTCTTTCGTTATTGGAAGGACCTCCTCTTCTTTATTCTCTCGTTTTGACATTGTAGGCTCCCAAAGATGTCTCAAACGAAGAAGCTGGATACCTTGTTTGGCCAATGTTAGGCTTCTCAACAGTAGCGTCTCCTAGGAAAGATGAACACCACCATGTAGAGATAGCAATAGCACCTATACACCTCCCTATAATGCTTAACAGGAGCAGGGGTGACTTATGGGAGCAATTTGCATCTTTCCCTGCTAGTTTCCTCGTTGACTTTGTTTGTGGGAAGACATAGACTAGGGGTCTCCAAACTTGATAGTTTTAAGACTTGTGGACTTCAACTCCCAGAATTCCTCCTTCTAGCATATTAGCTCAGGAATTCTGCAAGTTGAAATCCACAAGGCTTAAACTTGCCAAATTTGAAGACCCTTGTGTTAGAAAGTGACAAATGGCAATCAAGTGATCACAGAACACTGCAACTGTTCTAAGTGCAAGCCAGTTACCAAGCACCTAAATCACAATCACAAAACCCAGAACTTTGAATATAGCACTTAGACATATACAGCTTCATAGTGTATTACAGCCCTCTCTAAGTGGTTTACAGAGTCAATCATCTCCCCCAACAGTCTGGGTCCTCATTTTACTGACCTCGGAAGGATGGAAGGCTGGGTCCACTTTCAGCCATCCAGGATCAAACTCTTGGCAGTGGGAGAGTTAGCCTGCAATACTGCATTCTGTGCCCCTACTTAATACCCAAACCTGGCTTTCTTTTCCCTCAGACTATCCAGTGAGCCCCCTTTCCTCTTCTTCCAAATGCACCAACTGCTCCTCTCTTCCATCAGCAACCCTGACCCCATAAAAATGATTAGTTGGTCACCGGATTCTATCCATTTGCAAAGAATCCCTTCAACATGAAAACGTCTGTTCTTAGAAGAACAAATTGGCTCTGAGAATTGAGAAATTTCCCAACAGTGAGGACAATTAATGAGCAGAACAGTTTGCCACCAGAAGTTGTGGAGGTTTTTAAGAAGAGACTGGACAGCCAGCTAGGGTCTCCTGCTAGAACAGGGGGCTGGACTACTAGACGACCTCCAAGATCCCTTCCAATTCTATTCCTATTAGTTGAACCTCTTTTAATTGGTCTCAATAGTTTTTGGCAATATCAAAAGCAATCCCTCCATAAAGGATCAGTGGCTGGGGAACATGGGTCGCTTTGCACTCATAACTTGCTCAGGGGCATCGTTTTCGAATCCACCCCGGCAAGAGGATGCAGATATCCTTTGGAAGTTACCCCTGTTGAATTTCTACCTGCCACTCCGCTCCTAAAAGCAGAGATATATTTTTTTTTTTTTTAAATGCAAAAAAGAGAAGGCCGGGACTCCGGGCTCGTTTGGCGGATGAAACACAATTAGGAAAAAAAACTTATTTTTTAAAAATGACTATTTTTTAAGCAACGTTCGATTCTCACCACACCGGACACGAGGCTTCCCTTTCAAAGCACCGAAGTCGCTCAGGAGAGAATCCGCAACAATCCTTGAATCGAGAGAAAGAACACATGGAGCGGAGCGGGTCACGTGACAGAGGATGAGGCGGGGCTTCTTATTCAAGCGACGGGAAGCGCAGCCGCAGAGGCCGACAGGGTTCGGTTCAGTGAGGAAGGGGTTAAAGGGATAACTTGGAAAGACGCACTCTACGTCGGTCACGTGCCGAGGAGAAGGCGGGGTTTAACGACCGGGTAACGTCATGCGTCCTCCGGACCACTCCCGGAACATTGTCTGCTAATCCCATAGAACCAACACCTGCGGTTCACAGTCGAACAACCCAGAGGGGAAATTTGAAAATCCTAAAAACTGATATTTAATAAATCTTTTTTTCTCTATAAAAGACAAATACTGAGGTTGGAAACCTTCTATATCAATAGAATCCCAAAGGCGACCGAACTTCCTTGTTTTTTGCTTCCTTCCTTCCATTTAAATCCTTCCATTCTCCCCTTTGGGACAACCATGATTTGGAAAACTGAGAGCTTCCATAGGAAATAAAGAATATTTGTAATTCAAGTTTTAAATGTGTTTTTTGAGCTTTGGGTCCTTGGTAATAACAATTCTAGCTTGTATTCTTGAAGGCGTTTCATGACTTAATTAGGCAACAGCATCAGCTCTAAAAAGTGAGGTTCATTATTTTGCTGGCAAGGCGAGTCACTAGAATATAAATTGAGAGCAAACCTCACTTCTTACTACCGGTAGTAGTAGTAAGTAATTGGGTAATGAAACGTCTACATTCTACAAGAAATTAACCAAGTTCAGAAAGCACCAAAGAACCCGTCCGCTTTCAAATACTCACCGCTCGTGTATGCTATATGACGCACCAGAGTTTCTTTTACTACCCCAAGAAACCCTCCTCTTAAATCCTTAAGAAGAGGGATGGGGAGGGCTCAAATTTAACCCTTTGCTGCTGGGTTTTCCTTCCGAGATACTTTAGTTGCACGTGTGTTTTTCTGTGTACTGCTTGCGCTGAGCAGGGTGGGGAAGGTGGACCTGGCAGCAGAGGAAAGAACCGGAGGTAAGTTGTCAAAGATTCTCACGAATCTTCTCCTTGTTTAGATAAGTTGCTACCCGTTCTGTGGATAAATCAGCTGGATCCGGGATCCGCTGCAGATTCTGAGGTTTCTGTTGGAAGAAACCAAATTTCACTCTCTTTTGCGTGTTCCAGGGAGAGATGCCCGTGGTGATCGGCTTTGAGGGCAGCGCCAACAAGATCGGAATTGGGATTGTAAAGGATGGGGAAGTGCTGAGCAATCCACGAAGGACCTATGTAACCCCTCCGGGACAAGGTAGGTATCTTGTGTTTTTTTTTTTTTTTATTTAGTTTAGTTTGTCAAGCATGTATGAGAAAACAAGTATAAGTATGAACATATATAAACATATAAGTGTAAACAGATATAAGCATATACATAATAAATGAGTACAAATAAATGGGAAAGTAGGACAGGGACAGTAGGCACTGTTATTACTATTATATTTCCCATGAATGCTCTTCAGAACCCAGCTAGGTGCTTTCTAGTAGCACTTCAACTCCCAGAATTCCTAGCCAGGGTGTGTGCTAGGAAGGGATCAGGGAGTTGAAGTCATTGGTAGACACCAGCCTACAAGGCCTATAAGAGAATTGCTTGCAAAAAGAATTCAGCATTTTCCGTAGATTTAAAGAGGTGGGAGAGCAGATTAATTAATAGGTTCCCATGGTCTCATGACTTTTCCCCATTTGTGGTCCCACTCTTAGGTTTCCTTCCAGGTGACACAGCACGCCACCACCGTTCTTGTGTCCTTACTGTGTTGCGTGAGGCCCTGGAAGAAGCTGGGTTGAAACCTGAGGACATTGATGCAGTGGCTTTCACCAAAGGTGAACCTCTTTTCTTAAAGGGACAGAGACACATGGATTCTTTAAGGTAGGGAGGGTATGCAACCTTGGAGACTTTGTGGACTTCAACTCCCAAAATTACTCAGCCAGCATGGGAGTTGAAGTCCATAAGTCTTATGGTCATCACAGTTGGAGACCCATGCTTTAAGGCAAGGATTGCCAACCTTTTGGACCTCAGGGACCACCAAACTCATAATTTTAAATCCCATGGACCACTAATATGAATTTTGACTGATGGTGGCTTGCTGACGTTGGTGGGAAAGTTGGTCCCATATTCCAGAGCTGCAGTAGTCACAGGACTGATCATCCCGGATCAGCTGTTCCTCCACCCGGGTGCACCAGCCTGCCATGGACTGAAGAAGCTGCTCCAGGATGACCAAAGGGTCAGTCCTGTGACTACTGCAGCTCGGGAATATGGGACCGACTTTCCCACCAACATCAAGCCACCCTGGGGCAGATTTCCCTCCCCTGCCGTTGGTCTTACCTTCCAGTTCCAGCTCGGGTGGCTCTACTCGAAGTAAGGTTTGCGCTTGGTCGAAGAATGGGGGCCAGCGGGTGGGCGGGCCATGTGGGCGGCGCAGCCTTGTGTTCCCGTGAAGCCTGAATTAATTGCTTGGGGTGGGAGTGCTTTGGGGGGACATTTCTTTGAGAACCACCAAAATTTTCTCATGGCCCACCAGTGGTCCCCGGTCCACTGGTTGGCGACCACTGCTTTAATTAATTTGATTAAGGGTCCTTGAAGAACCTATAGCTATACTTCATCTTCTGGTAACCTTCTTGTTGGCCACACTGGCTGGACTTGTAAAGAACTGTATATTTCAGCAACATCTGAAGAACCTCTAAAGGACCACCAAGTTCTCAACTCCAAGACAATCTTCTTAATCCAGGCATGTTTTAAATGTCCCACATTGGTAGAATAAAATCAGTGAATGGTCTATAATTCAGATAGTCCTCTCCTTACAACAGTTCATTCAGTGACTGTTCAAAGTTATAACAGCACTGTATACAAAAGTGACTTATGGCCTTTTTTCACACTTATGACCGTTTGAGCAACTGCATAGTTACGTGATTTACATTTGTATGCTTGACAGTTGGTTCATATCTTTAATGATTACAGTGTCCAGGGTTCATGTGATTCATCTTTTGACTTTCTGACAAACAAAGTCAATGGGGAAGCCATTTAATAATGGTGTTACTAATTTAACAACTGCAGTGATTCACTTAGCAAGTGTGGCAAAAAAGGTCATAAAATAGGGCAAAAACTTAACAAATTTCTCACTTAGCAACATAAATTTTGGGCTCAATTGTGGTCGTAGGTTGAAGAGTAACTGTAGTCTGTAAGGCCTATCAAAACAATTAAATGAATGCAAAATAAAATTTGAGAGCTGTATGGCAATGCTACATTGGACTTAATGCATATTTTCCCATCTTTCAGGTCCAGGAATGGGTGCTCCTCTGGTGACTGTGGCTGTTGTGGCCAGGACAGTGGCCCAGTTGTGGAGGAAGCCGCTTCTCGGAGTAAATCATTGTGTCGGACACATTGAGATGGGGCGGCTTGTGACTGGTGCAAAGAACCCAACAGTGTTGTACGTCAGCGGTGGAAACACTCAGGTACTGAGGAAGAAAAGAGATTTGTGGATTTGCATATTGTGCTAAACCATGGTTTAATATAAACCATCATATCCCAAGTTCATGCCTATCACTTTATCCAAAAATCATGATTTACAGAGCAGCAGTGGAGTTCATGACCCACCAAAATAAAAACCAGGAGACCATATCATAGCTTAATAGGAAGTATCCTCTCAGCTTCAAACTCAATTCACACTCAGCTGAATAATCTATAGTTGGTTTGTAGTGGCCCATTTACAATAGTTATCAGAACAAAGCAATCCATGTTATAGTTTAGTGCAAATAAGCACTTCTGAGCAGGCAGCATCATTAAATTCCTTAGTGCTGAAGTCCAGTACTGTCAAAGAACTTGGTGTGAGAAGACAATAGTGATATTGAAATCATGGGAGACGTGTAGATGGCTTTTGTCCAGTCAATAACATCTGGCCAGAACCATCATTATTTTCCAGAACTCATCAGTAAAGCAGAGTCCAAGTTGGACTTCCTTCATAGTCATCTTTGTCTTCTGGAACTCCATTCCCATTGAAGTCCAAATAGATTTGAGATTGTCTTTTCAGAAAGCCTGAAAAGACCTAGCTTTTCCAGCAGACCCTGGAGATAAGGTGGCTTAGGACTCCACTTGTTGATTGACATTTTATAGTGCACAATACATTTTGTGGATTCCCCAGGCCTCACCAAACATGTTGCTATTTTGTTCAGTTTCTCTTGCCTTGTAATTGTTTTGAACCTAATGATTTCCATCTAAGAAGGTAGGAAAAAGAACTTTGGCTGGCCTATCTGGATCTCGGGAATATTGAATTTATTATTACTGTGTTTCTCCAACAATACGGCCTCCACCAATAGGAAGGCCCAGCAAGTTTTTCGGGCATAAAATCAAATTAAGTCCCACCCCCCCAAATTTAGGCCTATTTTAAAACATGCAAAATAAGGAGGAAGGGCGGGGGGACTTGCTGTTAGGAGTGCCCAGTGGGCAACAATTCCTCTCCACCAGCCGCTCCTAATGGGCAATCATGGCAAAGCGTGGAGAGCTCCCTACTCCCACCAAACATCTTTGCTGCAGACCCAAGACCTTTGGCACCCGCCGCTGTTGCTTTCCATTCTGCCCATTCTGCTGCAACGTTTGGAGCTGTCTGTTAGGGATAACATTGGTTACCTAACTTAGTTTGGGTAAAAATAATATATAAACTATGTTAGTGAGTTTAAGTGTATGTATCACTTTAACTGTTAAAACATGTATTTTGGGCGCGGTTGTAAAATCACCATAAGAGGGAGCAAGAGAGCTCACTGTTTGCTGGCTTTTACTGGAGAGCTGGCAATGATGGATTGATGGTGATAATTGCGTGTGTTTCCCTGCTGTTGCTGAAACGAAGAAAAGGGGTTTGATTTTCTTCATATCTCTAACTGCAAAAGAGATATATTGCTGGACTGATTATTTGTAAGTTTACTGACCTCTATTTTCAACACAGGACTTTGCAAATGATTAATCCCCAGATGGACTGAACTAATGTATGACATATGGACTGTTTTGACTATGCTATAACTCTTGCTGGAATAAAAAACTATTTAACTGGCACAGTGTATCTGTCTTACTGAGTGTAAACTACAACAACGTTTATCTCACATAATTTGCCTGCCTGCTAGACTGCCGTTGCACGTTCTGCTAGGGTGTGTATCCCTAACACTGCTGCTTCCGTGTTTGGAGTGCCACCGCCATTTGGAGCTACAAACACGGTGGCAGCTCAAAACGCAGAAGCGGCAGCTCCAAACATGACAGCAGGCGATCTTTTTATTTTGGTCTGCACGAAGTTCAGAGCGAGCAAGAGAGGGAGACTGCGATGCCTCCATCCGAGATGGCAACCTCACTAGGGATCACAACGTGGCTGGTTGTCAATATCTACAAGGAATTATTTCCTGGCAGAAACACGAAGCCGATTGCTAAAGAGCCAGAAAGCAGCAAGGGTGCCAGGTGGAAAGGACAGGTTCGTGATCACACGGAGATGCCCAAAGCGTGGAGCGCACATAACTAAAGGCAGTGCACGCAGTTGGTTTGGGGACTACAAGGCAGCCTCTTCCTGGGCGGGTCTCTAGGCTGCTTCCGGAGCTATGGGACGCACTCCGTTGCCTACCAGCCCTTCTTCCTTGGGCTCCCTGCCGTGGGATACACCCACTTCCTCCTGCAAATTACGCCTCACAACTCTTCTCTCCCTTTCCTCTCGCTCCAAAAGGATCGCCATCGTTTCCTGCTGATTCAGGCTTCCAGCCACATTGTGATTCACTAGTGAGATTGCCATCTCAGATGGAGGCATCGTAGTCTCGCTCTCTTGCTCACTCTGAACTTCGCGTGGACCAAAATAAAAAGATCACCCACTGTCATGTTTGGAGCTGCTGCTTCCGCGTTTCGAGCTGCCGTCAGTTTGGAGCTGCCACTTCCGTGTTTGGAGCACTGCCTCTGTTTGGAGCTCCAAATAGCGGCGGCACTCCAAACACGGAAGCGGCAGCTCCAAACATGGCGGCGGAATGGGCAGAAGGGAAAGCAACAGCGGCGGGTGCCAAAGGTGTCTGCAGCAAAGGTGGGAGTAGGGAGCTCTCTGCACTTCACCATGATCATCCATTAGGAGTGGCTGGTGGCGGGGATGCAAGGGGGGGAATTAAGTCACCCCCGAAAAGACAGCCTAGCCATTTTTTCGGGGCTCAAAAAAAAATAAGGCCCGGCCTTATTATGTGAGAAACACGGTATTATTACCTTTATTGTCAGAGTGCAATATGCGTGCAATGAGATTGGCTGAGCCTTAACTTTGTAAGTTAAGGGGGTTTATAACTGCCTGCCGCTTCCTCCCATCCAGGTCATTGCCTACTCTGAACATCGCTATCGTATTTTTGGGGAAACTATAGATATCGCTGTAGGAAACTGCCTGGATCGTTTTGCTCGAGTGTTGAAGGTAAAAACAGCTGAACATAGATGAGAATGCAAGTTGGCTTCATTAAATCATATGTAAATGTTATGGGGCTTCTTTCTGAGTGTTCACATTTGGAAGAGTTCAGTAGGAATGTGTGGTGCGTTAGAGACCCTTTGAGGCTCAGAAAAAAACTATGGTCTACTTCCCCCCCTGATTATTTCATGAAGATACAGATGAACTTGGAGAAGGAACATAACCTGATACATGTCTATGAATATTCTCAGTCATCCAGATCATGGTTGTCCCAAAGGTGCTTTTTTCAGGAGGTAACTGGACTTTCTTGTTTTTTTCTTTGAAGACGTTTCTCTTCTCATCCAAGAAGCTTCCTCTGCTCTGATAGGATAGTGGGGGATGGAAAGATTTATAGGGGAAAAATGCAGAGTACAGAAACCAGGAGCACTATTCAAGTGACCCTGGGGACACAAATAAACCTTCAAGCGTTTCAACAACAAAAAGAATGCAAATGACCAGCTATCTGCAAAGAGATAAATCCTTCCATTCCCTGCTATCCTGTCAGAGCTGAAGAAGCTTCTTAGATGAGAAGCGAAATGTCTTCCAAGAAAAATAAGAAAGTCCAATTGCCTCCTGAAAAAAGGACCTTTGGGACATCTCCAATCCAGATGTGCTGACAAAGATCAGAGGAACTGGATTCTAACACCCAAAGTCTGCCAAGTCGGGTTATTTTAATAATTGTCAGTTTAATAATTAGAAGTTTAGTCTCTGAATACAGGAGAATAATTTCATTTATAAGGTGTCAGCCAAAACAGTATTAAAGATACTTCTCGGCTTAAAATATTTGCTTTCTTTTGCTACAGTCATTCTACTTCTATTTATATTTTTCTCTTATTTTCTCCGATTTTTTTGTCTTCTTTTTTGCTGTCTCCAGGTACTGCAATGTCCACTATCCATGGACATTGTTTCTTTCCTATTGATTGTTAAGTCAGGTTATTGACTATTGTCAAATATTATTATCCATTTAATTGCACCTGACTCTTGGTGATTCTATTAGCTAGGTCTTTCCACATGAGTCACGATGGTGCAGTGGTTAGAGTGCAGTACTGCAGGCTACTTCTGCTGACTGCCAGCCACTTGTAATTTGGCAGTTCGAATCTCAACAGGCTCAAGATTGACTCAGCCTTCCATCCTTTCTGAGATCAGTAAAATGAGGACCCAAATTGTTGAGGGCAATATGCTGACTTTGTAAACCACATAGAGAGGACTGTGAAGCATTGTAAAGCGGTATATAAGTCTAAATGCTATTGCTATTAGTATTGTGGAAATCTGATTCTTTTATTCACTTCTTGTCTTAGATCTCAAATGATCCCAGTCCAGGCTACAACATCGAACAGATGGCCAAGAAGTAAGTCATAATGGGGAAAACCTTCCTACCATCCTTTTCTCTGTCTTGTTAAATGTATTTAATATGTACCAGATGGGGTCCCATCTCCTTGGTCTGGACCAAAATTAAATAATGTTGACAAATACATAAAATCTTCAGGAAGGATCTCAAAGAGTCATAGCAAAAATTATCAGGATCCATCTCTTCCTTTTTTTCCCATATTTTTTAAATTTTATATTTACAGTAATTCCATCTTTCAGTCACACAGTGTGTCAACTGGGTACATATATCTTGTGTTCACAATTGTAATTAGTACTTTTCTTACCAATATAACAATAATCATATTTTCTTTATAAGCCGTTATAACTTATATCTATTACTTTTATAACAATCTTATTTCTTGTGAGATGTACATAAAACTGAATCAACTGACTATTGATAATCTGATCCATAGGATGCATTATTAGGTAAGATACTGCAGTACCGGACCCCTCACTCCAAATCATGTTTAGGAGAAAAGGAGACACTTTCATTTAGTGAATACAGCTTATATAGGTTTATCAAATCACATGGTTACATAACACTTCCTGTTGACCATATATAGAAGTTATACAACGTTTTCATAAGAAAGTTCCCGCCTTCCATGGAAAACTCCCAACATTCTCATTATAGTCAGATATGCAATAATCACTATCTGCATCATATTACCAAATGGAGTAGGCCCGCACCCACCTTAACGTATGTAGTTTTACACTTCAAAACTTACAACTGGTCTTTGGGGACTTACATCCACTTCTTTATCTTCTTCCGCACTCAGAGGACACAATACCTGTGTACAATAATATTGTTTCCTGTCTTAATTAACAATACAAAGAAAAAATGTATTACACTCAACCAAATAATCAGTAATACATCCCAAAGTTCCACAAACCTAAGCTAAACTAGATATGTAATTATCTATCTCCACTATCTAAAAGAAATAGAAAATAAAAAGTCCAGTCTTTTTGAAGCTCGCTTCCACTGGAAACAGGAACCAGATCCACAAGTTCCTTCACACACAAATGATGTCTCCAACCTCACTCACATGTTTGCCCAGCTGACTCAATAGTCAATAGTACTTGTAATGGTCCTTCCCAGACAGGCCTCAGCTTCCGCAAAGCCCTCCACTGCTTTATCAGGACTCAGTCTCCACTCTTAAAATCATGCGCTTAGAAATCATACATATTCATCTCAATTTTAACTTGTTTTATTTTCCAACTATTGATAAAAAGATCCCATACCATATAGTATTCAGTTTCTTCTTTTTTCTTTAATTGCTAATGTTAATCTATTCATCTCTGCACATTCAAATATTTTCTCAATCACTTTTCCCTCTGCCTGTATTTTCACTTTTCCAATTCTGAGCAAATACAATCCTAGCTGCTGTTAATACATGAATAATTAAATATATTTCTTCTTTGCTGTAATTTTCAGGTCCCATCCCTAGTAAAAATAATTCAGGTTTCGAATCTGTAAGTTACCTTATCATTTTTTCCAACAATATGTGTACTTTTGTCCAATATCTTTTAGCTTCTACGCATATCCACCACATATGGTAATATGTTCCAATCCACCTCTTTTCCATGTGTGTATTTAGTAGATTATGTTGATGTTATCCATTTAATCACTGCCTGACTCTTGATAATTCTATGGGCCAGGTCTTTCCACATCTTCCAGTCTTCCACTATTTCTCTGAGTTGTTTTATGTTCTGGCTGGTATCCGTTTTGATAGTGTCCAGCCTCCATGTTCTTTAGCAGCAATTTCCATTTATGGCTTACTCTCCCAACATAATTGCTTTCTCCAGTGACTTCCCCTGCATGATATAGCCAAAGTAAGAGAGCTGCAGTTTTGTGATTGTAGTTTGTAGAATGAAGTTTGCCTTCATTTCTGAGTAAGTTAACTAGCCGCTTCTGAATTCTGTGGATGATCTACATATGAGCAAAGGATGATCCACATATGAGCATCATATAGCTATATATATAAAAGCAAAATACCACTCACGCATCATCATAAAATCTCCACAACCATAAAACCTACAAACTTGAAATTTGACACATGTTCTTCTTGGCTTCCAAGTGCTCACTAAGAAAGGATTTTTTGAAATGACCATCAGAGCATTAGTATTTCATGTATTATTATTAACACACTCTGATCAGGGTGGGATTCAAATTTTTAACAACCAGTTCTATGGGTGTGGCTTGGGTGGTGGGCGTGGCCTGGTGGTCATGTGACTGGGTGGACATGGCTTGGTGGTCATGTTATTGGCTGGATGTGGCCAATTCAGTATCACTCACATCAAGGCACACATCACCTCGCCTAGCCTCTCATGACTGTGGGGATGCTGCAACAGTTGTAAGTGTGAAAAATGGTTATAAGTCACTTTTTTCAGTGCCATTGTAACTTTAAATGGTGACTCCACACAAGCAAAGTGCCAGCAAAGGAGGGAAAAAAACTCCAGAGAAGTTCCTGAGACAGGAAGTCTTGTCCTACCAAGAATGTAATAAGGGTTAACGGAGAGGCAGTTTCTGTAAGCAACACCAGAATGTTTCTTTTCTGCCTTCCTTACAGGATTTGGCCAATAATTTCTTCTAACAGCCAGTTCTCTGAACTGCTTAGGATGTTAACAGCCGGTTCTAGCGAATAGGTGTGAACTGGTAGAATCCCATCCCTGGCTCTGATGCTAAGGAGTTCTACTCCCCCTCCCAACCTGAAAAGAAATCTGTTCCAAATGTAAAACACAAGCAGAGGAGAGGAGTTTCAGTTTTAGTTTCACAGCACAAAGCAGCTTTGTACAGAACAGTTGACCTAAGCCAGCGGTGGCTTACCTTCTTGGGCTCCATGTGTGCGCTCGCGTGGCAGTGCCCAGAAGGCAATGCATGCGGCCCCTCATGGCCCCTGCACATGTGCACATGATCCCCTCGTGCACCATGCCTCTCTGTGCACGCGTGCACGTGTCCTGTGCACCCCCACACAAGCATGCCAGATACCCAACAATCAGCTGGTGGGCGGACAGCGTGCATGAATGTGCAATGGGCCTCTTCCAGGTGACTTCTTTCGTGCTGGCAGAAGTGGCTCTGTGTGCCACTTCTGGCACGTGTGCCATAGGTTTGCCATCACAGACCTAAGCCATGCCCAGGCTCCTTGCTGTCTCCTTCTTGCTCACCAGAGCAAATACTGTTTCAGTTTCCAAACATCCCTCAGCTCTCACACACACTGACAGGATGCTAGCCAGTTGAATACCGATGGATGCTGGTAGGCAGAGATAGAATTTTTTTCCCCCTTATTTTCTTCCTCAAAAACTAACCCGACCACATAGTTTCGTAGCGAAGCACCAGTATTGAGCTAGTATTTTACTAAGTCAAGCAAAAGTTACTGGTTGCAGTTCCTTGTTCTGCTATATGCTACAAAGATAAGCATGCAAACTGGTGGCATTTAAAGAGTAGGTGCTGGTCTTTCTTTCATCTTTTGAAATATAGAAGCTCGGCGCATTGCTCTGTTTCTTGTTTTTCGCGACGTGAGGACTGTTTTGATTCTCCAGTGCTGTCTTCCTCATCTTTAGCCATTTTAAGTTCTCTGGAGTTCATAGTGACTGGGGAATTCTGGGAATTGAAATCCACATGGCTTGAAGTTTGCAAAGATTGAGAAACAATCAGTGGTGGGATTCAATTTTTTTGCTACCGGTTCTGTGGTGGTGGTTTGGTGGGCATGGCAGGGGAAGGAGACTGTAAAATCTCCAGTCAGAGGTGGTATTTGCCGGTTCTCCAAACTACTCAAAATTTCCGCTTCCGGTTCTCCAGAATGGGCCAGAACCTGCTGAATACCACCTCTGGAAACAATGCTCTGGAGACACCATATCTTAGATTATAGCTCCATACAGGAGAAGAAGATTCAGTGCTTCCTCTTTTCCTCTACAGGGGTCAAAAGTTGATCGAGCTTCCCTATACAGTGAAAGGCATGGACGTGTCCTTCTCTGGGATTTTGTCCCACATAGAGGTACGTAGGATTCAAATCCCACAAAGCAGCAGTTGTAAATTGAGAAGGGGAAATTTTTCTTTTTTTAAACGCTGCCTTTAAGAACACAACAAAGTCAACTCCCAGCCCATTCAGTTGTGTCTCAGAACTGCTAAGGAGGATACAACACAGAATTGCTAAGGAGGAAATGATAAGTTGTTCAGACAGAGATGAAAACCATATCCTGGAAGAAAGCACATGTCCCTCTTTTGCCATGCATGGATGTGCCCATGTCTTTGCTAGGAGCTGCATTCAGCCGGAAAGAGCTTTAAATGTTGGTTTGTTCATTCTCCACGGCTACCTGTTATGGTTCTTTTATTTATTTCCCCATTGTAGTGTTTTTCAGGGGCTGCTATCACATTACCTCCAACTTGTGGGCTTGAAAGGGGAATGTGATTGTCAAATGCAGGAATAGGATTCAGCCCACCTTGCATGCTGAGCGTGCAAAAGAATTAATTCTTCTTCCTTCCATAGTTTTCATCAGTTACGGTGAGCTGCTTAAAATCACCATCTGAGATAGGTGGCCATATCAGCTCTTTAAACAAAATAAATGTTATTGCTTATAAAACAATGGATTAACCTGTAACCAATATGCCCCACCCTCCTTAATAATGAACCACTTAGGCCCTTAAAAACAAATAACCTTCATTCAGTATCATTTTCAAGACTCCCAAATTATTCTAAGAGCCTTAGGGGCACAGTAGTTAGAAAACAGTATTGCAAGTTAACTCTGCTGACTGCAAAGAGTTTGATCCTGACTGAATCAAGGTTGACTCAACCATCCATCCTTCTGAGGTCAGTAAAACGAGGACCCAGATAATTTGGGGGGCAATATGCTGACTCTGTAAGCCACTTAGAGAGGGCTGTGAAACACTATGAATTGGTATATAAGTTTTAAGTGCTATTGCTAATGCTATTTCCTCAGTTCTGACTCCAAAAAAGGTATCCCTTATATACAATTCTTATTTTGAAAAGAGGGACATTCGCTTATTTTGTTAGCAAAATGCTAGTAAATTATATTTTGTCAGCAATGTTAATATTACTAGAAGAAAACCTCCAAATGGCAGCATGTTAATGTCATCATTACAGGTGGTCCTTGTTTAGTGACTGACTTGTTTAGTGGCCATCCACAATACAATGATGAAAAAGTAGCTTTATGACCAATCCTCACTTTTAGGATCTTCTCAGGTCCACAAAGCAAAATCGGAAATAAGATTACTTCATCTGGAGTTTTACTTAGTGTCCACTTAATAGCCAAGTTGATGGTCCCGGTCATGGTTGAAGGTCTATGGAGATTCTCAGTCATCCAGGTCATGGTTGTCCCAAAGGTGTTTCTTTTGAGAGGCAACCAGATTTTCTGGAGTTTCTCTGAAGAAGCTTCTTGGATAAGAAGTAAAACATCTTCAAAGAAAAAACAGAAAGTCCAGTTGCCTATTGAAAAAAGGACCTTTGGGCCAATCATGGTTACTAAATGAGCATTCTCTGTAATAAGATACCAAAGATTGATGCTGTTCTCTTGCAGGACGTGGCTCACAGAATGCTGTCTGCAGGAGAATGCAATCCAGAGGACCTCTGCTTCTCTCTACAGGTAAGGAACTAATTCAGATCTGGACCAAAGATTTTGTAGAGCAGGGCTCTCCAACTTTGGCAACTTTTAAGTCTTGTGGACTTCAACTCCCAGAATTCATCAGCCAGCATGCATGCACTGTATCGCTTAGTGACAGCAGTGTTGGTTGCTGTCATAACCCCCGGACCAAGTAAAGGGAGGACAGAAGGAAAAGCCACCACCAAGGTAATGATTAGATAAGAGGGGATTGAGCCAGGGCCAAGAAAGTAACTTGAGAAAACAGCTCACGCAAGCCCTTCCTTATTTCATACAAAATAAGGTGGAAAAAGTCCTTCTGTTATTCGTTGTTACACTAAAAGTAGTAGTGTTCTACAAGGCATTCGTTTCTTAGTCTGGTCCAGAAGTGGCATTCAGCAGGTTCTGACCAGTTCTGGAGAACTGGTAACAGAAATGTTGAGTAGTTCAGAGTACCATCTGTGACTGGCCCCATCCCCATCTATTCTCTCCCTCCCAAATCCCTGATTGGCTGAGTCATTTTTTGTTGCCCTGCACAAGAGAACTGATCTGGAAAGCAGATTAGTGGGGTGTGAAGGGAATGGGGATTTTACAGTCTCCTTCCCCTGCACGCTTACCAAGCCACGCCCACAGAACCAGTAGTAAAAAAATTTGAATCCCATCACTGGTCCGGTCTACCTTTTAGGACGGACATATTGAGCCCCAGGATAGGAGGAAGGGGCCCGTAGGTTTCTAGAAAAGATCTACTACTTTGACCTCGGAATGTAAAGATTTATTTATATTGCATGCGTAAATAGAGGGAGATGGGCCACCCATAGCTGAAAACTGAACAAAAAGCTTCTGAACTGATCCCATAATTTCTCCTTCTTCATCAGGAAACCCTCTTTGCAATGCTGGTGGAGATAACCGAACGAGCTATGGCACACACTAGCTCCAGCGAGGCATTAATTGTAGGCGGCGTTGGCTGTAGGTGATTTGGTTGGATCCTGGGGAGGACTATTGTCCGTGGAGGCTAGATAGGGAAGTTGAGAAATACGTAATCCTCAATTTATAACCATTTGTTTAAGGACCATTAGAAGTTTCAACAGCACTGAAAAAGATGAAGTCAAGTTTGCAAGTGATGAAATCCATTTAAAAGGAAAAGAACAAAGTCCATCTTCCAATTTCTTTCATTTAGGAAAGCATCAAATTGGCAAAGTCTGTTGTAATTCCGATTTGACACAACCCAGAATTACACTACATAATACTGGAAGTTAGAAACAGCCCCCAAAAGTCACATTCTCCAATAGAATTAAATCACCGTTGTCTGGTGTCATAAATCTCCATCTCAAGGCCTCAGCAGGGACAGCTTGTGCTCCCATGGGAAGAAGAACCACCTAGCCTAAACAACTCTCTCTATCTACACTCCTCCCACCTTAGGAATGTGGCAAGCCCGAAACCTTTCCCCCATAACCAGCAAAGAGAAAGAAAGAAAAGGAATATATAGTAAGGCTAAATAAAATGGCTATGCATATATCAATTTCGGGTTTGACAGGTGATTTATGACCATTTTTCACATGGCTGTTGCAACATCCCCATGTTCACATGATCAAAATTTGAATGCTTGGCAACCAGTTTGTATCTCTGACAGTTGCAGTGTCCACAATATTAAAACAATCAAGATGGAGAAAGCTTATGAAAACTTATGAAAGACGGTTGAAGGAACTGGGTATGTCTAGTCTAGTGAAAAGGAAGGACTAGGGGTAACATAATAGCAGCTCTCCAACATTTAAGGGCATGTCACAAAGAAGAGAGGGGGTCCACCTATTCTGCAAAGCACCTGAAGGCAGAACAGAACAAAATAACGAAGAGTTGGAAGGGACCTTTGTTAGGGATATACACCCTAGCAGAATGTGCACGGCAGTCAGGCAGGCAGGCAGATGTGAGATAAACGTTTTTGTTGCTTACACTCAGTAAAACGGATACACTGTGCCAGTTAAATAGTTTTTATTCCAGTAAGAGTTATAACATAGTCAAACAGTCCATATATCATACACTAGTTCAGTCCATCCGGGGATTATATCAGTTGTAAAGTCCAGTGTCGAAAAAGAGGTCAGTAAAACTTACAAATAATCAGTCCAGTAATAAATCTCTTTTGCAGTTAGAGATATGAAGAAAATCAAACCCCTTTTCTTCTTTCAGCAATAGCAGGGAAAACACGCAGTTATCACCATCAATCCATCATTGTCAGCAATCCAGTAAAAACCAGCAAACAGTGAACTCTTTTGCTCCCTCTTATGGTGATTTTACAACCGCACCCCAAATGCATGCTTTGCAGTTAAAGTGACACACACTTACTTAAAATCATAGTTTATATATATTATTTTACCCAAACTAAGTTAGGTAACCTTGTTATTCCTAACAACCTTGTAGGTCATCTAGTCCAACCCTTACACCGTGTCTGACAGATGGCAGTCCAGTCTCTTCTTGAAAGCTTCCAGGGATGAAGCTCCCACCACTTCTGAAGGACGTGAAGCAACCAATATTAAAATAGTTCATGAGGGAGAAACATTGGTCTACTATATGTGGTGCTTGTTGCCTTTCAACTAGTGTTTTTTTTTTCCACCAATCAGAGAGATTGCCCCTTTCTTTGCAGGTAACGAGCGACTCCAAGAGATGATGGGGATCATGTGCAGGGAGAGAGGAGCCCGGCTCTTTGCAACAGATGAAAGGTGAGAACTCACCCACCCTCCATCTTCTTCCAAAGATCCTCCTAGGCTTAGCTTCCAGGCATCTGTTAGGGGGGTGGGTGCATCTGTTAGGCGGCGAGTCCACCATTTGCTTTGGAGACCTAATGGTGTTTATTAGCAAAAGCAGCTGAACAACTTTATAAAGCTTTTAGTAAGACCACACTTAGAATACTGCCTCCAGTTTTGGCCACCCTGTTATAAAAAGATGTTGAGACTCTGGAAAGAAAGCAGAAAAGAACAACAAAGATAATTAGGGGGCTGTTAACTAAAATATACGACAGTGAGAACAACCAACCAATGGAACAGCTTGCCTTCAGAAGTTGTGGGAGCTTCATCCCTTGAGACTTTCAAGAAGAGAAATGTCAGAAATGGTGTAGAGCAGGGGTCTCCAACCTTGGCTCCTGGAAGCCTGGCAGACTTCAACTCCCAGAGTTCCACAGCCAGCAAAGCTGGCTGTGGAATTCTGGGAGTTGAAGTCCACCAGGCTTCCAGGAGCCAAGGTTGGAGACCCCTGGTGTAGAGTCTCCTGCTTGGGCAAGGGGTTGGATTAGATGACCTACAAGGTCCCTTCCAACTCTGTTAATCTAATATGAAGAATGGTTGCAGGAATTGGGCATGGCTAGTCTAGTGAAAAGAAGGACTAGGGGTGACATAATAGCATCCAATATCTAAGGAGCTGACACAAAGAAGAGGGGGGGGTCAACCTATTTTCCAAAGCACCAAAAGGTAGGACAAGAAACCATGGATGGAAACTAATCAAGGAGAGATACAGCCTAGAGCTAAGGAGAAATTTCTTGAGAGTTAGAAACAATTTGTTTATTTTATTAACATATGGCAAATACATGGATTTTTAGTGGTTCAAATGTTAATGTCCAGTCCACCCACCCATTCAAGGACAGGGTGGTCTGTGTTGAAAAAAACCAGATACTGGGCTGGTGTAAGCTCTTGATGAATATGAGGACACAATGTGATGGATATTTTGTCCAGGAACACCATAGTCACACTGAGGGGTAGAGACAAGACCCCACTTCAAGTCCTGGCAGACACCATGTTGGATAACGGATCCTGTCCAGAGTTGACCAATGCTGGCGAGGAAGGTCAATTTGTGTGGGGTCATCTACACAGTTAGAACAATAAACCAGTGAGACAACTGGCCTCCAGAAATCATGGGTACTCCCATTACTAGAGGCTTTTAAGAAAAGATTGGACAGCCATTATTCTGGAATGGTACACGGTCTCCTGCTTGAGAATGGGGTTGGATTGGAAGACCTCCAAGATCCCAATTCTGTTATAACCTACAGGATCTAAGGAGCCTAACAAAACCAGGGCTGATCTCCTGTTGCTTGAATCCACTTAATTTTTCCGAGTCTCTCCTAGACTCAACTAAGCTGCAAGTAGCAAATTTGGGAAGTGATACAATTACACTTTGCTGTTGTGGAGCTTCCTTGAGTTTGCAAGAGAACAAGAGAGAGCCTGTGCTAAGAAAGGCTGTTCTTTTTCTAATTCTCTGATTCCTCGTGACCATTTTGTACCCAGGTTCTGCATTGACAATGGTGCCATGATCGCACAAGCTGGTTGGGAAATGTTCCGGTCTGGCCAAATCACAGCACTTGAAGATTCGTGGATTACACAAAGGTGATTAACCTTGTTTGCAATAGAGGGGGAAAGAATTGTGAACTTAAGGAGAAAGGGGACACATAAGTACTGAGGCATTTTAATTTATTTAGTTCCTTGCGAAATCAGAAACCTTTGAAGCTGTGGCTTTACTTGGTCTTTGTAACTCCAACTTTTTAAAACTTCCTGCAAATACAGGTAATCTTTGAGTTATATTGACAATTGAACCTAGAATTTATGTTGCTAAGTGAGAAATTTGTTAAATGAGTTCTGTCCCATTTTATGAACTTTTCTTGCCACATCTGTTAAGTAAATCACTGCAGTTGGTGAATTAGTAAGATGGTGGTTAAATGAATTCTCCATTGACTTTGCTTGTGAGAGGTTGCAAAATAGGATGATGTGATCCAGGGACTTTGCAACCATCATAAATATGAACCAATTGTCGAACATCTGAATGTAAATCATATGAACATAGGGATATTGCAGTGGTCGTAAGTGTGAAAAATGGTCATGTCATAACTTCAGTTTCTAAATGAACTGTTATAAGTCGAGAACAACCAGTACAGATTCAGAAAATGCAATTAAAAAAACAGCCCCCTACATTTTTGCAATTAACAGATTAGGGAGCCCAGATTTGGTGGCAAATCAGCCTGACTATGGATGTAGCTTTGTACCCCTTCCCACCCCGTCCATTTTTAAAGGCCTCTTAAAGCTACATTTAGTATGTATTTATTCTGAGGTAAATTGCAGCCTCAGAGGAATGGATACCCACTCAAATGTTAGTTGTGTGCTTTCATTCTTTCCAGATATCGTACAGACGAAGTGGAGGTAACGTGGCGAGATTAAGGGTTTCTTTTTGCCTGAAAACATTCCTGTTTGGAAGCCGTGAAGTGAAAGTAGTTGGAAGGCTCAAGAGATACACATTTGTAAAAAAAAAAAAAAAAGAACAACCCAGAGACAATCACTTTTTCGGCTTAAAATAAATGATTTGATTTTGTAAGAAGGTCTCTACAGTGTGTTTGTGCTGGGTCTGTTAGGGTAGTGTCTTTTGAGAAAAAAAAAACGGGGTACTTTTGAGAAACAACACATCCAAGAGCTGAGACAATTCACTAGTTTTGCTTGTGGGCAGGGATCTTCAAACTTGACAGCTTTAAGACTTGTGGACTTCAACTCCCAGAATTCCTCCTCCAGTCATGTTAGCTCAGGAATTCTGGGAGTTGAGATCTACAAGTCTTAAACTTGCCAACTTTGAAGATCGTTGCTTGTGTGTCTTCATATCAGCTGATTTCCATTTTTTTTCTGCAAACGACACATTGTCTTCCTTTTGCTGTGTGAACAGAACCTTCCATCTCAGCCATAATTGTATGGGTCATGAGCTCAACTGATTGGTGAGGCTGAAATATTTGGGTTTCTTTTAGTTTACCAGGGAGCAAATGGTTAAAGAGACAAAGTGGGTGTATCTTTTTAGCAACATTTCAGTTGTTTTTAAGGGGTGCAATTGATGCCAAAATAGCTGCAAAGCTCAGTCTCCGAAGCCCCTCAAAATGGATTCCCAAATCATCTGAATCTCGAGCCTGTTTGGGAATCTGCAAATGAGCTAAATGCTGCCCTTAAAAGTAGGCATTGGGTAACTATGGTCCTTTGCGATCTGTGGACTTCAACTTGCAGAATTCCTGAGCCAGCATGGCCGACTTGATGTCTGTGGAGATCTCAGCCATCCAGGTCATGGTTGTCCCAAAAGGTGCTTTTTCAAGAGACATTTGGACTTTCTTGTTTTTCTTTTGAAGACGTTTCGCTTCCCATCTGAGAAGCTTCTTCCGTTTTGACTGGATGGCTTGGGAATGAAAGGATTTATACTCCTTTGCAATACAAATGACCAGCTGTCTACATAAATCCTTCCATTTCCCCATCATCCAGTCAGAGTTGAAGAAGCTTCTTGGATGAGAAGCAAAACATCTTCAAACAAAACCCCAGAAAGTCCACTTGCCTCTTGAAAAAGCACTTTTGGGATATGGCTGACTTAAAAATGCTGGAAGTTGAAGTCCATAGGTTACAAAGGAGCTGTAATTGCCCACCCCTGCCTTAAAAGGCTTAACTGTGCCTTCGTGTATTTGTCACTCAAGAGTCACACCCACTAAGGTTTGCAACATGTTGAGCTTTGCTGGAAAAGGAATCCCATAAGTGAAGGAGGAAGTACAACGGGAAGAAGAACAAAGTAGGGGACACGACACACCAGGGTTATTAAATAACAATATTCAAAAAAGTATAACTATGTACAGAGTATGGAGACACATCACATTCAGAATCGGGCCTTTGTGTTGAAACTCAACAACAAGCAGGGATTTTTTAAAAAACTCAGCAAAACTCCTTTGTTGTGCGTGAATGGTCCTGGCCTCTTGGTGATGCTGACACACTCATTGGCAATGGCGGTCTGCTTTCCATGTGGAGGATTGCCAGACTTCTGCCCCCCCCCCCCCCCCCGCCCTTGTAACTGAGTTGGCATAACAGGCAGCCCCTTATAGCCTGTTTGCTTAAGGCTTCCTTCAGATCCTGCTGCCTCCTATTGGCAGTAGAGGGTGAGTGCATCCTCTTGGTTGCCCCGGATGAAGACAATTGGTGGATATAAGTCCTTGGAGACTGTCTCAAGCCAGGCCATGTAGAGGGAGCTGGGACAGGCTCCTTTACGTACCACCGGAAGGCTTCTAGAGAATTAAGGAAAGGAAGAGAAAAAGTTAGGGATCTGCTTGTCAGGAACTGGGAGGCCCCACATTACAAAATCCGTATAGTATAGAATAGAATCCTTTATTGTCCAAGTGTGATTGGACACACAAGGAATTTTCTTCGTGCAAATGCTCTCAGTGTAGAAAAAAGAAAAGATACATTTGTCAAGAGTATGTACCCTATAGCAATGTGCACCATAGAAGTGACCTTCCTGAAGAAGACAGAGCAGACAATTTCTGCCATTATGATCCCCTGCATTAGATCCGTGTTTGAACAAGCTCTGACACAAGGTCATTTGCCAAATGTTGTTGGCAAGGAAGCAACAATCTCACAACAAAAACAATAACTTGCAAGGGCAGAAGAAAAGCTCTTCCATGTTGTAAAGTTAGACACAGCATCTCTCCTCATTTGCATGGCTCATCGTTGGATCTTTGCATAACAACACAATAAGTGGCAATACTTTATTCCCACTCAGAAGAAAAGCCACTAATTCAGACCATTAATTGCTGAAGATTTATTAACCTGAGGATCATTAATATCTTTAAATCAATTACCTTTTTCATTGGGTGGGAAACCAGTCAAGGAGAACTTTTGGGGTGGCCTTTAGACTATTTTCATTGTAACTATTGAATGTCAAGTGATTATTTGATTGCCTCCTCTTAGCCTCCAGTAATAATAAATAAACTCTTTTGAGTTGGCTGGTTATTAATTATAGTTTCATTTTGGACTGCTTACTGTTTAACAACCTGTTTTACAATCTATAATGTTTGCAACTGATAAAATCAGCACTGGTGTTTGGTACAACCTTTAAAAAAAGTTAGCTTGCTTGGGGTTTTTTTTTTTTTGGTTTTTTTTTTTTCTACAGTAAAAAAGAGTTTTGTCTAATGATTAAAGGATCAGGCTAAAAAGCTGGAGACTATGAGTTCTAGTCCTGCCTGAGGCATGAAAGTTGGCTGGGTGACCTTTGGCCAGTCACTCTCTCTATCTCTCTCAGCCCAACCTACTTCACAGGATTGTTGTTGTGGGGAAAATAGGAGGAGGAAGATGTGGTTGATATATCCAACACTTTTAGTTATTTGTAGAAATAATAAAGGCGAGATGTAAATAAAAAAAATATTTTGCTCATTTTCCCCATTACCTGATGTCAATTTTTGGGGGGTGGGGAGGGATGATTGTTTATTTTTCTAGCAGGTGAGAGTATATGTCCAGGAAAAAATGTTTCTAAATTAATTTTAAATTTAAAAAGAATTTGGTCTAGTGGTTAAGGTACCAGGCTAGAAATCAGGAGATAGTGAGTTCTACTCTCACCTTAGCCATAAAAGCCAGCTGGCTGACCTTGGGCCAGTCCCTCCCACTCTTGCCCCCTCCCTCCTCTATTTTCATAAGAATAACAGACTTGGAAGGGACCTTGGAGGTCTTCTAGTCCAACCCTGTGCTCAGGCTAGTTGTAACAGCACTGGGGAAAAAAGTGACTTACAATTGGTCCTCATACTTAACCAGCATCAAAGCATCCCCACGATTATTTGATCAAAATTTGAGCGCTTGGCAACTAGTGTGTATTTACAATGGTTGCAACACCCCGGGGTCATTTGATCACCATTTGCAACTTTCCCCAGCTGGCTTATTTCTTAGTCCAAGCTACTTCATAGGGTTGTTGTTGTGGGGGAAATAAAAGAATGAAGATGTATATTTGTTGCCTTCCATTATTTATAGAAATAATAAAGGCGGGATAAAAATAAAAATTGATGTCCCAAAAAAAAGTGAATCAGGTCTGTTTTCATACCTGGGTATGTAATTTATTTTTTGTGCCTGAAGAGTTTTAATTGTCTAGCAAAACAAAAAAAGAATAGGACACTAAGACCTGAAACAGCAGTACTTTGGAACTGTTAATGACACATAATGAGCTCTGGAGATTTCCTGCTCCCAAGAAAAAGCTGCATTTTCTGAGTCTTGAATTTTCCATCCAATACTCTTGTGTGCAAAACTGGGGTGTAGCCAAACGTACGTATGCATCTCCTGCCTTTATCTCAGGAGCTTACACTAATGTAACTCGTATATTTGTTTCTCAACCTTTCCCCCACCGCAACCCTATAAGATAGGACGAAAGTTAGGAACTGGCCCAAAGCCCCTCAGGATGCTTCTGGGTCTGCAAGATAGATTAGAATATAAATCTCTTTGCTCCTCATCCAGTACCTTAACACTAAACCACGCTGGCACTCAAATCACACACGTTCCCTCATACACACTTGTCAAATTAATAGGAATCAACAAGGCAATGTTTTCATAACTGCAATTTTTTTGAGCCATCCACCACCATAAACTTAATTCACAAAGAAAGGGGTACATCGTTGCCCCAGATAAGAACACTACAACCATTAGGGATGCTGGCCACTCTAAGAAAGAGGACGCAACTCACATGACGATGAGGGCTGCATTGCGGGAGTGATCTTGCAGAACCTCGTGAAGACACATGTGCTGTTCAGACTAGAAAGAAAAAGGAGGAGAGGGGAAAAAATTAGTTTTTAGAGGTTTGGTTGTTTTTTCTTCCCTTTCCTATCTCTTTAGCACTCTAATCCCAGCTCAAGTGGAAGTGTTAAGATGACCTTTGGGGGCGGGGGGGGGGGGATGAGATTTATTAATATGTGGAAGGAAGGCCACAAGGAGATCAAAGGGACAGAGATTAAAAGGGAAAGAGGAAATAACTATCCTGGGGGGAAAAGCATCTAGGCAATCGCTAGGAGCTGAGGTTCATTTGAGAGAACTTTTACTTCTGTTGCTAGACTTGTTAATGCTTCTCATCAATTCTGGCAGGATGGTGGGGACTATGGAAGGATTAGTTCTGACAGGATGGAGGCGGGGGGGCAGAATTGGACAGATCAAGAAAGACAGGGGGCCAAACATTCTCACCTTTTTCTTGTAGATTCTTAGGTCTTCGCTGGTGATTTTCCATGGCATTTCCTTCTTCATTGCTTCTATGGTTTCGGCATCTTTTTGTCCTTCATTCAGCCGATATGGAGCTATCAGGTCCTCGAATTCTTTGTAGCTGCCATGGAGAAGGGAAGAAGAAAAGAAGTTGTATAAAAAGGGAGGAAGGGAAATAACAGAAAGTTTGAAGGAGGGGAGCCTCACTGTTTAGGGAACAGGGCAGGGGTGGGCTTGAAAATGTTTAGCAAAGGGTTCTCTGCCCAGTTGCTAGGTGGATGTGGCTATGGTGGGCATGGCCTAGTCAGCCTCCTCCACCACTGGGGGGGGGGGTTGCCCTCAGGCTCCAGAGGCCTTCTTCGAGCCTCCAGGAGGGTGAAAACGGTCTCCCCAGGCTCCGGAGGCTCTCTGGAAGCTGGAAACAGACCCATTTACAGCCTTCCCGAACTTCTGGGAAGCCAGTTTTTCCCCCTCCCTGAGAGCCTTGATACTTACCTGCATCCAAAATGGCCCAAGTGGGGACTCTTGGGGGGGAGGGAAGAGAAGGGGTTGGCAGGGCCAGACAGGAATGGGATTTGGGGTTTTTCTGAACTGCACAGAATCTTAGCCAGGGGCTATGCCGAACCCCTGTGAACCCTCAGCAATCCATCCCAGGGGTATCAGACAGCAAAGGACAATCCTCACATATCCCTCCAGAATTGATACAAGTAGATTTGGCTTATGGCCACAGTTCAGCCCAAACTTTCCATTGCTAAACAAGACAGTTGCTAAGCGGGCTTTGCCCCATTTTATGATTTCTTTTGCCACAGTTGTTAAATGAAACATGCAGTTGCTAGTTACATGATTGTGAAGTGAATATTGTTTTCCCATTGTTTTCGCTTGTCAGAAGGTTGTCAAAAAATGATCACATGATCCAGGACACTGCAACTGTCATAAATGCATGCCAGTTGCCAAGCGGCCAAATTTTGATCACGTAACCTTGGGGATGCGACAACGGTCGTAAGTGAAAAGCAATCACAAGATACTTTTTCATAGAAAAAACAGAACGTCCAGTTGCCTCTTGAAAAAAAGCACTTTTGGGATATTCTGTAGGCCCTTAATCAAGTATTTCTGTCAAATTTCTTATAAACTCATTAAGCCAAAAACTCTATTCTGAAAGATGAGGGATGGGAAGAAATAAGGGCTTGGTGGTTGTGAATGGATTTTAGACAGTTCATCTAAGAAAGAGACTTTTAAATAATCTAGCTCAGAAATCTTAAAAGACATGCTAAATTAAAAGAAATAACAACTGCTCCCTCATTACCATTTGCTAGGTTCTCATGAAACATGAACCTGTTCTCTGGTCTAGTCCCTCCTTTCCTGCTAAGTCTCAGCCCCAAATTGCAGAATAGGCTACCATTGTAGGCTTCAAACACCTGTCCCCTCAAAGTACACAGGGTTTCGAATCAGTCCAACTTCCTGTCAATGCAGGATGCTCAAAACCATTTCCTGGCCAAAATCTCGTTGGACATCATAATAGAAGTGATGCCCATCAATGTTGTGGGTCACTTCCTCAACCATCAATCCTGGTAGAGGATGCTCAATCCTGTTTTACAAATATCCTCTTAGAGACCAATACAGGGAATCCACAACGTATGACGACAATTGAGCCCAACAATTCTATTGTTAAGGGAAATGGTTAAGTGAGTTTTGCCCCACTTTATGTCCCTCCTTGCCACAGTTGTTTAGTGAATCGCTGCAGGTGTTAAGGTAGTAACACCGTTCTTAAGTGAATCTAGATTCCCCATTGACTTTGCTTGTCAGAAGATGGCAAAAGGGAAACACATGATCTCTGGGACACAGCGATGGCCATAAGTGTGAATCAAGTTGCCAAGCACCTGAAATTTGATCACATGATCATGGGGAAGCTAAAAAAGTTGTAACTGTGAAAAAGTCATAAATCACTTTTTCCAGTGCTGTTGTAACTTTGAACGGTCACTAAATGAGCTGTTGTAAGTTAAGGACTACCTATATTCTGTGTCTTTCACTGGAGAATGACAGACAACAGGTCTTAAACTTCTCCTATGTGACACCTTTACAGATACATTAGTACTGTGGTAATCATTGTTTTTTTTTAATATATATATATTATACACATATATATATAATATATTATATGTCTGGCATTCAGCTTTGTTCGGGTATTTTGCCACTTCATAGTAGTGGTGCTTTTAAAGTTGTAGCAACGTTTCAACAGAATCTCATCTGCCATCATCAGGCTTCTGTATAATATATATATATATATATATATACTATACAGAAGCCTGATGATGGCAGATGAGATTCTGCTGAAACGTTGCTACAACTTTAAAAGCACCACTACTATGACGTGGGAAAATACCCGAACAAAGCTGAATGCCAGACATGTAAGTACCCGCGAAAACTTAAGAAAACAAATATATTATATATATATATATAATATATTATATATATATATACAAATATTGTATATAAATATATAATGGTGCTGCCATTTTGGCGTTGCATATACCATACATATAAAGATATTCCTAAACCATTAACTTTCATATTATTGATAGAGTATTTGCTTTTAGAGTAGAATATTTTGCTTCTGTCTATTTTTTTTTCCCAACCTTCCTTTCTTCTTTGTAGCCACTGATAAAACTTATTCCATGTTTCATAGTAAGCTGATTCTCCCTTATTTTTCAATTCTAAGGTTAACTTATCCAATTCTGCACAAGCCATTATTTTCTGTATTATTTCTCTTTCTGGTGGTATGGTTTCATTTTTCCAATATTACGCGTATCTCACTCTCACCACTGTCAAAACATGTATAATTAAATATGTTACATCTTTCCTATACCCTTCTATCATTAGTCCCAAGAGAAATAATTCTGGTTTAAACAGAATATGTTCTCCCACCATTTGTTCCACCCAAGTCTGAATCAATCTCCAGTGTTTTTTGCAAATTTACACGTCCACCATATGTGGTAGAATATACCTGATAAGTCCTTACACTTCCAGCATTATGGGGATAAACTTTCCATGGTAATCATTGTTAATTGGTTCCAAGAAGTGTGATGCACACCAAAAAAATATGAGTATCAAACAATCTTTTCCCATAAGGAATGATGGTGGGAGTTACAAGATAGTGACATCAACAAGTTTTAACTTGTTCACCAAGTACCAAACAAAGCACTTGTCTTGCTTAGCAACAGAAATTTTAGACTCAACTGTAGCCATAAGTTGAAGACTATATGTATTGATTTGAGACTCGGGAGCTGGATTAGGAAACCAAGGCTCAGGAACAATAATTGAGGACAAATTGCAAGATATTTACCTGGTTTCCTCAGGTTTCCACATTATATCGGGCAGCACCACAACCTCGCTAAAGCCCAAGCGGAATTTGTCCAACAGAAACCGGATCCTGTTAAACAGAAAGAATTAGACAAAATAAATCTTATAATCTCCTGGTTATATTGATGACAGGCCAGATGCTTTGCTTTGTATGTCTACTCAAATTAGATATTTTAATGTTCCATAGTGTTTTAATGGTTTTATTGTTTTAAAGTGGAGTGAAGTGGAGTGGAATGGAGGAGAGGAGAGGAGAGGAGAGGAGAATAACTGAGTTGGAAGGGACCTTGGAGGTCTTCTAGTCCAAACCTCTGTCTAGGCAGGAAACACTACATCACTTCAGACAAGTGGTTATCCAATGTCCTCTTTAAAACTTTCAGTTTTGTAGCATTAACTACTTCTGGAGGCAAGTTGTTCCACTGATTAATTGTTCTAACTCTCAGGAAATTTCTCCTTAGTTCTAGGTTGCTTCTTGTCCTGCCCTCAGGTGCTTTGGAGAAGAGCTTGACTTCCTCTTCTTTGTGGCAACCCCTGAGATACTGGAACACTGCTATCATGTCAGCCCTTAGTCCTTCTTTTCATTAAACTAGACGTACCAATTCCAGCAACCACTCTATATGTTTTAGCCTCCAGTCCCTTAATCATATTTGCTGTTCTTCTCTGTACTCTTTCTGGAGTCACAACATTTTATAATATATAGCAATAGTACTTAAACTTACATACCGCTTCACTGTGCTTCACAGCCCTCTGTAAGCAGTTTACAGAGTCAGCATATCGCCCCCAACAATCTGGGCCCTCATTTTACTGACCTCAGAAGGATGGAAGGCTGAGTCTATATTGAGCCAGACAGAACTGAACTGCTGAACTGCTGGCAGTCAGCGGAATTAGCCTGCAGTATTGCATTCTAATACTACACCACCATGGCTTAAGGGGCTTTAATGTTTTAATTATAATATATGTTTTTGAATGGTGAGCTGCCCAATAGCAGGCAGCTGTAGAAATCAAATCAAATCGATTGATTAATAAAATATAGGCTCCTCTTGGCACATCCATGACTGAAGAGGCCATAAACCAAGAGCATAGGAAAAGCCTTTTGAAGCCATGTCAACACTTCACCGCAGAGTTTGGAGACAATCTAAAGGCAAAGTGTGAGCGCTATCTTTCAGGACAGCATGTCTCTCAAATTTACAATCTCCCTGAGCAAACTCTGATTAGCTGCCAAGGAAACATCGCCAGCCCCTTCCTGGAACTGCTTAGCTTTGAATTTTAATCTCCCCATCATCCCTGCCCTTTCTCCCTTACTCTTCTCTATGTTCCTCGGCGTTAGAGATTTGCCCACTGATGAAGACTCGGACTTTGCACTGGCTCCAGCGTTTCCGGCGAGTCAGAAGATAGGGGATGAGGAGGGTCAGGCCTGCGGAGCAAGGAGGGGAAAAAGAAGAAAAAAAAGTCCAGAGACCAGCTGCACAACATGGTGGCACAACCACACTGCCAGAAAGAACACATCCTGTTTTGCAAGCAGAGCCCAAGATCTGCTGGGAAGGCATCTCCAATTGGTTTCTCCAACCTGTTGAAATCCCAGTTCAATAGGGCGAACAGGTCCCATTGTCATCTAACATCAGCTTTCATGGGTAAACCAGATATGAAATATGATTAGATGAGCTAATTCCACTTAATAATAAGGCTATGCTGATAGGACTCTTACAAGTCTAAAGATACATATTTCCTACCATCGCTTTAACTGTCTGGTTAATTAGGAAGGGGTGCTTCTAAGTTTCTTTCCTCTGACCATTAATCCCTTGGGGGGCACCTGAATCTGTTGTCTCATTTTTGTTTCCTGCTTTCCCTCATCCTCCAAAGCTGTTCACACATTCCATTACATCTGGAAATAACTTTTTCATATAGATGGAGGGTTTGCCATGAGAACCAATGACAAGATGGAATGAAAATATTATTTCCCAAATATGCTTTTTCCCAATTGCTAAGAAACAGATAAAGCCTGTGAATCCTATATATAATTCATGATATATATCTGTATACATGATAAACATATTATATACAATAATGATAAAGTATTTATATCTATATGTATATCTATATCTATCTATTTGTTTATCTATCTATCTATCTATCTATCTATCTATCTATCTATCTATCTATCTATCTATCTACAACACATTTATATCTAATTACAAAATATCTGTATGTATCCAAGGCTATATACACAGAAATATAGATGAAGACCCACATATCTGTATATAGGTAGTGCTTGACTTACAACAATTCATTTAGTGTTCATATGAAGACACTGAAAAAAGTGACATGACCATTCTTCACATTTAAGACCACTGCAACATCCCTATGGTCATGTGATCAAAATTTTGATCCTTCGTAACTGGTTCATATGTATAACGATTGCAATATCCCAGGATCATGTGATCAGTTTTTGTGACCTTCTGACAAATAAAGTCCATGGGAAAGCCACTTAATAACTGCAGTGATTCACTTTACAACTGTGGCCAGCAAGGTCATAAAACAGGACAAGATTCACTTAACAAATGTCTCGCTTAGTAACACATTTTGGGCTCAATTGTGGTCATAAGTCGATTACCTGTATTCATTCATTCATTGGAGAAGATCTATCTGAGATAATTGAGTTAACACCAACTTGATGGCATGATATCTATTATTTACGAAATTATATATAGTTGAATATTGCATATGTTATACATCTATCGCTGTTAATAATTTATGTAATAAAAGGACAATGAATGAGCCATAAAGAACCAAGGAAAAAACTTCTCTTTATGGCTTTCCCATCTGTATCTAAACGTTGCCCTATTTGTAGATATGCACACTTGTTATAAATGTTTTGCAAGGAAAAAAAGGTTGCAATTTTATCATAGTATCATGGTACCGATTATATTTCCAGGCTATTAGACATTGTTTTTTGGCCAGAAAAAATAGCAACAAAAACAAGAATTATTATTTCCAGGGAAATTCACGTACCACCATCATCAAACAACCAATAGATATCGATATTTTTCTTCTTCTGTTTGCTCTGGAACACGGTCTCCAGGTTGGCATCGGCACCAACTTTAAACACGCCATCTGAAACATAAACATAAAGAGATGTTCCACATAGCTCCCACTTTCTAGTTAGGTGCATGAACCACTTCACCAGACTAGCTTTATGAATGGCTATGGAATATCCTTCATCCAATTCTCTCCAAACTCCAAAGTTTTCCTGGCATTAAGTGATATTTGGGGCTTAGCATTAAAGCACCAGTCTCGAAACCAGAAGACAGTGAGTTCTAGTCCTGTCTTGGGCATGAAGGACATCTGGGTGATTTCAGGCCAGTCACATTTAGCTCACAATACAAACAATAAGTCGGTTAAGTCAATTCTTGTTGCAACCAAAGGATCAACACTTGGTTGATCTGAAAAAAAGCACTTCTGGGAAAACATTAGGAAGATAAAAAAAATCCCCACAGCACGTTCAAGCTTCCAGTCCTCATTTTTTGAAGTTCTTTTCATGTGAATTTGGAATGGCCTGAAAAGAGGCAAATCCGAACAGGACACATTTCTTATTTGAGACCAACTTACGTTTCTGTTTTTCCTTCCCCAAGACGGCTTCTGTGTCTTCAAAACCCAGGTTCACTGTCCCAGGAAACAGAGGAAAAGCCCATTGATCAAATCTGCATTTATTTATTTATTAGATTTTTAAACTGCCTTTATTACTTTATAATCCTCCTTCCTTCTCCTATTGTTGGTTTTGTTTAGAAATAAATCAACCAATAAACAATGTATATCTTGCCTTCTAACTAATTCAGTAATACAGGTAGCAAAGAGAAATTAAAATACAAAGAGCAAAAGGCTGTTCCAAAATATGTACAGGCAGTCCTCAACTTACAACAGTTCAATTTAGTAACCATTCAAAGTCACAACGTTACTGAAACAAGTGACTTTTGACCATTTTTCACACTTACAAACATTGTAACAGGATAACGTGACCAAAAATAAAATGTTTAGCAACTGACTCATATTTATGACAGTTGCAGTGTCCCAGTCATGCATTGGGACATATTTGTGACGGTTATGCATTGATCCCCTTTTGTGACCTTCTGACAAGCAAAGTCAATGGGGAAACCAGATTCACTTAACAACTGGGTTAACTAACTTAACTGCAGTGATTCCCTTAAGTTGTATGGCAAGAAAGGTCATAAAATGGGACAAAGCTCATTAATAAATGTCTGGCTTAGCTACATAAACGTTGGGCTCAGTTGTGGTCATAATTCAAGGACTACCTATAGTTCTTTTTGATTTTTTTAAGGAAAGCTCCACAGAAACCTGTTATCTTTTCCAGAATGAAAGCAAGAGATTGTTGCTTCCAAACCAGAAGTGGTATTCAGCAGGTTTTGACCAGTTCTGGGGAATCAGTAGAGAAAATTTTGAGTAGTTTGGAGAACCGGCAAATACCACCTCTGATTGGCCCTGTCCCCATCTATTTTCTGCCTCCTGAGTCCCAGCTGATTGGCTGGGTCTTCTTTGGTTGCCCTGCACAGGAGAATGGAGCTGGAAAGCAGGTTAGTGGGGTGGGGAGGGAATGGAGATTATCCTTCCCCTGCCATGGCCACCAAGCCACACCCACCAAGCCATGCCCACAGAACCAGTAGTAAAAAAAATTTAATCCCACCCCTGTTCCAAACACATTTTTTGGAATTTACTCACCTTGGGTCTTGATTATCCGGGACATGTCCAGACCGTCCTTCATCCGAAGCAGGCAGACCGCAGTGCCGAGATCAAAGGAGTCACTGCAAGGGAGTGGAAGAGAAAATTTAAATAATTATCAACAATTTTTATGCACTGTCCCTATCATCTGCTTTTAAAAAAATACAGAATAAGCTAAAAGAAGACTATTTATTTATTATTTGTTGTTGTTTTTCATTCGCTAAGTTATACCCAGCTTCCTGCGGCCTCATGGACCACAGCACACCAAGCTACCCTGGCTTTCATTGTCTCCTGGAGTTTCCCCAAATATGTATTTGTACCCCCCTTTAATTAATTTTTATAAATGACTCAAAGCTACGAACCTATCCAACACATTTTCCTCCTCCAATTTTTCCTCACAACAACAATAACCCTGTGAGGAGGATTGAAAGACTGGCTTTTCATGGCTAAGGCAGGTCTTGAACTCACAAATCTCCTGCTTTCTAACCTGGTGCCTTAAACTCTACACCAAACTGGCTTTACAACCAGCTATACAAGGGTCTTCAAACTTGGCAAGTTTAAGACTTGTGGACTTCAACTCCCAGAATTCCTGAGCTAATATGGCTGGAGGAGGAATTCTGAGAGTTGAAGTCCACAAGTCTTAAAGCTGAAAAGTTTGAAGACCTCTGAATGGAATATCCTTCATCCAATTCTCTGCAAATTCAAAAGTTTTCCTGACATTGACACCTGGTTTATCTAACTCCAAAAACAACATATTTATGGCTTTCACCGATTTTCCCTTGGAACCTATTTAAATTCAGGTAGTTTTACATACTAAAACAATATACAAAGTGTAAAGGGCAAACGTTCTTCTACAATGTCTCTACCTTAGGAGAGATCCAAACTAATCCATTGGTTCATAAACTCGCCACACCTATAGTATATCTATCCCCTGTTTTCTCCATTCCTAACCCCACCCCCTTTTTCATGTATTCTTCTTGAGAACATGATGTCCTTACTGTATTATGCCCACATAAGTCTCCAGGTTTGGGGGAGAGTCAGTCTGCCAGTCATTTTTATAACCGAGAACTATGGTGTTGGGTTTTAGACGTCCTAGACCAGAGACCTGCAAGGAGAAAGTATGGTGAGTTTTTTAAAATCAAACGGAAAAGATACTGTCCACATTTATATACTGTGCTAAACATGGTTTATTTTAACCAGGGGCTGTTGAACAATTATGGTGGCCTGGTTTTCATACATTGACCATAAGCTAATACCCATCATGGTTAGGTTCATCCAGCATACTCAGCCAGGAGATAGGTGGTGTCAAAATTGCAGACTAAGAGTATGTGTGTCTTGTAATGTTTTATATATTAGAGATCTCTATTTCAAAAATATCTTGATAACCATGTCTGTCTGCCTATCAATCCGTCTGTCCATCCATCCGTCCATCCAGGTGGACTTAGAACTTAGATGTTTGAGCCAGAAATTTGCTTTCAACTTGTTCTTAATGTTAAAGCATTCAGTGATAAGGCTATATAAATATAATAAAGAAACCAATTTAAGTGTAAAGATTATCTAGAGAATTGTCGGTAATCCTCAACTCACAACCATTTGTTTAGTGGCTGTTTGAAGTTGCGCTGAACAGCAATGAAAAAAGTGTTATGAACAATTTTCACATTTATGACCATTTCAGCATTCCCACATGATCATGTGATCAAAATTCAAGTGCTTGGCAACTGATTCGTATTTATGATGGTTGCAATGTTCCAGGATCATGCAATTGCTTTTTATTATTATATAATTGCTTCCATCACTTTGATATGTTTGGAGTCAGGCATGTTATAAAAATTATAAAGGGTATACCCACTTTTTAATGTTGGTTCTCTACCACTAAGCCAAAACCCCTTTGTAAAGACACAAAGAAGACTTTGTCCTCATCATTTTGGCTAATAGAATGGGATCTCCAGGGTTCACCGAGGGAGATTTCCAAGAAGTCTTAAAGCTTTGAGGTGAGGATTAACAAAAATGGCTGATACAGACTACCAATACTACAAAGTAGCTAAGAATCTATGCTATGGATCCTTGGTGCTCTCCAGGCTGGGTAGTTTTCTTGCAGATGTTTCATTATCAAACTAGGTAACATCATCAGTGCATCACCTAGTTTGGTAATGAAATGTGTGCAAGAAAACCACCCAGTTTGCAGAGTACCAAGGACCCCAATAGTTCAACTCTTTCGCTATCATCTTCATTTGGCCAAACCCACCATAGATAAATAGATAAATAGAGAGAGAGAGAGAGAGAGAGAGACAGACAGACAAGATAGATAGATAGATAGATAGATAGATAGATAGATAGATAGATAGATAGATAAAATTGGTTTTTCAAAATATAAAATACAAAGAAAAATAAAAAAGTAGTGGAAAACTAAGAATAGGGGGAAGGAAAACAAAAAAAGAATTGTATAAAGGGAGAAAATTATATATGCATACATACATACATACATACACACAAGCCATTTCGATAACAATAAGCCTATCAAAGTTTCATTGCAAAATCCGGAAGCAATCTCAGAATAGAAACAAAGTTAGATATACTCTCTTCTTTGGATAAAATAATCAATCTGACTATCTCTGCTTCTCTTTGCTATGGGGAGCAGTATATGCTTCTATTAATTCATTAATCTTTATCATAATTTATTAACCCACCATCTTTGAATGAGTGAGCACCCCGGGACCAAAACCGAGAGTCATTCTTTCAGCTTCAACCCATCTCTCTGTCAGAGTCCCTAATTTTTGCTCCTTTCTCCAGCAATAAATGCAAAAACATTACACAAAGCCTCCACTCCGAAAACCTCAGTCGGCTTTGCAAATACGATACCTGCATAAGGCTCCTAGCTCCTGAACGTAAGTCTCCGATGGTGATGAAGTTGTAGAACGCTTGGATTTTCCGCTTGCCAAGCCACTGGAGTTGCTCATCGTAATCCTCAATGCAGGAGGAATCCTTTAGGGAAAACCAGAGGGTTTGGGCTTAAAAGGTGCAGAAGACCTTCCCCCACCTCTTTATTCCTGTCCCACGGAGTGGAACAGGGCAACTCGCTGCAGCCAACTTGCCATGGAATGATTTGCCATGGCCAACTCGCTGCAGGAAAATTCCACACAGGATAACTCAATGTTACCTGCTACTATTTCTTTGACCTAATTTCCATTTTTGTGGAAATGGACAAACATGAAAATAATGTAGAAGAAACAGTGGCAGACAACATTTATCACATTTGAGTTATCCCGTGTGGAATTGTCCTGTGGCCAGTTGTCCTGCAGCAAGTTGGCCCAGCAAGATGGCTGCAACGAGTTGTCCTAGAGCCGCCCAAAAGTTGACCCCTAAAAGGTGCACTAACCTCGGTCACATTTCCGCATATCATGAGGCTGACGTTTTTAGTGAAGGCACCAACAAAATCCACCAGGGCTGGTCGGAAGTTGGGTGGGCCCGATAGGACCAAACACTGAGGCCTGCAGATGGGAAAGGTAGCAATCGCAAGATAGTTAGTAAATGTGTATCACACCACAAGATGCGTTCTCCAGTTCCCTAGAAGATCTGCATGAAGCAACACCAGAGGCGATTGCTTGAAGAATTGCAGTAGACATCGAGTTATGAAACCATTGCCATACCCCCATAGAAGTTTTACTTATAAATCGTGGACAATGTATATCAGTGGTGGGATTCAAAATTTTTTAGTACTGCTTCTTTGGGCTTGGCTAGGTGGGTTTGGCTGTGTGACTGTGTGATCATGCCTTTTTCTTTCTTTTTTTTTTTGAAGGCCTAACCCCATTTTTTGGGCCTTCTGGGCCTCAGGGAAGCCTCCTGGGGGGGGGGGCGTTTTTGCTCCCAAAGGCTTTCCTGGGCCCAGAAAGGAAAAAAAACCAGTCTAGAAGGGGCACGCAGCATCCCCCCCCACTGTCCATTTTGGGGACTTCTGAGCCTCAGGGAAGCTTCTTGGGGGGCGTTTTTGCTCCCAAGAAGCTTTTCTGGAGCCCAGGAAGACAAAAATGGAGTGAGGAGCCCGGGGGGGGTGCTGTGCTCCCCTCCTTCCATTTTTTGCCTTCCTGGTCCTCAGGGAAGCTTCCTTGACAAAGCAGTAAGATAGCAAGGGGAATCCCGGCACAGCTAATCATAGGAACAGCTGATTGTCGGGAGGGGAAAAAAAGAAATACCTTAAGGAGTGACTGGGCAGGGAAGAACGCAGTTAGTGATGTTGGATTGCATGTGATGTTGCACATGCACGATAAGGACTGAGTAGGCGAGGAATGGAGAGGAGGGACAACTGAGTCAGGGGTGTGGCCAGCCAGAAGTTACTACCAGTTCAGCAACCCACACCAAATCCTTGCTACTGGTTCGTGTGTACCGGTGTGAACCAGCTGAATACCACCACTGGTGTATATATGTTTTCCATTGTGTTTTCGTCATATGCCAAGTGATAATAAATAAGCACCAGATGAACTGGGAAGTAGGGATAGACAAGCTCCCTTTAACTCAGTTCAGCTGCAGATGTGCTACATGTCATAGATATAGGCACTTTAGGGCACTGTCCCTGGGAATATAATTCAATTAGGCAGCTAACACAGAGGGAGCAACTGGCATAACTAGGACATTCCTCAAAACAGTATAGAGGTAGTCCTCGACTTATGGCTACAATTGGTTCACCCCACAGAGGGAGTAAAGGTATCAGGGTTCTGACCGATGCCCACGTACTTTGAATTGTGGTTGTTCCAAAGGTGCTTTTTTTCAAGAGGCAACTGGACTTTCTGGTTTTTCTTTGAAGATGTGTCACTTCTCATCCAAGAAGCTTCTTCAGCTCTGACTGGATGGTGGGGTTGAATTCCTCAGTCAAAGCTGAAGAAGCTTCTTGGATGAGAAGTGACACATCTTCAAAGAAAAACCAGAAAGTGCAGTTGCACTCATGAAAAAAATCACCTTTGGGACAACCACAGTTCAAAGCATCTTTGCAGCCCTTGTGTGGAGTGAGCCCCAGAGCCAAGGTTATGTCTCTTCCACTTGGCCACTCACCGGAAATTCTTGACATGGTCTTCCACATTGGTCAGGTTCATGGCATTCGAGAGAGCCATGTTGTAGGTCCCAGCTTGTACTGAGGAGCCCCAGTTCACCTCTGTGAGGAACGAGGAGGGAAAGAAAGTTGGAAAGTGAAAAATGAGATATTCTGTCAGTCATTTCCTACCTTTTATCTCTTTAGTGTTTTCCCCTAAATCAAGTAGAACACAGAAATAGCATCCTTGGCCTGCTATAAGTTCTTAGAACCTTTTTCTGACAAGAGTTAGCAACTATTTTAAACAGTATATTTATGGATACCTCTCTTTTTGGATACCCCATCTCTGCTACCACTTTGTCATGGGCTCTTTTAACTACAAGTAGACCTAACTTTATGACCACAATTGAGCCACACATTTGTGTTGCCAAGAAAAATGTTTGTTAAGTGAATTTTAGGACTTTTCTGGCCATAGCTGTTAAGTGAATCATTGCAGCTGTTAAGTTAGTAACAAGGTTGTTAAAGGAACCTGGCTTCCTCATCGACTTTGCTTGTCAGAAGGTCACAAAAGGGGATCACATGACCCTGGGACACCACAACCATCATCAATGTGAATCAGTTGCCAGATGTCCGAATGTTGATCACGTGATCATGGGGATGCTGCAATGGTCGTTAAGTGTGAAAAACAGCCATAAGTCACTGGTTTCAAATGTTGTAACTTTGAAGGGTCAATACATGAACTGTTATAAGTCAACTGTCTTCCCAAATTGGTGAATTTAAAACACAAAAAAGCAAACAACACGGGTCCCTAGAGAACACACACAAGTATTCACATGCTCAAATACTATTATTCACTATTCACTCTTGTCCAAATGGATTATATTTGGAATGCTATCATTCCACACATCTTGGTACCAGTTTGGGGAGAAATGATGTGTGTCTATTAGAATAACAGAGTTGGAAGGGACCTTGGAGGTCTTCTAGTCCAACCCCCTCCAATCTCTTCTTAAAAACTTCCAGTGTTGGAGCATTTATAACTTCTGGAGGTAAACTACTCCAGTGATTAATTGTTCCAAATGTTAGGAAATTTCTCCTTAGTTTTAGGTTGGTTTTCTCCTTGATGAGTTTCCACCCATTGCTTCTTGTCCTGCCCTCAGGTGCTTTGGATAATAGCTTGACTCCCTCTTCTTTGTGGGAGCCCCTCAAATATTGGAAGACTGCTAGCATGTCTCAGATCTTCTTTTCATTAGACTACACATACCCAATTCCTGCAACTGTTCTTCAAATGTTTTAGCTTCCAGTTCTCTAATCATCTTTGTTGCTCTTCTCTGCACTCTCTCTAGAATCTCAACATCTTTTTTACATCGTGGTGACCAAAATGATTGTGGATGGTGGGCATTGCTGTTCTCCAACTCTGGAGAACATCATGTTGGGGGTGGTGCCTATCTTAGGAACAATTTCAAAGTGTCCTCACCTGGTTTCTTGTAGGTAACATAGGCCAAGCTCACAATGATGACCCCAACAACAATGAGGGCTGCCCACCAAGTCAGCAGGAACATGATGACCACAGAGACAATGGATCCAAAAAGTGCAGTCCATTTGCTGAAGTAGCGGAAGGAAGGCCTCCAGCCTAGACAGGGCAAAAGGGAGATGGGAATGTCATTTATCATCTACAGTGCCCTCCCACCAGTTTAATCTGAAGCTTTAGCCATTAAAACAAAAGATTTAATGTTTTTGATGTTGGCCATGCAAGGCCAGAAACTTAAGAGAGTTTCTGTTATGTGGCCATGTACAATAGAAGTATATATTAATCATGAAATATACTATTATATACAGCATGCATTATCATGTAACCTACTATTACACACTGAATACATGACTGTATATAAGTGCAAATACAGTATTATCTTCTTAATATGTAGCACATTACAACACGCAATGTAATACAATGTACCTTTTTCAGGTTTCTCTATGACTAGTAACTTGTATATAATATATGTGTGTGCATGTATGACACTTATATGATGTTCATAACTCGCATTTATGACATTTTAAGCTAGGATTGATTCCATGTCTCAATTTTCATCTCAGAAGCAGATCAAGATTGGGAAAGATCCTTAAATAAAGAAACAATGAATGGGTGAATGAAAGACAGACAGAGAGAGGAAGAGAGGGAGAGATTGACTGAGATTCACTGTCAGGACAAAAACCTAAATTAGAGGGCTTCTCAGCAGAAGCCCAAAACAGTATGTAGGATTCATTCAAAATTGCTAACTTGTATTTCCACACTACCTTCTGAATTCACACAGTCCTGAGACAAAAAATGGTTTTACCTTCCAGGCCCTGGTTCATTTGCCCAATCAATCAGAATAGAGATGGAAGGGATGTTTGAGGGTTTGCAGGAAGAGAGAAAATTGGAATAGAATAGAATAGCAAATGGAAATAAAATGGAATGGAATGGAACAGAACAGAACAGAACAGAACAGAATAGAATAGAGAATAGGAATAGCATAGCTTAGTATAGTATAAGGAATATAATAGAATGGAATGGAATAGAAGCTGGAAGGGACCTTGGAGGTCTTCTAATCCAGCCTCCTGCTGAAGCAGGAGATCCTATATCTATCATTTGACACAAATGGTCCAATCTCTTCTTTAAAACCTCCAGTGATAAAGCATCATCAATTTCTGACAGCCAGCTATTCCACTGGTTAATTGTCCTCACTGTAAGAAGTTTCTCCTTAATTTCAGTTGCTTCTCTCCTGGATTAATTTTCATCCCTTGTTTCTTGTCTAGTGCTTTGAAAAACAAACTGACCCCCTCTCCTTTGTGGCAGCCTGTCAAATACCGGAATACCGGTAGTCCTCAATCTATGACCACAATTGAGCCCAAACTATGTCGCCAAGTGAGAAATTTGTTAAGTGAGTTTTGTCCCATTTTGACGACTTTTCTTGCCACATTGAATCGCTGCAGTGGATCAATGAGTAACTGTTGTTAAGTGAATTTGGTTTCCCCGTTGCTTTTCATAAGGTCGCAAAAGGGGATCCCATGACCCCGGGACACGGCAACTGCCATAAATATGAGTCATGTTTTTAGCATCCAAATGTAAATCGCATGATCATGGGGCTGCAGCAATGGTCGCAAGTGTGAAACATGGTCAGAATTCACTTTGTCAGTGCCACTGTAACTTCGAATGGTCACTAATGTATGAACTGTTGTATGTCGAAGACTACCTGTATGGCTATCATGTCCCCCTTAGTCCTTCTTTTCTCTAGACTAGTCAAACCCCAAATCCTGCAACCATTCTTTGTATGATTTTTGTGCCCAGGCCTTTAATCATCTTAGTTGCTCTTCTTGGCACCTTTACCCAAAATCTCCAAGTAGCCATCCCCGCTTACCTGGAGAATTGGTGATGGTGGCATGGAAACAGCTGAAGTTGATCAGGGCGTAAGAGCAGAGGAAAAAGTTGGAGATGATGGGAGCTATGGTATTCAGTTCAGCTGCAAAAGGAAAGGGCTGGGTTTCAAAAAAATTTCCTACTGGTTCAGAGAGAGCGCTTCACGCAGGGCTCAAAGACCATCCTCTGTATCAACGCTAGTGAGCTGTGCTGTTTTTTAGCTCAGCTGAGGCAGGGCAATTCATTCTGCTGTACGAACCAGCTGAGCTAATAAACAACAGAATATAGAAGATGTAAGAGCTGGGTGGGTGGCTGAACCAGTCAAAAATTTCTGGTCCACCAGAACCAGTCTGAACTGGCTGAATGGATGTGAGGAATACTGTCAAATCACTGCACTACTCTGCAAAGATTCTCCTGTGCCGGGCATAGGTAAGTCCTTGAGTTACAGCTGCCATTGAGCTAAGCACTTAGGTGAGCTACAGCTCATTTTATGGTCTTTTTGCTGCAATTGTTAAGCAAATTGCTTCAATCAGGCTGTTGTTGGGCGAGTCTCACTTCTCCAATTGACTTGCTTGTTGGAAGCCGGCAGGGAAAGTTACACATGGTGACCCCAGAACACTGCAACAGTCATATAAATACATGCCGGACGCCAAGTGTCCAAATTTTGATCAGGTGACCATAGGCAAGCTGGAACCATGTGTAAACTGTTCACAACTCACTTTTTACAGTGCTGTTGTAACTTCGAATGGTCCTGAAACGAATGGTTGTAAGTCAAGAACTCCCTGTGACTAATCGCATATCCCAGGAATGGGATTTCTTTTTAACAATTTTAACTGACCTCTCAATTCACATCATATGGTAGACCTCAATGAGTTAAGAAAATCCCATTGCCATGTTCTCCAAATCTAGTGGGCTCAAGCAAGTCAACTGTGGTTTAACCAAATAACAGAGTTGGAAGGGACCTTGGAGGTCTTCTAGTCCAACTCCCTGCTCAGGCAGGAGACTCTATGCTATTCCAGACAAATCGTTGTCTAATCTCTTCTTAAAAACCTCTAGTGATGGAGCACCCATGACTCCTGAAGGCAAGTCGTTCCACTGATTAATCATTCAAGAAATTCTCTCTCCTTGGTTCTAGTTGGTTCTCTCCTTGATTGGTTTCATCCATTGCCTCTTGTCCTGGCTTCAGGTGCTTTGGAAAACATGCTGATCCCCACTTAAAGGAAACCATGTTGAAAAGAAGGCTTCCTTACAACCCCCAGATCTAGAAAGCACACAATCCACTTAATGTACTTAACGGGATGTGTGAATTTGTTCATTACAAGTGGCTCCTCAATCCACAGGTTCATCTTCAACTTCAAAGCATTTCCAACCTATTCATCTCACTTCCAGCCCTTGGCCTTTTCATTCATTTTGGAAGAGAGAAATTAAGATGACCAACGTATAAGCTTACCTATGAGGATGAATGCAATGGCCAGGATAAAGGTAAGGGCATAAGCCCTCAGTGGCTCCTTATTCTTTCCATAACCCTTGGCGAAAAAGCCGATCAGAGGGTAGAGGTTGTCTTGACAGAGGCACTAGAAGGAAGAAGGACAAAACCTTGGAAGCAGGAGTCTCAAAACTCATTAGGGACAATCAAGGAAGGTGCCACAGGAATTATTTATTTATTTATTTATTTATTTGATTTGTCAATCACTTACAAGATAATGGGTATAAGCATAAACATAGTTATGAATACATGAAACGGATACATATAAGAAAAATAAAAAGAAACAATAGGACAGGGATGGTAGGCACGTGGGTGTGCTTATGCATAGCCCCTAAGGTTTCTTGCCATAACCAGATGTTGGGCAGGTTGGAGCAAGCCAAAAAGATTTGATTTGGTATTAGTCCTATCTCAATGCATATGAACACAGGGCCTAATTTACTATTCCCACCTGTGATAACATCTCTACCTTCTAACTATGGAGATTCTCAGTCACAACCAAGTAGGTCATGGTTGTCCAAATATAGTTTTCAAAAGGCAACTGACTTTCTTGGGGTCTTTTCCTTTAAAACGTTTCGCTTCTCAACCCAGAAGCTTTATATTCAGTTCTGACAATGGTGAGGAATAAAAAGATTTATATTCTTTATGACCAGATGACTGCAAAGAATATAATACTTCCATTCCCACCATTCATTCAAAACTGAAGAAGCTTCTTGGATGAGGAGCAAAATGTTTTCAAGAAGAAAAAAAAACACACAAGAAAGTTCAGTTGTAAAAAGCACTTTTGGAACATCTCTATCTACTTTTCTCTGATAAAACAGCTCCAAAGTGAAGCAACTTAGAAGGCTGTTACAGCTTTTAATTCTAAACCGTCCCTACTCCCCCTCACTTACGAGCTTTAAAACGGAATAACAATATTCAAACTCAGCACATTCAGAAAGAAATCCCCCCACTTGTCAAAGTTCAGCCTGACCAGTGAGAAAGAACTTGTTCTTTTCTAAAGTTAAAGGCTAACTCATGAAATTGACCCGGTGTTAAATTTGGGGAGAGATAAAACCAAACTCTATCACAACAAAAGGAGCTTATGGAGTTTACTGCCAAGGGACTTACGGAAAGTCATTTTCATGAAGAACTTTCTTCAACCCTAAGCTTCTCCAGATGGGTTGGAATAACCAGAATTCACAGCTGACATCAATTTGAAGGATATTCTTGGGGAGATCCCAACATCGTATCCCTATTTCATAGAATCATTGAGCTGGAATGGATCCCGGATCCCTTCTAGTCAAGCCCCCTGCTCAAAGTAGGAGTCTTGTCCCATTTCAGTCAAACGATTGTCCAGTCTATTTCTGAAAACATCCAGCAATGACCCAACGGTGCTTTTTCAAGAGGCAACTGGACTTTCTGGATTTCCTTTGAAGACATTTTGCTTCTCATCCAAGAAGCTTCTTCTGAAGAGCTAAATAAGCTTCTTGGATGAGAAGCAAAACTTCTTTTAAAAAAAAAGCAAACCAGAAAGTCCAGTTGCCTATTGAGATAGCACCTTTGAGACAGTCATGACCTGGATGACTGAGAATCTCTATAGACCTCCAATAATGAGCATCTACTACTCCGGGAGGCAAGCTAATTCATTGATTGCATCACACTTACGTCGCAAGAACTGAGATGCTTCTAGGTTGAAAGGATTAGCTGATGGCATCACCATTGCCAAGTTGGGAGCTCCATTCATGTCCCTGGCAGGAGCTGGAGAGAAGAATAAAAGCTCACCCCACCCCAATGCAGCACTCAGGTCTCGAACACGGGCTTGCTACTTCCAACCCAGTGTCCTAACTATGTGCTTCCTTACTCTCTTAATTAATTGATACTATTTCCGGCCCCATAATTTGTCCCCAATCTTACCTGGAAGACCTTGGGGGCTGACACAAGGCAAGCCAAAGCAGAGGAGAGTGTAGCAGCGAAGATTCCCGCAGTGATCAGAGGACTGAATGCCGACACCATGCTCATTGTCTGGAAAAGAAGGGGGGGGGGACCATTTTGAAGAGAAAAAAGTCCAGATCACACATCCCAAATCTCTCTTCTACTTCCAAAAAGTAGAGGGGGTGAGTCCATTAGCCATACCTGGTAATCATTGGCAAGCCCATATTCACAGGTCTGTGTCACACTACATTCGGTGAAGTTCCAGCCATACCCACAGCCCAGGCCAACACAGTCTCCACCAGTGAAATTGGAAACCAAAGTGTCATTTAGACTTCCAGAGGCATCACGGATAACACAAGCTCCTGTAGATGATAAAGAAAAAGGTCTCACAGGATGGGACCCCGGCATGGCTGTCAGGAGCCTGTAATCCCAAAATGGAATCTTAGTTACCTATGGTGGCAGCAATGGCCAAATAGCTAATGGTGGTCAGGAAGATAGCCGTTAGTGTCCCTTGGGGAATGGCCACTGCTGGGTCCTGCAAAAGAAAGACTGTGGTGAGCAAAAATGGGTAAAAAGCTGGAGAAGAGATACAGGAGAAAGCAGGGGTGCATTCAGCTAAAACCATGAATAATATGGTTCTTCACTTCCTAGAACTGCCTCCACCTAGCTTTATCTGAGGAGAAGCAAGACTTCCATTTCTGCACTCTCTTTGTAGCACCATCTTGAATGAAATCACCAGAAGTTCTTTCTCAGTTCAGCTGGGATGAAGAACAGTGTTAGAAATTCTGTTTATATGTAGCACCAAAGAGCAGAGTACAGTCACCCATGTGTTTTACTGCTCAACTTTTTAACTGTGGTGCTATATAAAAACATAATTTCTAACAGGTTAGGGGCCCAAAGATCCAAGGGTGGTGCAGCAGCATAAACAAGCCAGTCATAACCAGCTACAGTGTCACCAAATAAGTGCAAGATACAGCAACAGAAAGAAGACTGCAACAGAATAAAAGAAAATGGCCAGTAACATAGTGGCAACAAAGATTTCATTTGCAAATCTGACAAACCAGAACTATCAGTTTTGGAAATTCAAGATGAAGATGATGCAAATAAGAGAAGGTACACGGTGGTTTGCTCTGTGGTACTATATATAAATAAATTTCTAACAAACCCTGTGGTTTTTTCCTCCTACAGCAGCCCCACCTAATGACATTTGAGGGAGGAAAAGCCATCATCAATAGAAGCCAATTAGCTGTTCCCTTTATGGGACCATCCACTGCTCCAACACAGAGGATACAATCTTCAGTTCAACTGGGACCAGAGACAATATGGTTCTGTTCCTAGAATTGCCTCTATCTGCTAGATCTAATCTAATCTATATCACCAGTACTGAATGTACTTTTTGGGCAAGTGCCAGGGAACAGAAGATATGCATGGCACTGCCCTAACCTACAAAGGAATTATTGTTGCAACAGTTGCTGCAATGTTACTGCAACCAGTCATATATGCTGCAATTCATTGGCATAGCTCTCTTGCTTTCTCTGACATGTATATTAAACCCAACGGTGTCCTATATGGTTTGTTGCATAATTAGAGATCAGTATAGTTACTATGGACATTACTCAGCTAGGTTTGGTGTCTCTACTTGCTTGTTCTTTCCCAGCCTATTAGGTTCTTTCCCGCATTTCCTATTAGCCTCAAAGCCCTGATACCCAGATGTGCCCATTCTATGCTTATCTGATCCAAGTAAACTAATTCACAGGGAACAGGAATTATTTTGCAAGGTAAAAACTATTCAAATAACTGCTGTAGTCCCCTTCTGTGAACCACAGCAGAACATAACCCATAAATATGTTACTCTGTGTGGAAAATGTAAGTCCTTGATGCTTTCTGAGCTTGGTTATTTGCTTTCAGACATTTCATTGCCCAATTAGGTAATAGCATCTGTACTAATAGTATATCACTGTATTATTCTTATCTAGTCGGGTAATGAAATATCTGCAGGCCAATGACTCAAGTTCAGAGAACAGCATTAAGGACTCCAAGTTCCACACTGAGCTGCAGATATTCTCTTCTGTAAGATATACTTTGACTTAGTTCCATTCCAAATCTTACTTTGTGGACTGATTTTATTGCAAAACCAGGGTGCTTCCTGAAAAGTTGGATTATAGCTGCACAAACCCCAGGTACAGTGGTGAAATATCTTCCAACATTTTTTTTCCTTACGTGCTTCCCTCTTCTGAAGTGATCCAGGTAAACAATAAAAAAAAGGGCCTTCTCTGCATTGTCTTCCAATCTGGGAGTTCCTTCCCAAAGGAGGGCCAGTTGCCATTGATCTTCTTCTCTAAGAAGATCTTGCGGCAAGATTCCTGGTCCTGATCTTGGCCTTGACTTGGAAGATCTTGAGTCAAAGATCTTGGCCTTGATTTTCTTTTCTGAGCTTCTATCACAAGGGTCTTCAAATTGGCAAGTTTTACTACCAGTTCTGTGGGTGTGGTTAGGTGGGCATGGCCATGTGACTGGGCATGGTCATGGCTTTTTATTTTTGCAAAAAAAAACCCATTTTTTGGGCCCAGAATTCCTGAGCTAACATGACTGGAGGAGAAATTCTGGGAGTTGAAGTCCACAAGTCTTAAAGCTGTGAAGTTTGAAGACCTCTGTTCCAACAGATGGTGGTTTGGGGTTCTCTAAAATGGTGTTTTTCATACTTGGCAACTGTGTGAAAGATGTGTAGACTTCACCTCTCATGCTGGCTATGGAATTCTGGGAGGTGAAGTCCACACATTTTTAAGGTTACCGAGTTTGGAAAAAAAAACTAGTCTAAATTATCTTTCTGAAGAAAAGGAGTAATCTTTTAAGCTTGAACCCTCTGGTTGTGAGGAGATTTAGTGGGATTCCTCTGTCTTCTATGGAATGTGGCTTGGCCAGATCTTGCTCACAGATGTCTAAAGAGTAACCTGAATGGAAAATTATTCTCTCTTTCATCCAACTATGAGATCACCCTTCTTTAATCAATATCATATAGGTATGTTGGATCTGAAGTTCCCAGAAGTCAGTTTTAAAGGCACTAGGATGCAGAAGGTTGCTTTAAGGAAGGGTCTGTATGTGTGTGTCTTAACTCATTGCAGAGGAATCTGAAAAAAGGGGAACATACAAATATACAGGATATCCTGTTTGTTTCCCTAATAAGTCATGAACTTTGGTTGAAATTATATTGCTGTAAACTCTCATTCCTCATCCTGTATTAATGGAGAAATGCAAATGTCTGCTTTTAACTCAGTATTGACTCTTGGCGATACATGGACAAGTCCATGCAGTCTTCTTGGCAACAGTTTTTTGGGAAGTGGTCCTAGGGCTGAGAGAAAGGGACTGACTGATTTAAAGTCACACATCTGGCTTTGTCCCTAAGACAGGTCTAGAACTAATCTCCCAGCTTCCATCCTACATCTCAGGCTTGCTTACGAAAAAGTTCTGCTGGTAGTTAAAGATAAAGAAAATACCATTGATTTTCCAGCTGTTCCCACAAAAAGCAGAAATCTTCAAAATTTCCCCCTCCTGACTACATCTACAGCATCCAAAAGTCATCTTGGTCATTCTTAAGTGCCCCCATTCAAATATGGGGGGCAAGGCCACCAAAGAACCAGCTCTGTCAGCAAACACAGAAAATATTCTGCCTACCCAGCAGCAGTCATCTTGGGGAGGAGTTCCCCCATCCGGAGGTGATATTCAGCTGGTTCTGACCAGTTCTGGAGAACCAGTAGCGGAAATTTTGAGTAGTCCAGAGAACCGGCGAATACCACCTCTGACTGGCCCTACCCCCATCCATTCTCTGCCTCCCAAGTCCCAGCTGATTAGCTGGGTCTTCTTTTGTCACCCTGCACAGCAGAGCTGGAAAGTAGGTTAGTGGAGTAGCGAGAGAATGGGGATTTTGCAGTATTCTTCCCCTGCCATGCCCCCAAGCCACACCATGCCTACCAAACAATGCCCACAGAACCGGTAGTAAAAAATATTGAATCCCACCATTGCCCCAATCCTACATCTTAAACCAAGGTAGCTCAGTAATATTTTATTTAAAAAACAAAACAAAACCTTTTGTCCCCAAAACATTTTTAATCATCTTCTTTTCTGGAAGTGCAAGAAGAATTTCTAGGAGATTTTTGACAGTTGAAGCCAAAATTTCATCCTTTTGCTACAAGTCTGTAGAGATTCTCAGTCATCTAGGGCATGGTTGTCCCAATGGTGTTTTTTAGGAAGCAACTGGACTTTCTTTCTTGTTTTTCCTTTTGAAGACATTTCGCTTTTCATCCAAGGAGTTTCTTCAGCTCCATTCCATTCCCCACTATCCTGTCAGAGCTAAAGAAGCTTCTTGGATGAGAAGCGAGATGTCTTCAAAAGAGAAAAATAAGAAAGTCCAGTTGCCTCCTGAAAAAGCACCTTTGGGACATCTTTTTGCTACGTTTTCTACAGACTCTTTCTTTCTGTGAATCTGTTACCATCTTTTTTCCCTCTACTTTTAAATCCTTTCCTTTGAAAAATGCCCCGGAAATACTTTACTGATAAGAGAATATTAATCTTTAAGGGAGACAGACAAGCAAGAGAAGAAGATCAACAGCTCCATTGTGTTTTGATGCAACCTGCAGCCAAAAGCTACATGGAAAGCTTGAAGGAAAGCTGCCAAACCAACCTACCTTCAAATCTCCTGAAATATTGGCCCCAGCCAAGATCCCAGTGGCTGAAGGGAAGAAGATGGAGAACATGCCGAAAAAACTGCCTGATTCACCTCGCCATTCAGGCCTGAGGTTCTCCAAGAAGATGTCGCCTTGACGAAGAAAAGAATTTTTTAAAAAACAAAATAAAAATCAAGTGAGCACCCCAAAAGCCCTGAACTTTTTTTAAAAAGGCTTTTCAAGAATCCAGATTGTAGAGCTGCCTTAGACAGAATCAAGCGATTTGCTTATCTGCTTTAATGTAGTTTGCATTAATTAGCAGCAGCTCCTTCAGATCTGTCTTTTTCATTCTACTTGATGACTCAAAAGACGGGAACCTGGAACTTCAGTAGGGCACGGCACATGCTTGATACCTGAGTGCTTTCCCTTGTCAAAATAAATAAATAAAGGCTCTAGTCCTCATGATTCCAAATAAAGGGACATTCTGGATATGAATATAGGAAGCTGCTTTACTGCGTCGCCATACTCAGCCTGGTTAACCATGATGTGCTGAACAAACTAGAGTTGCCTGCATTCACAAACCAAATTATTACCCATTACTTAGTACAGAGGTCTCCAAACTTGGAAGCTTTAAGAGTTGAAGTCCACAAGACATAAAGTTGCCAAGTTTGGGAAGCTCTGACTTAGTGCAGGCAGGGGGCAGAGAACTGCCTGTCTTTGGCTACTGATGGCCAGTATTGTTTTAGGCAAAACTTGTTCTTCATCTGGGTCCATTGAAAGTCCCATGGACAGAACCTGTGACCTTCAGTGGGCCAGTTGGGATGTCTACTTCTGAAATTCAGTTCTTCCTGAATATGCCAAGGTTTGCAGTATTATGCTATGGGACTGTACAACATGTTTGAAAAATTGCAGAGTGTGCAGGAGTATAAATCTTGCAACTCTTTAAAGCAGCTATGTCTCAGAAGATACGGTTGCTTTAAAGAGGAGGGCAGTATTTTTATTGCTGCCTAAACTGGGTAGCCATGCAACCCGTATTATATAAATATAATTCTGTCCAGAAGACCAAGAGTTGCAGAGTATGAGTCTTACTACGATAGCTGAAGTAGCCTTTGGCCATTCTCTCTGGGGAGGCCGGGATTAAGGTCCCGATGAAAAAGTTGATGAAGGATACCATGATGACAAAGAAGAAGACAACCTGAGCCTGGAAAGAGAATCAAGAAGAGAAAAGATATAAAGACTTCATTCCCAGCTGGATCAACTTCCTGATCCTTGTGTCAACTTATAAAACATTCCTATACCTGTTTTAATAGTTGCCATTAAAAAGGGGGGGGGGATCTGGAAGAGCAGTTGAAAGTGGAAGTACATTCCAACTCTTATCTTTAAAAGATTGTAATTAAAATACCAGAGTTTTTGCCCTGAATATATTTAATTGGAGAACGTGAATGATGATACCCAGCCAGTGAAGATGCTCAATAGGAGAATCTGGTTTATGAGACACCCGGGGGGTGGGGAGGGAAACAGAGTCACACGGGACTGTAAATTATGTAAGCCAGAGTAGGCTTGTTGTCAGGATTCATACAGGGTAGTGCCAGTGTGTTGCCTCTAATGAATCCTTTGAAGGTTTTTGAAGTTTGGCTTGAGGATCATGATTTAATTAGAACGATTGCAGCAATTCTGACACCTGGATTTCATGGGAGTCTTTATTCAATATATATGGACTTTACCTGAATTTGATCAGTTATTTTCGTTGACTTGGTTAGATACAGGTAGTCCTCAACTTATGATCACAATTGAACCCAAAATTTACATTGCTATGTGGGACCTTTGTTCAGTTTTGTCCCATTTTATGACCTTTCTTGCCACAGTTGTTAAGTGAATCACTGCAGTTGTTAAATTAACAATGCGAATCTGGCTTCTCCATGCCTATCGGAAGGTCACAAAAGGTGATCACATTACCCCTAGGACACTGCAACCATCATAAATGCTATGCATCTGAATTTTGATCACATGACTGTGGGAATGCTGCAATGGTCATGAAAAAACAGTCATAAATCTCTTTTTTTCAGTACCATTGTAGCTTTGAATGGTCACTAAATCAACTGTTGTAAGTCAGGACTACCTGAATACCCTTTGCGCAGTTAAAATTGGCAAGGTTCTCTGGGTAGGCAGTGTAGCTTTGCAGTATCCAAAACTAAGATTTATCCTGAAATTTTACCCCATCTCCCTTTCTAATCTGAGGATAGTTTGATTATTTCTATAGAGATCCAAAAATCAACCACCTTTGCATAACTGATTTAATTTATTGTTTCCCTCCCTCAAGAGTTTTTGCCTAACAGTTGATACCACAATTCTGCTTGGCTCCTTTTTAAGATTTCAACAGCTAACAGCACTGCTTCTTGGCCTGTGCTGTTAATAACTTCAATCAGTTGTTGCTACCCAAAAAATGGGTATCAAAAAATGATATGATAGCAATCATATAATAAAGCATATGCCACAACATGAACAGCTTTGCCAGATAATTATCCATAGATCAGTGTTTAATATTCAGAAACAGGTCTGGCTGGTTTTCCTGTTCATAATCGTTTGAGAAACCTTCCCAAAATTGCCCACACTTTGGATTCAGTCCTTCAGATATCTGAAGGTTGTTCCTTCTGAAATTACCACATGATACTTCGATCCAACATGGAGACACAACCCACAATTCCTTGGCTTTCCTCAAACATCTTCTCTAACCACTAAGATCTACTCTCTCCTTTGGACTGGCTGCCCACCCCAACATTAACGGGTCTGCGCCATTACTTTTGCTTCCCATTCCATGCCAGCCAAAGCGATTCCAAGGAGGATGGTTACAGTAATCACACCCACGATGCGGATATCATTCGTTGGATCAGTCATCACGGCATCAAACTCCTGTGGAAAGACAGAAGGAGTGAACATTTCCTTCTTATCAGCTTCCTCCTTTAACAGCCTTCCAGATTCATTGCTGCTGCTATCCACAGATAGATTGATCTGATTAGCCCAACAATGCTGTGTGGGTGGTGGGAAGAAGCAGTGGGGGAAGGGAGGGAGGGGGGAGGGAGGGAGAAAGGAAAGGGAGGGAAGAGAGGGAGAGGGAAGGAAGGGAAAGAAGAAAGAAAGGGAGAGAAGGGAAGGAAGGAAGAGAGGAAACTGAAGGAAGAAAGGAAAGGAAGAGAAGAAGAGAGTTGTAGTGGTAGAGATAGAGGTTGAGGGAGGGAGGGAAGAAATTAAGGAAGAAAGGAAACAAATGAAAGGAAGAGAGAGAAGAAAGGAAGGGAGAAGGGGAGGGAGAGGGTAAAGAGTAGAGGAAAGGAGAGGAGAGGAGAGGAAAGGAAAGGAAAAAGGAATAAGCAAATCTGCTTTAGATATTGTAGAAGTATGAGATCTGTAAATTGGAAAGTAAAAATGGCTTTATCGGGAGCTCCAAGGAATCACCCCATAACTTGCAGAGATAACTTACTATTCACCAAAGTGCTAGAACAGTATTTCTTAATCTTACCAACTTTAATATATTTGGACTTCAACTTCCAGAATTCCCCAGCCAGCATGCATCCATTGTTACAGCATGCTTCCCATGCTGCTGAGGGATTCTGGGAATTGAAGTCCACATATCTTAAAGAGGGCAAGGTTGGGAAGCCCTGAGATAGATAAACAGAAAAAAAATAAGCATTGTTTTTTTAACACATACCACCAGCAGGTCCTTCACTGTTTCGGAGAAACCCACCACGTGCATAGCTACAGCCACAGCATTGGCAAAGGAGAAGAGAAGACCAATGGATCCACCAAGTTCTGGGCCCAAACTGCGAGAGATCAAGAAGTAGGTTCCCCCTATACCCAATATAAGCAAAATAAAGTCAGTTTTATTTTCCCTATCACCAGATCAGCCCTATTAGTGGAAAACAAATCACTTATTTTAAAAGTAATTTAAAATCAGAAGTAGAAGGTTTTGCACACTGGAGAAACTTTAATGCGAGGAATGTTTATTGTTGAACATTAACAAGGCTAAAATATATGAAGAATGGTTGCAGGAATTGGTTACATCTACTCTAGTGGAAAGAAGGATAGGGAGGACATTATAGCAGTCTACTAATATTTCCACAATGAAGAGGAGTCAAACTATTTTCCAAAGCACCTGAAGGCAAGACGAGAAGCAACAGATGGAAACTAATCAAGGAGAGAAGCAACCTAGGCATCTTCCTCCAGCAAAATTGGGCAAAATGTATCAAAATATACCATCCATCTGTTGGAAATGTACTCAAGAATACAGATCATATTATCATGTATGGTGGAAATGTAGAAAAACCCAAGAGCTTTGGCATAGAATTCAGAGGTGGCTTGAGATGACAGGGCAAAAAGTGGAATATAAACTGGGATTTTTCTTACCTGGAATTATAACAGAAAAATACAAACAAGAGATGATTTACTTAATAATACATGTGATCACCTCAGCAAGGTTAGCTTTTGCTCAAAAGTGGAATGATAAGGAAATTTCCAATGAAGATGAAGTATTAAAAAAGATTTGGACTTGTACTGAGATGGATAAATTAACTTTGGAAATAAAAGACAAAGACGAAACAAAATACTATAAAATATGGGATAAATTCTACCAATGGTGAAAAAAAGGAAGGGTCTGGAACTAAAAGATAGGAGGACTGGCAGAACAGATGAATAGAAATAGAAAATGTGGTATAAATGTATATAAAACATGTACCTTATGCCATAATATGTATGACAAACAGGATTGTCAGGATGATCACACCACGTCCAATGTTTTTAACAATTTATTCAATAAATTTGTTGTTTTAAAAAAAAGAGAGAGAACAACCTGGAACTAAGGAGAAACTTCCTAAGAACAATGTGAGAACAATGAATGAACAATCAATGAACAATGAACAATGTGAGAACAATGAACCAGTGGGACACCTTGCCTTCAGAAGTTGTGGGAGCTCCATCACTGGAGGCTTTTAAGAAGATATTGGATTGCCATTTGTCTGAAATGGTATAGGGTCTCCTGCTTGATCAGGCGGTATGCTGGGCTTTATTCTTAAATAACATGTTTACGACTCAGGTCCACATTTTATGAGTCTTTGCTTCTTCACTGAACTGTAAAATTCAGCAGGGCTTGGAAGGGACAGTTCCAGAGTCTGGAAGTCAGATTGAGAAGTCTAACAAGCATGTAGGAAGAGCACAAGGCCAAAGCAAGGGAACTAAAGTGTTCCTAAAGTGAGATCGAGCTACATAGGACAATCTGGCAGACTCTGGGTGGTTTAGAAGAACTAAGCAGGATTGGATATGGTTAACACGTGGGGCGGTAAAATTGATCTACCCTAGGGACATAATCTAGACTGGTAAATCTGTTTCACCAGGAAGTTGAGGGGGAACATTACAGAAAAAGACATTGCCCAACCCCTCCCCATAACTACATATGTATCTGCCTATGAAGTCACCATGAAATCAAGCACGACTTAAAAGAGATATCAGCTAACTTGTCGCTAATGCTGCCCAGGGAAAGTGAAACAAATCAGTGCTATGGGGTTGAGAAAAAGGTTGCATGGAAGAAAATGGGGATGAGGAACCAGAATTGGATCTTAAATAGTAATGAGACAGAACACAGAATAGTCTTGTAGTCCAACCCTTGCAGAAAACCCTATTCCAATTCTGGACAAACGTCTATCCAATGTCTCCTTAAATTTCTCCAGTGATGGAGCACCAATGACTTCTGAAGAGAAGTTGTTCCTCTGATTAATTGTTCTCAGTGTCGGGAAATTTCTGCTTATTTCTAGGTTGGATTTCTTCTTGGTAAGTTTCCACCCATCATTTCTTGCCCTGCATGAAGAAGCACCCATCGTGCTGGCTCTTGGCCTCTTTCCATCATAGTTCCTGGACTTTTCAAATGTTCTACATACCACTATCTTTAGCCATCTTCCTTCCAAATGTAAAGAAATATTACCTCGCCAGTGGTGGTATTCAATTTTTTTTACTACTGGTTTTGTGGGCATGGCTTGGTGAGTGTGGTGTGGTTTGGTAGATGTGGCATGGCTTGGTGGGCGTGGCTTGGTGGGCATGGCAGGGGAAGGATACTGTAAAATCCCACTTCCACTCCACTCCAGGGAAAATATACTGTAAAATCCCCATTCCCTCCCCACCCCGCTAACCTGCTTTCCAGCTCCATTCTCCTATCCAGGACAACAAAAGAAGACCCAGCAGATCAGCTGAGACTCCGATCAGCTGAAGAAGCAATGAATAGATGGTGGCAGGGCCAACCAGAGGTGGTATTTACCAATTCTCCGAATTACTCAAATTTCTGCTACCGGTTCTCAAGAACCTGTCAGAACTGGCTGAATACCACCTCTGCACTCAGCCACCCTTCCCCCTCAACCTCAATAGTTCATTTATCTGGTGTCTATTCTAGTTGGACCAGTTGGACCCCACAGGTTAACTTGATCTGGATTCCTTGGAATGTCCCACTCTAGAGCAATTGCATCCCCAGGTGAAGCAGGTCAAATAGGATTGAGAGGTGCAAGGACTGGGCAAGGAAATATTCTCTAGAATTAGAAGTCTCTAGTCCAGTGGTTTCTAAATGTGGCAACTTTTAGACTTGTGGACTTCAACTCCCAGAATTCCTCAGCCAGCTGGGCAACTAGTGTATGCAATTTTAGGACCTTGGCAGACTTGGGAATTCTGGGAGTTGAAGTTCACAGGCCCTAAAGTAGCCTTAATTGTCCACCCTTGCATTAAACTTATGCCAGCTGTGCTGAAGATGAAGAGTTTAAGTACCTTATAATAAGCTCTCACTCTTTTTTTAAAAAATGTCTGCATGTTCCTCTTTTTAAGCAGCTCCCCTGAACTCTATTCAGGGCCCCTTGAATTGGCTTCTTGGACTCTGACCAAGTTTGTACTTTGACTTTGTCTCTTTCTATGCCTCCTGACCTGGAACTCTTGATTACTTGGTATACTGCTTATAGGACAGCTTCATCTGAACTGCAGAAACCTGAATGGCCATTAGAGGGCAGCAAAGAGATAGACAGAGTATCCTAGGCCAGTAACTGAGCCAGAAAAGGGTTTGTAAGATTGTAATCCCAAAAGATTGTTTACCTGCTTTGACTTTGCCGTTGGTGGAAATTGCAGAGATGGAGAGACCAGTAATACTGGTCACCACAGAGGACATGAGAATGATCAACCAAGTTAACCCTGAAGAAACAAGGAACATAGTTTGGCACTCCGGAAGCATGGCTCTCTAACATCCATGGCCTAATGTATGTATTTAACAAACAGGTAAGTATTGTGGAGTTTTTTTGCAATACAGATAATGCTAATTTATTGACTGTCCTGTTTAGCAATCATTTAAAGCTATGATGGTGTTGAAAAAGTAATGTTATGATCAGTCCTCATATTTATGACCGTTGCAATATTCCTGTGATTGCCATTTTTGAGTTTCAAAATTCTGGCATGCAGTTTCAGAGAAGTCAGCAGTACATTTGCAATCACATGATGTCTGCTTAACAACCTGCCTGACTAATTTAATAACTTCTGGAGGAAATGAGGTCATAAGTTCATCACTGTCATGTGATGTCTTCCTTAATGACTGTGTTGCTTAGCAGCAGAGTTGCAGGCCCCAGTTGTGGTTCTTAAGCAAGGATTATTAAACTGTAATTATTCAGCTAAGACTATTACATTATTTCGGCCTTGTTTTCTCTCCATTTGAATGCAGCTTGATTCGTTTTTTATTACGTTAAACAATTTGTGAAGATGAATAGTCATTTTCTGCAGACAAAATACATTTGAATGTACAAAATGCAATCCCTGCATGTATAGGTAATCCTTGACTTATGACCACAATTGAGACCCATTTTTGTCACTAAGCGAGACAGCTGTTAAGTGAGTTTTGTCTCATTTTACAACTCTTCTTGCCACAGTTGTTAAGTGATCCACTAAAGCTGTTAAGTTAGTATCACCATTGCTAAGTGCATCTAACTTCCCATAGACTTTGCTTCTCAGAAGGTCACAAAAAGGGATCATGTGTCCCCAGAACACTACAACCGTCATAAATATGAATCAGTTGCCAAGCGCTGAAATTTTGATCACCTGAGCATAGGACTGCTGTGAAGGTCGTTAAGTGAGAAAAACGGTCATAAGTCACTTTTTTCAATGCCATTGTAACTTAAAACGGTCACTAAACAAATGGTTGTAAGTCTAGCAGTATTTGTACATGACATAAAAGTAGTTACAAACCCATATCAAGACTTGACTATATATGATTTAGGAACCTGTTTTTCAGTAGGGAGAAGGTGAAATCAAGAAAACAGTTGCTCCCAAAGGTGCTTTTTCATGAGGCAACTGGACTTTCTGGTTTTTCTTTGAAGATGTTTCACTTCTCAAGCAAGAAGCTTCTTCAACTCTGACTGGAACGTGACTCATTTAGTAATCAGAACTGAAGAAGCTTCTCAGATAAGAAGTGAAAGGTCTTCAAAGAAAAACCAGAAAGGCCTGTTGCCTCATGAAAAAAGCACCTTTGGGACAACCATGACCTGGATGACTGAGAATCTCCATAAAAATAGTCCCCCATTAATTCCACAAAGTTTCTTACCTATACCAGCCTGGGCCGTTATCCACGGCAAACGGAGATAAAGGATCACACCCCAAATATTCAACATGCATCGGATCTTCAGAGGAAAAAAAACATGAGTGAAAATCTGGGAGTGTTCACAAAGTCTCATATTATTAACTGCATTTTTATCTCATCTTTATTAGTTTTATAAATCACCCAAGACAATGAAGATACACCTAATATGGTTTCCTCCTCTTATTTCCTCACAACAACAACCTGTGAGGTGGGTTGGGCTGACACAGAGAGTGATTGGCTCAGTCACCCAGCCAGCTTTCATACCTGAAGCAGGACTGGACCTCCCAGTCTCCTGGTTTCTGAGATGATGCCAAAACCACTAGACCAAACTGGTTCTCATTGGCATGTTTGTTTTTAACTTAAAATTGTTAAGAAACCAGTAAATTAAGGATCCAACTCAATCGGTGGCATCCCTAGACTTTGTTTCTTCCCAATTGTGGTTCCTATGTTCCCACTGATCCCACCCCTCCTGGGTCAAATGGATTCACACATTGCATTGACAACTTTACCATAACTCCTGTCACCCAGCCAAATCGGATGGGCCTGGCTTCCGGTTCAGGGTCTTCCACATCTTTTTCTTCCCCATCCTTCGAACTAGATTCTATATTGGGGTCAGCACAGTCTGGGCCCCCAGGATATGCCTGCCCTTTCCCCTATTTAAACCAAAAGAGAAAATAAAGAAGAAAAGAAGTTGATATTAGATCCAAAGTGAATCTCCTAAAATTCTACATATTACATTTTATAGTTGCTCTCCTCTCTGGGGCTCTTCAAATACACTTAATTTTGGCTCTATTCTTTTCCCAAAGTGTGACTTTGTTGAAAAAGATAGATGCTCTTTTTGTGACCCATGGAGACTCAATGCACTGAGTTAAATCATGATTTATTTCAATCATGCAGAACAAAACAACTGAGTTCCTATACTATACAGTGCTGATTCGAGTTGGGGTTTGCTCATCCGTGATTTAGATTTTTAAAAATCAGTCCAAGCTACATGGTTTATAAAACCATATGGTTTGGCATGTAGGGCAGTGGTGGGATTCAAAAATTTTTACTATAGGTTCTGTGGGCGTGGCTTGGTGGGCATGGCTTGGCTTGGTGTGCGTGGCTTGGTGGGCATGGCATGGGAAGGATACTGAAAAATCTCCATTCCCTCACCACCCCACTAACCTGCTTTCCAGCTCCTTTCTCCTATGCAGGGCAACAAAAGAAGACAAAGAGATCAGCTGGGACTCGGGAGGCAGAGAATAGATGGGGGTGGAGCCAGTCAGATGTGGTATTTGCTGATTCTCTGAACTACTCAAAATTTCCACTACCGGTTCTCCAGAACTGGTCAGAATTTACTGAATACCACCTCTGATGTAGGGAGAAGCTAGCAAATTTTTATTCTGCATTCCACAATTTAGTGCACTGTATAAAAATAATCTGTTTCACACATGATCATAGGCCAAAATTGGCAATTTGGAAGACACAATGATTTGCTTTACACTTTGCACAAAGACATGGTTATTCTAATTACGATTTATTAAAGAAAATGCAACTGGCGGGGATCTCATAACAAATGAACCTCTAAAGCATGATTTGTAATGATGTTAAAAATCTGGCAGTTTGCTAAGTGTAAATCAACAAACCACCTTAGGGTTTAAATCAATGGTTGAGTCAATCTGAAATAATAGCAGAATAACAGAGTTGGAAGGAACTTTGGAAGTCTTTTAGTCCCAACTCCCTGCTCAAGCAAGAGACCGTTCCTGACAAGGGGTTGTCCAGTCTCTTCTTAATTTGGCAATTTTCTTAATAATTTGGCCATTTTAAGCCAGTTTGTAACTTAGTGTTTCATGTGAGCTCAGGCAACTGAAGTTTATTAAACCATGATTCAAAAAACCACTGTTAGGTGTGATATGTATAAAGTCTCTATAGCTAATGTTATCATGGAAAAGAAGGTCAACTTCTTTTCCCCTGATCATTATGGAAGAGGACCCTCTTACCGGTTCTGCATTCCTCAGCATGTCTAAAGTAGGCCGGATCTTCCGACGTCCAGGAGGTGCTGAGAGGGCATAAAACTCATAACGAGGACAAGCATCAATTGAAGTCTCATAATCGGGGGGTGCTGAAAGAGATCCGTTTTCTTCTGCTTGCGTGGAAGAAGGAAGATCTGGTTTAGGAGTGTGGTTGACTTGTTCCAAGGAGGGACCATTTTGTAATTTTCTAACTTTGAAACGTCCAAAAGAAAGGACAGTCTTATAGGATGAGGAATTTTCTTCCATGGCCTTCTTAGAATTGTTCCCACCTGCTAGGAAGAGAAAGAACAAATATTTGTTTATTTTTTTTCCTGCAAGGCTGCCTCCTTTGATTATATCCCCAATTTAACAAGCCAGGAGTTAGGAAGACATTCATGATTTGACCCATCCTGGGCCATCTGATTCAAGCCAGTATTTTAACTGCTACACTGTTTCTCTTACTAAGAGCTGAGGCTACAATTTAAGTTTAATCCTTGTTGAACAATTCCAGGACTTAGAAATGTATTCATGGGATAATTCTTCATCCCCAAATTTTAAACCACACAAGAGGGCCCTGAACAAGGTAGAAAATTTATCTTCATAGATATCCTTGTGCACACATGATGTATTTCTTGAGTAAGGGAAAAAGCTCTTGGCTGTAATTATACAGATGCTTCTTATTATAAGTCACCTACCCAATAATTGAACTTCTCTGACACATTAACCATGTATTTTAAAATACTGCAAAGGATTAGAATTTAGAATTAGAATTAGAAGAATTTATTCCATAATACAAGACAGATAAAAACATATAAAAGCTATTTTTAAAACACTCTTGTGATTTGGAATTTGGTATCTTGGATAAAGAGTTGTATAAAATTAAAACAAACCCACTGGATATTTACAAGTACATTTGGTTCTGCTAGTTCTCCTGGGAAAGGAAAAGTTATATATTGCTCATATTTTTTTCTGTGTATCTGTTCCTGAAAAACAGAAATGTGTGTTTTTAGATCAAAACTTAAGATTTCCATTCCAAAACACCCAGTTCAAAATAATTCATGCATGCTGTTAAGTGACACCAAAATGATTCAGCTTTCTATATAGTTTTTTCAGGTCTACTTCAACTATGTTCATCACAAAGCTCTCTCTACTTTTCTCTTTATTTTTACAGCTGAAAACTACTGCCTCTAAACTCAAGTCTGAACCTCTTGTTTCCATACAGCCATGAGATACATATTATGTTTTCTAATCCATTAAATAAAGGAAGAGTGGAAAAGGATAATCATCCATAATCAATCAAGCTTTATCTAGGTTATTGACCTGCATAAAATACTATTGCAGGATGGTAATTTACCACCATCTCTACAATGTGCAGTAGAAAATGAGCTAAATTTTAGTGCTGCTGCCACAACTATAAAACAGCATCACAAATATAAATCATTAAGACAACAGTGCAATATAGTACAGTTTAAAATAATGTGATATAATGTTAATATAAATTATAAAAAAAAACCTATGAAAAAAATAGCAAAACATCAGAAATATTAGCCAAAGAGTATACAAACATTGTATTGCTAAAATCTCCTGGTAAAAATATAATTAGTATTGATATTAAAACTATATAAGCTGTGATGAAATGGCAATAGAAAATGTTAGTATGCACTTTATAAAAAGCAATAGCGGTAAAAATGGCCCTGTTAAACAATTAGAAATAAAATCAATTACACAATAAAGTCAGTACACAATTAAAAGCACGGGCTTCATCTATTTTGGTCTTGATCAAAGTATTTTTCAATTTAGCACATCAGGCTATCAGATTTCCATCTTGTGAATTTTTCTAGGAAAAAGGAAGGAAAGAGGTATACTATCTAAGCTGAACTAATTCATTTACCTCTCAGGTAGGAACTACAGCAGCTCCCTTATAAGACCATATAGAAATATATCAAATCAGAGGTAAATCCCATTGAATTCAATGGATTTTCTTCCAGGAAAAAGAAAAAGCTGAAAGAAAACGTCAACATGCAAAATATTTAACTCTGTTCTAGTTATGTTACAGTATTAGTCCATGGAGAATATACCTCATATGAAAAAGATGAAATTAATTCAATCAGGTTAACAAATAAGAGCTTTGTGGTACTTTAAGGATGAATCTGATTTGTTGTGGTATAACTATCCACAAGACCACAAAAGTTAGCTATAATAAATTAACATTCTTTGGACTAGGCTGCAAGAGTAATCATTCTCTTATGCAATCATTCTCTTATTTAAGACTCAAAACTCTCATTTATGGGGGCAATCCGTTTTCCTAATAATTAAATATATGTATTAAATATAAAATTTAAACTAATTAACTATATTTATAAACTATATTTTAATATATTTCACATATTAAAATATATTTATTATTAGGATATTTATACCAACCTTGGTTTTTCATTCAGCAGTATTTATTTTTCCTTCCAAAAGATACAGGAATTGTAACAAGAATTATTTTCCTTAGGGATGGCCAAAAAACCAAATTAATTATATATACTATAAGTGAGTGAGACACAGAAAGAGAGAGACAGTAAAAATCTGTTTTCTCACATTTTTGTATTCGAATATTTCCAAGAACTGCCCTGAAAATAGATGCCTGAAAGGTTTACAATTCTGTTTCCCTCCAGGTGTGAAATTTGTCCTTCACTCCTCAAAGTCAAAATGGAAAGAAGTTCTCCAGCCTAGGATAGATGCTGCACTGGATTGCTTAAAACAGAGGATCAAGAGGAATAAAGGCAGAAAGCCTGAGACAGCAGGGAGCAGGTGAAGAACAGCAAAGACCCAAGGACTAGGAATGAGATCAGAAAGAAGTCCCAGAAACCAGGAGATGAGATGGGGGCTCAGGTGATTCTGTACCTGCTCCTTCAGCGTCTCCACACCAGTCCTTGATATCTTATCTCTCACCAGCAACAGGTTGACCTGCTATCTCTCCTGACTTATAAAGGCTCCTGATAAACACAGGCCCAGCTCTTCTAAACTGGACCCAACAGCTCCTGGCTGCCTTGATCCCTCCTATCCATCATCCACACCTCCACCCACCCCCCTCTCCAAATAGACAAACTTTCCAAATGCAAGAAGGAAAGATGGGGGGGAGGCAGTGGGGGGAAGGTTAGGGGTAGAATTGAAAGAACATCCTCCCCCTTTCTTGCACATAACATAAGAAGTTAAGGGCCCTGTTTGCTCGCCTTATCTCCTGCTCCTGCAGCGTTCTTTCCACTAGCCCATTTGTACAAGGCAATGGAAACTTAGAAAGACAATGGAAGGCTGGAGGAAGGCTGGAGCCTCAGGGATCTGTCTGGCTGGGTGTGTGGCTAGCCCGTGTGCAAGGGGTGGGAATCGGGGCAAAAAGCAGCAGGATCCAAGAATTCAGACTTCAGACTGAGTCTTGCAGGCAAGCTTAACCGAATGACAGAGTTGGAAGGGATCTTAGAGGTCTTCTAGTCCAATCCACTACTCAAGCAGGAGATCCTATAACATTTCAGACAAATGGCTGCCCAGTTTCTTTTTAAAAGTGTCCACTGATGGAGCACCCACAATTTCTGAAGGCAAGCTGTTCCACTGGTTAATTGTCCTCACTGTTAGGAAATTTCTCCTTGGTTCTAGATCCCTCCTCACCTTAATTAGTTTCCAGACACTGCTTCTTGTCTTCCCTTCTGGTGCTTTGGAAAATAGGTTGATCCCTTCTTCTTCTTTGTGGCAGCCCAATTATTAGAACACTTCTATCGTGTAGCCTCTAGTTCTTTTCACTAGATTAGACATACCCAATTCCTGCAACTATTCTTTGTATGCTTTAGCCTTCAGCCCATAATCATCTTTGTTGCTCTTCTCTGCACTCTTTCTGGAGTCTCAACATCTTTTTTTTAAATATTGTACTTCAGGTTAAGCCATGCTTCTCAGCCTTGCGAGTCCAGGGACTTGAACTACTCCTTAAGGCATGCGGTAGAGAAAAGAATGAGGCTAGGGTTTTGCTTAATTGATTTATATTCCAACTTTGGATCCAAAAAGGACAATCTAGATGGTGGAGAAGATCTGAATGAGCTGAAATATTATTAAAAAGAGAGACAGACTGACCTCAAAAAAGTCATTCTTTCAAAAAAAAACCCCTCACAAATAAATAAATAAATAAAACAGAGCGTATGGTGGAACAGACTTTGAAGTTAATTCAGGAAACTAAAGTGGATTGCACATCAACATGAACAGACGTGTTTGCCCTGATCTTACAAAAGTGTTTCTCAACTCATTGTACACAAACTACAGCTGGATATAGAGGCAGCTCAGGTGGGACAGTAAATCCTTAAAACCATACCGCTTTCCAAGTCTTCCCAATTGATAAATGTAATAACACAACACTTATAAAAAATGAACATATAGAGCTAGTGTTAAAGGAAACATTCTTTAAGTAAATTTTGCTCCATTTTATGACCTTTCTTGCCACAGAGTTGCTAAATGAATTTCTGCGTTGGATAAGTGAGGAACCTAGTTGTTAATTGAATTTGGCTTCCCCCTTGACTCTGCTTGTGAGAAGGTCGCAAAAGGGGGATCCCATGACTTTGTGACACAGCAACAGTCATAAATATGAACCAGTAGCCGAGCTCCTGAATTTTGATCATGTGATCATGGGGATGCTACAAAGGTGGTGGTTGTGGAAAAACAGTCCTAAGTCACACTTTTCAGTGCTGTGGTTGAATGGTCACTAAATGAATACTCGTAAGTTGAGGACTACCTGTAATGTGGAGAGAGAGAAGGTTTACTTTTCACTCACTGCAGAAAGCAAGATGGTGAACTCAAACTTAAAGGCCACACACAACAGGCACTATATAAATACCACACATGGAATAGCCCAAAGCACACAGTCTGCCAGAGAAAAGTTCCCTGAGAGATGGGATTCAGCACAAGTACCGAAAGCCCGGAAGGAAGACAAAACCTCCACTTCTAGTGACTGACGCAGATCGGATCCTGCAACATTATCCTGGGATATGTATATTCGCCTTCATTCATGAAACTTAGAAGCAAGAAGGTTTGTGGCAAAACTTTTTTTACCTGCTCCATAGTAAAAACTCTGGATTTTTCTGCTAGCACTTGTGATAACCAGAGGCCTGGTTTTTTTTAAAACCGAGCAAACAAGTTCTTGAAGATTTAGGCTGTTTCTTAACTTCCAACAACTTTTTTTCAAAAGGCAATTGGACTGAGTTTTTTTTTAAAAAAAGAGAACAGTCCAGTTGGCTTTGAAAAAAAAGCGCAGTTTTGAGGCAACTATGACCTGGATTACCGAAAATCTCCTTAGATCTTTAAAAGGGTGGGCTTCAACTCCCAGAATTGACTTACAAAGCTGATTTATGACTGGCTTTGCAAATCATGCTAAATCATGATAGGATTGAGTGGGACTTAGCTTAGAAGATTATGCCAACTGGGACAATATGATTTAAACCCCCTCTCCCCCATGTAATTATTACCAAACCTTGACTTAGCAAATATGCAAACCAGACAACCTTTCAGCCCTTTTCCCCTCAGAGGATTCTTAGGTAGATAAAATTAAAGGGGTATGTGTAGCTATATTGTTTTCAGCTATTAATACCTTTAAAGAAAGGTGAAAAGCATCTCTTATCCATGGAAGAGACAATTGTCTTAGCTGAGAGTTTCTTCTCTCCTTATCTGTTCTAGCATCCTGAGCTCTGGGTATAGAGATTCAGAATACATAACCATTAGCATTATAATAGTCTCATGTAAGTTCAGGGTGTGCCCAAAATAAGGATTTACTAGTTAGTTCCTTTTCCCCAAAAACTTTTTAAGTTTCAAAAGAAGATAAAATGCAAGGAAATATAAAAAATAAAAATAAAAAATAAAAGAAGGGTATCAAGAAGCCAAAATTGGGAATGCAAGAAAAGTGTAGAAAAGAGTAACTTCCAACTTTTTTTTGTGCAGATGCAAGAATAAAATATTTGTTTTGCCCTAAAATGAACTATAGCACACAATATTCCTACAATCGTAAACAGTTCTAACCCCCCAATCTCAGAGTTAAAAGTTTCATTTCTTTCACCTTCAAGCAAACAGTTCAAAATTGGTTTCCAAGCAGAAACGTAACTAGGCAAAGTCTTTTCTTTAATCAAAATAGTGAGTATCATCATCTCTGCTACTCCATGAACTGCATCATCCATTCTTCATTTGTGGGAATATGGAGTCTTCTGCCTCTATACCTATGAAAGACTTGTGCTATTTGCTTCATTGTCGTCCATAATTAGGACTGCAGAAAAAACAATACCAACCTGCCTTCAATCGAGGACAAGTCAACAAGAGGACTGTACGTGAAAATATTTACAAACCCCTCACATCCTGGACATAAACTGTTTCAACTCCATTCCTCAAAATGACGCTATAGAGCACTGCACACCAGAACAACTAGACACAAGGACAGATTTTTCCCAAATGTCATCACTCTGTTAAACAAATAATTCTCTCAATACTGTCCAACTATTTATAAAGTCTGTACTACTATTACTATTAATCTACTCATCACTCCTTATCACCCATCCCCTCCCACTTGTGACTGTATGACTGTAACTTTGTCGCTTGTATCCTTACGATTTATATTGACTGTTTCCTAGCATGATTTGATTGCTTATTGTATTCAACCCTAAGTGTTGCACCTGATGATTCTTGACCCTTGACGAATGTATGTTTTCTTTTATGGACACTGAGAGTATTTGCACCAAGACAAATTCCTTATATGTCCAATCACACTTGGCCAATAAAAGAATTCAAATTCTAATTGTCAACACCTCAATTCCTCTCCCTTTCCTGCTCTGCAATGAAGTTGATAAAATACATGATTTTTAGCCATTTTACATTCATTTGTTTGGCTTATTCCAATTTAAGATGACAATTCCTGGAAGCAAAATGTCCTGAGTATTTTTAGCTAGCTCAATTAAATGAGCATCAAGGTTTTGGGGAGGGCAGGACAAAGTCCCAACTAAAGAAATTCCAAAGATTTGTTAGTATTTTTCCTTGAAAGTTCCTGGACATTGTTCCATTAGATAGATTGTATGGTAGTGGATCTCAGTTTTACTTTCCTTGGGACTCACTAATTATTCCAAAAGCTTTGTCCCACCAAGATAAAAATGAGTCCATAAGAACTGAACAGTTGTTAGATAAGGATAATTGTCCTGCTGTATAAGGGTAATGGTCTCATGGATCAACATTCTGGGTCTAACCATGCCAGTTGGATGCACAGAACTGGAACAAAAGTGCAGAGAAAGAGTGCAGAGGAGACCAACCAAGATGATTAGGGGACTGGAGGCTGAAACATACAATGAATGATTGCAGGAACTGGGCATGGCTTGTCTAGTGAAGTGAAGGACCAGGGGAGACATGACAGCAGTCTTCCAATATATGAAGAGTTGCCATGGAGAGGGGAGGGTGGTTAAGCTATTTTCCAAGGCACCCAAAGACTAGATAAGGAGTAACAGATGGAAGCTGATCAAGGAGAGATTCAACCTGGAAATAAGGAGAAATTTTCTGACAGTGAGAACAATCCACCAATGGAACAGAAGTTGCCTTCGGAAGTTGTGGGAGCTTCATCACTGGAAGCTTTCAAGAAGAGATTGGACTGCCCTCTGTCAGAAATGGTGTAGGGTCTCCTGCTTGGGTAGGGGGTTGGATTAGATGGCCTACAAGGTTACTTCCAACCTTGTTAATCTGTTAAAAAGAGTCCCTTTTCCCACAGTGAAATCCACTTAGAAGATGTCATTATAAGTAGCTGTGAAAGACTAAACCAGAATCTCTCAACCTCAGTAACTTTAAAATGGGTTGACTTCAACTCCAAGAATTCCCCAACCTGCATGGTTCACTCAGCAGGTAATAAGGATTGCAGAACCATAATGGGCAGCTTTTTAAAAGAGACTGGATAGCCATTTGTCTGAAATGATATAAGTCTCTTGCCTGAGCTCTCTCTTCTGTTATTCTGTTATTAATTATGACTTCCATATTATAATAATTAAATCTACACAGTACAGTTTGCCAAAATCAGATTTAGTCTGTCTTAATGTGATGAATGAACAAGTCCAATAACCTATTTCAATGTTACCTATGGATCTTCTTGGATGAATATGGAGTTGAACCTGGTGTCTTATCCAAAAGTCTTAAGCGCTTCACCGTATTGTGTGACTGAGATCGCTTTGCCAAATAACCAGTAACTCAAACTCTAAATAAAGCAATTGAAATAAGTAAGTAAATATTCCAACTGCTCTTTTAATTACCACACCTTTAACAACAATATGGAAAAAATATTCAAATTAAACTTTGCATGAAAGCAAGACAAAACACGTGTTTGATTGTTCCTTTACCAAAGGCTCCAGTTTCAAGCAGGAGAGGAGAAAGCAATTGGCAATGGGTGGGATCCAACTGGTGTAACTACTGGTTCGGTGATTTTACATTTTGCGTAAAAGGTGGAAACTAACCAAAGAGAGAAACAACCTGGAATTAAGGAGAAACTTCCTAAGAGGGAGGATAATTAACCAGTAGAACAGCTTGCCTTCAAAACAATAATGTTTTAAAGAAAAGCTGGACCTTAACTTGTCTGAAATGGTGTAGGATCTCCTGCTGAGCAGGGGCCAGCTTTATGCTGATTCTGATTTTGATTTAGACAAGGCACTGCTGAAACCCTTAGCTAAGGCAGGTCCTTCTCCTCTCTACCACCCCCCATGCCATTATTTTTGAATACCCTGTTGGCAGGTGTGATTATTTCTTATTTATTTATTTATGTTTTGGGTGATTAGGAAACTCTTTATCTTTTTACACCAGGACTGAAGAGGGTGTTTATCTTTTTGCATATCTCTTCTGAAGTTCACAGAGAACAGAATTAAATCAATCTCTGAAAGGAAGTCTTTCATGCCATGCCATGCCTTGCTCTTTTTGATATATCTCCTGGCAATAAGGGGATTGCCCTAAAGTGGGTGGGGTGAGGTGCAGTGGGGTGGGGTGGGGTGCTTGGAAATAATTTTCTTAAAATTTCCCTTTCTTGAGCAACACCACTAATGTCTTTTTGGCAAGATAGCTGAGTTGGTATATCATAGTACAAAGGAAAAACCTAATGAAGATTCATCTGGTATAATTCACCAATTCTAATGAGCTTTCCAACAAATATATTATTCCTCCACTTTGGAAATACAATAACAAACCTAAACGAAGACAAGTGAATATTCAATATAGATTCAGAAATGGGAAATTGACTATTCATTTTTTATTTATTTTTTAAATTATTTGTATTTTTCCCACCTTTATTATTTTTGCAAATACCTCAAGAAGATGAACATATCCAACACACCTTCTTCCTTTTCTCCCCCACAATAACTACCCTGTGAGGTGGATTGAATTGAGAGAAAGTGGTTATCCCAAAATTACCCAGCTGGCTTTCATGGCTAAGATAGGACTTGAACTCACAGTCTCCTGCTCTTTAGCCTGGTTCCTTAACCATTATACCAAACTAGATCTCTCAAGTCAAGATGGCAAACATGTACAACACACCTTCTTCCACCTATGTTCCTCACAGCAATCCTATGAGGTGGGTTGGGTTGAAAGAGAGTGATTGATCCAAAGTCATCCAGCTGACTTTCATGGCTGAGGCGGGACTTGAACTCACAATTTGCTAACTTCTCATATCTTAATCACTATATCAAACTGGCTCTATTCATACAAAGAAAAAAAAATGCAGAATGAAATGAAGATAGAGTGAAATAAGACACTGTAGAATTGCATACATACCTTTCCTTTTTCGAAAAACCATTCCCTAAAGAAATGTTTTGCTAAGTCATTGTTTGCAGGTTAACTTTACACAACATGTAGCGAGGTACACTGTGATTTGCAAATCATAACACCTGTATTTGCATGCCAAAATAAAGCCAAAACCAAACAACAGTATTTATGACCTAGAATGATCTCAGCCAAAGGATCTGCATATCAAAACACTCAAATTTAATTGTAATATATTGTATATATACACACATACATTTCCATGGTAAGTCAATAAAATGTTGGATATACAATTGTACTACAATTAATATCACTGTGGGGTAATGTCACTTTGCTGTTGCTGATTAACAACTATTTAAAACAACCTGAACTAAAAATTGATTACTAGTGGAATATGAGTCAGTGATGTCAAATAGCTACAAAAAAAGTCAGATGCATTTCCATAACACGAGTATTGTTTCCCAATCATGGGAAGTCACAATTCCACTTTTTCTCACACTCTAGAATCCTTCCTTGAGTATTGCATTTAATCTTGGGAACACCATTTTAAGAAAGATTGATATAAATTGCAACAGATATGGCAAAAAGCAACAATCTGAGGATTGGAAACTATATTCTGTGAATAACTTTAAACAAACTAGAATGTTTGGTTTCAAAAAAGACCACAACTGGAGTACTATATCCATTACAAAGAAGATGTTGAGACTTTGGGAAAAGTGCAGAGAAGTGTAACTAAGACAATTAAAGGCTGGAGACTAAAAAGAATGTTTGAAAGATTTGGGTATGGCTAATTTAGAGAAAATACGAACTAGGGTGACATGATGGCACCATTTCAGTATTTGAGAAATTGCCACAAAGAGGAGAGAGTTAGCTTATTTAGCAAAGCACCAGAGGGGAGGACAAGAAACAGTGAATGGAAACTAATCAAGGAGAGAAGCAAAATGGAATTAAGGAGAAACTTCCTCACAGTGAGGACAATTAACCAGTGGAACAGCTTGTCTTCAGAAGCTGTGGGTGCTTCATCACTGGAGACTTTTAAGAAGTGGCTGGACAGCCACTTTCTGAAATGGTATAGGGCCATGATGGCAAACCTGTGGCACGCATGCTGGAAGTGGCACACAGAGCTATCTCTCTGGGCACAGCAGCCATTGCCTATTGCTCTTCCAGGTTCTGGCACATGCATGCACATCAGCAAGTTGGTCTTTGTGCATGCAGGAATGTTGGCAACCAGAAGAGCAGCTCGCCAGCGTGCATGTGCATGCCGGGAAACTGAGCTTCCAGTTTCCAGCGCAACTGGTCTTCGTGTTTGCATGCACACCAGAAACTGGAAGACCAGTTGGCTGGCCCGCATGTATATCCCGGAAACTGCAACCTCAGCTTCCTGGTATGCGCATGCATGCCAGAGTACTGCTCTTCAGTTTCCAGCGCTCTAGTGTGTATGTGCTGGGGAGCTGATCTTCTGGTTTCTGCTGGTCCCACATGCATTCCTGTTTTGGCACTCAGTGCCGAAAAGGTTCGCCAACACTGGTATAAGGTCTCACGCTTGAGTAGGGGGTTGGACTAGAAGACTCCCAGGTTCCTTCCAGCTCTAAATTGAATTGAAAAATGTGAAAAGTGAGAAGGGATATGGGAGCATTCTTCACCTATTTGGACAATGCTTACAGAAAGTGCTTCAGTTCTGCTCTATCCTGTTTCAGAATGCAGGGTTTAGAAGTTACAATTGCCCCTCTCAAAAAAAAAAAAATTCATTTCAGCAATTGAACCAATGATCCAGAGTGGTCATGTGGATGTGTTCAAATGGAAGGCAGGCGATCATGTTTTGGAGATGCTTCCCAAGGCAAGGAGATTTAGGGTTAACAAAGTTGAAAGACACTTTGGAGGAGTTCTAGTCCAGTGCTTCTCAACTGGGTAACTTTAAGATGCATGGACTTCAATGCTCAGAATTCCCCAGCTAGCCCATGTTCCACCACCTGAGATTTTTAAGAAGAGATCAGACAGCCATTTGTCTGAAATGGTATAGGGTCTCTTGCTTATGCAAGGGGTTGTGTTATGTATTCAAATGGTATACTCGAAATCCCCGGGCCTTGATTGGCCAAGGCACGGGGATTTCTGATTGGCCAGGCGAGCCGCGCTGATTGGCCCGATTGAAGTCTCCCGCGATTGGTGCAAACCAAGAGCGGGAGACTTGAATCGCTGCCATTGGCCGCGGCCGCCTTGCGAAAGGTATAAAAGCCGCGGGCTTTTTACCTTTCGCCGGTTCGGTTCTCCCTTTGTTAATAAAGAGCTTTGCATGAAAGTCACCGACTCTAATCGTCTTTTTGCGGACACGACACTGGCGACGAGGGTGGGATCTCGCCCCTGAACCGAACCCCGTGTCCAAGAACCAGTTCCAGCGCGAAGATGGCGAAAATAGCACCGCCCGCCCCGTTCAACCCTGCGGCCGAGGACTGGGAATCATACTCGGATCGATTCCGGATGTACCTGGAATGCGCCGGGATGAAGGACGCCCCGGCCCCGCTAAAACGCGCCGTCTTTCTCACACACTGCGGACCAGAGGTCTTCCAAATGGCCAAAGCCTTGGCCAAGCCAGCAGACGTCACAGCCATGGACTGGGACGTCCTGGAACCCATACTACGGTGCCATTACGCTCCCGAAGTCCCCATCCTGATACGGCGCAACGAGTTCTACCGCCGAAACCAGAAACCAGACGAAAAATTGAGCGATTTCGTCGCAGAACTTCGGCGCCTAGGAGGACTCTGTGAGTTCGAGGGTCTCAACAGTCTCATAAGAGACCGCTTCGTACTCGGGTTATGGGATCCTACACTTCAGAGCCGACTTATGGCCAAGGGCGACATCAGCCTAGCCAATGCCCTTACAGCAGCCGCAGCCGCTGAAGCAACGCGCACGTCGGCAGACAGCATGCGAAGATCTGACGCGAAGGGCGGAAACAACAACCCGGCAAGGTCGGCCGATGCAAGAAGTGAAGCAACCGCACACTACGGTGAATACCAGTCAAACTCCAGCACGTCAGAAGACGAGGAGGACATTCACCGAGTACAGACGGTACGCGGCGACCAACGAAGCCGAAAAGGTCGCAAGTCGAGGACCAGTTGCGCCGGGTGCGGCGGCGACCACCCCAGGTCAGAATGCCGATTTTTTGACTCTATCTGTAGGCATTGTGAACGAAGGGGTCACATCGCCCGAGTTTGCCGCCAAAAGAAGACTCGCAGCCCGCCCAAATGGGAACAGCACGACAGACGGAGAGACAACTCCCCGCCCAGAACCAGAGAACGCCAGCCAGACGGTCGATGGGACCGCGCGCAACGATCTCAAAGAAGCGGCGACGGTCGACGAAAAGAAGAAACCCACCAGACGGTGACCATCGGCACGCCATCTCCGACGGCGCCAGAAAGGTACATGTAGAAGTACATATAGAAGGCCAGCCATGCAAGATGGAAGTGGACTCTGGGTCCTACCTTTCCATGATTGCATGGCGCGAAATCAAAAGACTGGTGCCTACTCTACAAAAGAGAAACGTGCACACACAAAAGATCATCATTAAAGACTACCAAGGGAACCGTGTCCCGGTAGTGGGCACCAAGAATTTCAACATAACTTACAAAGGCCACACTGAACAACTACCACTCACAATCGTCGATCGCGACCGCCCAAGCCTACTGGGTCTACAATGGTTCGCCCCGCTTAACATCGCGCTGACAGGTGTCAACCAAGTCACCATCGAAGCTTGGGAACAGCGGCTAACCCAGGAGTTCCAGGAGGTGTTCGATGGAGGTTTGGGCAAGTACCAGGGGCCCCTTATCTCGTTTGACTTAGACCCAAGGGTTCCCCCTAAGAGACTTAAACCTAGAAGGGTACCGTTTGCATTAAAACCAAAGATTGACGAGCAGCTCGACAAGCTCGTCAAACAAGGGGTATTGCAACCGATAGACCATGCCAGATGGGAAACCCCTATAGTGACCCCAGTAAAACCAGACGGGTCCGTGAGAATTTGCGGGGACTATAAGGCCACCCTAAATGACGCATTACAACAAAGCGCCTACCCAGTCCCTATAGTACAACATTTACTACACTCGCTAGGAGGGGGCAAAGTCTTTGCAAAACTCGACCTTGCCCAGGCATATCAGCAACTACCTGTAGACGAGAAAACGGCGGAAGCCCAAACAATAGTAACCCATCGAGGGGCTTTTAAGTGTAACCGGCTCCAATTTGGAGTCAGCGTGGCACCAGGCATTTTTCAAAGCCTGATGGAACGTTTGTTACAGGGCATAAAAGGGGTGGTGCCCTATTTTGATGACGTATTAATTGCGGCGCCAAATGAAGCCGAATTAGAGAACCGACTCAGACAAGTCTTAACAAAATTTAAAGAAACAGGACTTAAAGTTAAGCGAGAAAAATGCAATCTTTGTACAAAGCAAGTAGAGTTTTTGGGCTATCTCCTAGACCAGAAGGGCATTCACCCTACAACTAAAAAAGTAAAAGCCATCAAGGAAGCCCCCACCCCAAAATCCAAAACGGAATTACAAGCGTTCCTAGGATTACTAAATTTCTATAATGTTTTCCTACCTCAAAAGGCAACGGCGGCGGAGCCCTTACATAGACTCCTAGACAAGAAGGCAGCCTGGACTTGGGGGAGGCGAGAACAAACCGCTTTTCAAAGAACCAAGGACCTCCTCACCTCCGACGCTGTCCTGATGCAATTTAGTGAGACCTTACCCCTAGCTGTCACTTGCGACGCATCACCCTTCGGCGTCGGCGCTGTCCTCAGCCACACCCTCCCAGACCAGAGAGAAGCACCCATCGCCTTTTTTTCCAGAACTCTGACCAAACCAGAGCGCAACTATAGCCAGCTGGACAAGGAAGCTTTGGCTATAGTTGCCACCGTTAAACGTTTTCATGAATACTTGTACGGCCGCCCGTTCACCATCGTGACGGATCACAAGCCTCTGCTGGGCATCCTCGCGGGAAACCGAGCCACTCCCAACATCTTGTCACCCCGAATGACAAGATGGTCGGAATTCCTGGCAGCCTACAATTACGAACTGCTACACAAGCCAGGTAAGAAAACCTCGCACGCGGACGCTTTAAGCCGCTCGCCCTTACCTGACTCAGAACCTGACCCAGCACCAACAACAAATACCTTGAGCATAGAAAGTTTACCTATTACCGCATCCGACATTGCCAGAGAAACCATTAAGGACAGGCGTCTGGCACGAATCTTGCACTGGTTAGAAAAAGGCTGGCCGGATAAGGACAGTGACGAGACTTTTAAAACATTCCGCCAGCGCCAGACCGAACTGTCACTCCTGAGAGGATGCATTCTATGGGGTAACCGGGTGGTAATTCCAGATAGATTGCAAGAAAAAGTCTTGAGGATGCTACATGAGGGTCATCCTGGCATCGTCAGGACTAAAGCCCTGGCCAGAAGCTACGCTTGGTGGCCAGGGATAGACAAGCAAATTGAGGCATGGGTCGCCAAATGCCACCGATGCCAGGAGACCAGATCCAGCCCATCCGCAGCACCCATACGGGATTGGGAAACACCACGGGGGCCCTGGTCCAGAATCCATCTTGACTTTGCGGGCCCCACAAATGGACATACATTTTTAATCACAGTCGACGCATATTCCAATTGGCTGGAAGTCAGCGACATGAAGTCCACTACCACAGAGGCCGTCATTAAAGAACTGTGTAAACTGTTTTCCACTCACGGCCTCCCAGACGTCGTCGTCTCAGACAACGGACCCCAGTTCACGTCCATCGAGTTTGAACGGTTCCTGGCGGAAAGAGGTATCCGCCACGCATTAACAGCACCGGCGCATCCGGCGGCGAACGGTAGGGCGGAACGGATGGTCCAGTTTACAAAAAAGACCCTCAGGAAAATGGACCACGGGGAGATCAACGACAAAATCAACCGCCTACTATTCATACAACACATCACTCCCAACACTACGACCAACAAGAGTCCGGCAGAGCTGTTGATGGGCAGAAAGCTGAGGTCTCCACTTGACAGACTGCACCCGACTTACAACCCGGAGCAGCCCCCGGACTCCAGCTCCAGGTTCCAGACATTTAACCCAGGTGACCTGGTATACGCAAAAAACATGACGGGGGACCCCCTATGGATCCCAGCCGTCATAACACAAGTCACTGGTCCAAAGTCGTACCGGCTCCAAACCACGGATGGGCGAGCCTGGAAACGGCACATCGACCAATTAAGGTCCCGAACGGCGACTGACCTCAACCCCCAAGAAACGAACCAAGGGGGGAGGGAATACCCGGAGAGACAATCGCAAAATAAAATAAACCAAAAATACTCACCAGAAAACAGCCATCGCGAGTCCCCTCCGGAGAAGAACCGTCTGGCCAGCTCTACCGACTCGGAGAAGCCAAGCGGGAGCGGCGAAATCCGCAGCTCAACCGACCCGGTAGGCCCAGGCGGGAGCCGCGGCGAAGGAACCGGCCCGATCATCCAGCCGGTTCGCGCAGAGGCAGGAGCAGCCAAAGGAACGACCGCTCCGGCCGAGTTACAACAGAAAAGTGAGTTGCGCAGGTCAACTAGGACTCGACGGAGCCCCGCCTACCTGCGTGACTACACCACCTGACGGACCATACCAAGGGGGGAGGGGTGTTATGTATTCAAATGGTATACTCGAAATCCCCGGGCCTTGATTGGCCAAGGCACGGGGATTTCTGATTGGCCAGGCGAGCCGCGCTGATTGGCCCGATTGAAGTCTCCCGCGATTGGTGCAAACCAAGAGCGGGAGACTTGAATCGCTGCCATTGGCCGCGGCCGCCTTGCGAAAGGTATAAAAGCCGCGGGCTTTTTACCTTTCGCCGGTTCGGTTCTCCCTTTGTTAATAAAGAGCTTTGCATGAAAGTCACCGACTCTAATCGTCTTTTTGCGGACACGACAGGTTGCACTAGATAAAACCTCCAAGGACCTTTCCAATTCTTGTAATTCTGACCCCAAACATCACATTGTTTTTTATTTTTGGTTTTTTTTAAGTTCAGTGGAGATACATTTCAGGAGTGCAGGTCCATCTGCCGTTGAACTGAAAGTTGTGGTCATGTGCAAAAGCATTTTTTTGATCAGGCAAAATGGAAGAGTTAGAATTTATTAGAGGGTACAACATTTCTTTTTCTAAATTAAACAGGGGGGGGATTCTTATCACTTTGCATATGTGCATTACCCAACAGCACAAGAATGTCTCGCTCACACCCATGTTCTGAGGTGTTAATAGCCCGTATAATCTTTAGCAATTCTCCCTATCTGATCTACTTCTTTCTTTTGTTTTTATTTATAGGTCCTCTGTGAGACTGTGACCATCATAAATGAAGGTCTTTACAATGGCACAAACTCTGGCTAAGTCTAGTGTCCCGATAGACACTAGTCTATCGGGAACTGAATTGTGCTTTGCAGACCAAACCCAGTTTACTTTGCTTCGCACAGCTCTCTGAACCGCCAAATTCAACATGTAGAAATCCAGAAGTACAGAAGGCAATTGTCAATTATACCAACCACAACTGTGGGTTGGGGGTGGAGGGGCGGAGGAAAATCAGTGCCTTTGCTCTTTTTGTTGTAGGAGGTTCAATAAGAAGTTGCTTTCTGAGCAATCCATAATTTTGTTGGGGATATCTTGCATCATGTGCAGTGGAAGTGGGACAAAGCTTTTTTTTTACCCCGGGGTCACGTTGGTTAGAGGAGGAAGAGGAGGATGAGGAGGAATTGCAAGAAGGCAGGTACATGGAAATATATAAATTAATAATAAACTTGCACACCTTCCAAACAGAGATATCCATGCTGATCCCATTCCTGGATTGCTAGAACAAAAATGGAAGCATTTTGACTCTTTCCTCAGAAAACCAGAATTTTCTGGTTTTCTGAGGAATTGTCTTGCAATTTCCCATTTCTGGGTTCATAGATTATTTTGAGGTCCTCTCTGCATGCTTCTTGTTTAGGCAGATATCTGACTGTTGTATTAAGAGCAGCAAAGTCTATGCAAACTGGCGCAGAGACCTTCTAATGACAGATGACAACAGACAGAGATCTTGTGGGATCTTTCTTGGGGCACATCCCACTGACTTTACTGAAGAGGGTGTAAACATCTACAGCATTCAATCTTCTATCTAGACAGAAAAAGAGCTAATTGATAGAACTGTGTATTAGAATTTATAAGGACTTCTGGGAAAAAAATCTGCGAACTTTATATAGACATCAGGAAGGACATCTGGCCAGTAAATGCACAGCTCCATCCAGTCGCCTCAATTCTACCCCGAAAAGGGACTATAGGGTTGCAAAAAGGGAGATATTGAGTAAGGACTACATATACAGATTGCAAAAATTAGATGAGATTTTGAAAACTAACTTTTTGTTACAATCTAGTGAGCATCTAGAGTTTTGCGACTGAGAAAAGGTAGTCCTGTGTTACACCATGTTGATTAATTGGTTAAATTAATGGATTAACAGAAATATTTTTATCCATCCAATAGACTTCTCTGAATGGGGCTATTTGTTTGTTGTTTATTTATCATTTTTATCCTGCCTGTTATTACTTTATAAATAACTCAAGGTGGCAAACATATCTAATACTCCTTCCTCATCCAACAACAACCCTGTGAGGTGGGCTGGGCTGAGAGACAGTGACTGGCTCAAGGTCACCCAGTTGGCTTTCGTGCCTGAGGCTGGACTAGAACTCAGTCTCCTAGTGATTGGCCCAAATTTATCCAGCTGCTTTTCATGATTTTTAAAGAAACTTTATTAATCTTTTATAATTTTAAAAAGACAAACAGAAATATAAATCTTATAACATCAACAGTTTGTGACATTCATCTTATATTAATATTTTGTACATTATTTACAAATATATAGAATTTGTGCGGATATAAATCATTAACTTATCTAGTGCTTATCCCTATTTATTTACAATCCATTTATCTATCCAACAATCTATCTCTGCTCAATCCAATTATACCATTTTTCAGCCGCTTTTCATGTTTAAGGCAAGCCTAGAACTCACAGTCTTCTGATTTGTAGGCCAGCACCTTAACCACTCCACTAAACTAACTTTTTACTTATTTCCCTCTCTAGTTCTCTTATAAATTTAATGGTTTTGTACTATTAAAGTATCACAGTTAGTCAAGGTACCCTTCTAGGATTTTGTCCTGCAATTCTGGAAAAATTAAGGTTATTTTTGAGTAAAGGGAGCACTAGTGACTGTCTTGAGGCAAAGCCTCGAGAAATGACAGAACACTGTTGATTTTATTTCACAGAAATATTTCAAAATGAACAGGAAACAGATGCAGATACCATATCAGGAAAACTTTGATTCTTCCACAACATCTGACGTGGGTATGTCACATGACATTTGTGTCATCTATGATTTCATTTTTTGTAGAAATACTTGTTCCCCAAGAAACCTGATGGGGAACAGGAATATGATCTGAAGTTAATTTTGGAAATTCCCATTTTATGTTCAGAATCACAATTATCTGCAATAACATCGTCACACTATTATTGTTGTGCAACCTCATTTCACTGTCTACCAGGTGACAGTAGTCTGACTATTCTTTAAAGCAATTTTGAAAATTTTGAGATGTGTGGATTTCAATTCCCAGAATTCTGGCACTCAAAGTTCTCATATCTTCTGGCTGGGGAATTTTGGAAGTCCACAATCTTAAAGTTACCAAGGTTGAGAACACTGCCTTAAGTAGTGTTGCTTTATTAATGCAAACTTTTATGCAGATAACTATCATTCATTATATTAAATTAAATTTTACAAGGTGTACCGCTAAGTGTTTAAATCTTCTTCCAGCCTGTGAAATCACAAAGTGTCAGAGGTTAGCTTAGCTTAATTGTTTGGAGAATTTATGTGGCCACCTCAACATGAGCAAAGGAACTCTGGGCAGCTTATAACAGAAAACAAGCTGAGACAACAAAAAGTCACTAATAATCAGTAATCAATAAGAAGTGACCTGTCTCATATTCATACTTTCTCTCAATGGGAACTTTACTCATTCTGGCCTCAATGCCCAGGGAGAATAATCAAATTAAAGGCTTTCTAAAGCAGGGGTCTCCAACCTTGGCAACTTAAGACTTGTGGACAAAGTTCCTCAGCCAACTCTCGGAGTTGAAGTCCACAAGTCTTAAAGTTGCCCAGGTTGGAGACCCCTGTTCTAAAGGACCACAGTGTTAGGACCATCCAAACATCAAGATGGGTAGGAACCTTTTTCCATAAGGTAGGTGCTGTGTTCAAAGACTGACAGCGGTCCTCACTCCGGTCCGCTGCCTGCACGGGAGCGCCGACCGCTCCCATTGGTTGATGCCGTTTGACAGCCGGCTATAAAAGGAGCTGTCAAACGGCATCAGCTGTTGCCAGTTAGCCACGGCAGCCGCGGCAACCCTTTATTTGTTGAATAAAGCCTGTTAAAAGTCAAGCCTGTGTCCATCTCAGTCTCTACTGCAGCTCTACAACACTGGCGATGAGGGCGGGAAATGATAAGAGACAACCAGGCGAAGACAGCTGAGCACAGTCACTCTCAAAAAGAGCTGAAGCCGCTAAGAGCTGAATAACATCACCGCCGCTGATGCTCTCCACGAGTGCGAAGTTCAAACTCCCCAGCTGAGGAGTCAGATGCTGCCTGACAGGCGCAGCCACAAGCGCTTTTCTAAAAGCGCAAATTTAAAGCTCCCTCACCTGAGGAGATCGATGCTGCCACTTCAAGATGGGTTCAAACGCGACATTCCCTCCATTCCAGCCGACAGGCGAAACGTGAGAGTCGTATATGAACCGGTTCGAGTGTTTTCTAAATGCGATTGACCTGACAGAAGCCACCAACCTGAGGAAAAGATTCTATTTTCTGAGCTTCTGTGGAGCTGCTGTTTTTGATACAGCCTCCGCACTAGTATCCCTGTGCTCTGTGAAGGCTATTCCCTGAGAGGAGTTGCAGGGAATCCTGTCTAACCACTACTCCCCCAAGCCCTTTCAAATAGCTAGGAGACTGGCTTTTAGAAGGAGAGTTCAGGCTAAGGGGGAAACCTTTAGTCATATATGGCAGCCTTAAGATCAGCTGCCATACACTGTGGTTTTAGAGATTACCTGGAAGACATGCTGCTTGACCAAATTGTAGGAGGGGTTAGAGACCTAAAGCTACAGAGGCGGTTACTAGCAAAAAAGGACTTAACCCTAGCCTTAGCCATAGAAGAAGCTCAGGCTGCTGAGCTGCCTGAGCTGTCAGCAGCTGAGATTCAGGGAAACCCCATTAAGCAAGGAAGCGCTACCATTCACTTTGATGAGATTTCCCCAGAGGAGGAACCACTTGACATAAACCGTCTCAGACAACCAAGACCTCCTCCAGAGATGCCAAGGAAAAACACCAACCCAACAACCAGACAGCAGCCCAATTGTCTGAGCTGTGCGGGGCACATCTCAGGTCAACATGCAGATTCAGAAATGCAATTTGCATATCTTAAATCAGTATGCTTTGATCTAGTTTTTACAGCTATATTAGTAGCCAACTGTTTGGCTGTCTGGTTGTCCTCGTACACAATAATGGAATCTTTAACAGTTACACCCATGTCTAATAATAACTGTTTGTACAAAATTAAGTCAGTGCATAGTAATGACAGACATGAAAATTCCGCTTCCATCGTGGACAAGCTAATATGCTGTTGTCTGATTGACCTCCACCCTATTAGTGTCTTACCAAATAATATAGCCATCCCAGATGTTGATTTTCCAGTGTTTATGTCAGTTGCAAAACTTGCATCTGCATATGCACTAAGACTCAAATCACCCTTTGGTTCTATGTACAATGCAAGGTTCATTGTTCCTTTAAGATATCTTAAAATTCTCTTTAATGATTGCTAATGACATTGATGTGGATCTGAATTAAAACGTGCCAGCTGATTAATACTATAAGCTATATCAGGCCTTGACCAATTGCTGATATATGATAAGCTACCAATCAAAGATTGATATATAGACTTATCAAATTTGGGACTTTGATCATCAGTTTGGCAAACTTCCTGACTCATTGGAGTCTTTGCCGGTTTACAAAGTTCCATTTTATACGTTTTAATTAATTGGCAAATTTTATCTTCTTGAGATATCTTAAATCCATTTTTTGTTTTGTTGTCAATCCTAGATACTTTTTAATTTCACCTAAATGCTTTAATTTTATCTTTTTAGCTAATAATGATATAATCTCATTAGCTTCATTATTAGTCTTAGTTATCAAAGCAATATCATCTATAAATAATAACAATAATGACACCGTTCCATTATTTTCTCTTTTAAACACACATGGATCTGCTAAACCAGATTTAAAACCTATATTGTTTAATTCTTTCACAACATATTGATTCCATTGATAGCCAGATTGTTTCAATCCATAAAGACTTCTTTTTAGTTTCCAACAATCATTACTATTTACTTTATTGTCTTTTATAATAACTGGCTTTTTCAAATATATAGTGTGCTGCAATGGTGCATGCAAATAAGCAGTTTCTACATCTAAATGGTTAATGACATAGTTTTTCTTAGCTGCCCACACTAAAGCTGCTCTTAAAGATGTTGCTTTAAGACTTGGTGCGAAAACTTCATCATAATCAGATGCAGTTTGATTAAATCCTTGAGCTACCAACCTAGCTTTATGGGTAACAGTCCCATCATTTCCAGTTTTTACTTTAAATATCCATTTGCACCCAATGGATTTTTCTCCTGGAGGTAATTTGGCATCTTCATATACTTTCATTACCTTTAATGAATTTAGTTCTTTTTCCATTGCCTTTTTCCAATTCTCCTGATCCTTAGGATACATCCTAAGTTCATCTACACTAGTTGGAACTTTAGTTACTTGGCAAACTATACTTGCTTGATACCTATCAGGTGGTCTAGTTACACGTGTAGTACGTCTAGGTATTACAGGACTTACAGGTAGACTTTCATTTATTAACTGTTCTTGATTATCTAACTCTTCCTGATCAACTATTTCTTCTTGTTCTGGTCCTATTTGCTCTTCGTGGACTTCTTCTTTAATTGGACTCTTCTTATAACTAGTCTGTTCTTTCTGCCTTTTGTAGGGTTCAATAATTACTTCGTTATTTAAATCTTGCTCTAATCTATTCCATCCTACATGTTCTAGGAATTTAGCACTAGCACTGGTGTAAACTCTAGATGTACCTGGTTCCCAGAATCTATAAGATCTATGATTAGATTCATATCCTACAAAAAATAATCTTTTAGCTCTATGCTGTCCTTTGTGTCTGAGTTGTGTAGGGATATGCACCCATGCTGGTGCTCCAAATGTGTGCATGTAACTTAAATCAGGTTTTGTACCATGCCACAGTGTGAATGGTAATTCACCTGTTGTTGAATTAACAACATTATTTAATATATGATTACCACACATTATTGCTTCTCCCAATAAATTGTCAGGTAATCCTGAATCAGACATCATAGTACGTGTCATTGATTGTAATGTTTGGCCTCGTCTCTCTATAAAGGCATTATGTTGTGGCCTATATGGTGCAGACTTTTTATGTTGAATACCTAACATTTTAAGTCTATTCTGGAATTTATTATTTGTAAATTCCACACCATTATCTGTTATAAGAGTTACTAATTTCTTTTTAGTTTTCCTTTCTGCAAATTTAATCCAATTAAAGAGATTTAGATACATTTCAGTTTTGCTCTTCATTAAATAGCAAAACCCATATCTAGAATAGTGGTCCATTATACTTAATATGTATCGAGCACCTCCTACACTTGGTTTTTTCGGACCTATTAAATCGGCAAAAACTACTTCTAAAGGCTCTTTGGTAGTAAATCCATCAACTCTATTAGCCGGTATGACCTTGCTTTGATTGCAAGCATAACATTGCAAATACTTATTACAAGGTTTCAAACTTATTCCTTTAGATAGTTGAACAGTTCTCTTAAGCATTTTAAAATTTAAATGCCCTAGCCGTCGGTGTAACAAGTGAATACATTCATCATGAGGTTTCTTATTATCATAAACCATATTAGCCACCTCTAAACCATTATCATTTAACACATATAATTCACCTCTTAAAGATGCAGTAATTTTCTTATCTTCTTTTTCAATTATGCAGTTATCTCCTTTAAAGGTAACTACATTTCCTAGTTTAACTAAAATTCTAACTGAAATTAAATTAAACTTAAGTTGTGGTACATATAACATTTTTACATTCTCTTTTATAAAAGAACAATATGGTATACCTTGACCTTTAGCTTTCAGTTTCCAGCCATTGACTAACGATATATGCTGTGTACTCTGGGACATTTTAATAAAATTTTTGTTATCATTTGTTATACAGTGGGATGCTCCACTGTCAACCACCCATAAATTATTTTTTACAGTTCCGTTAGTATACATGGCTAACTCTAAATTTTTATTTATCTTTTGATGACTTTTATTATTCTGGTCAGCGTTCTAGCGCTTTGCTTTTTTACAAAATTTTGCCAAATGTCCTCTTCCTCCACAATTAAAACACTTTTTAATTGCGTATGCAGTAGGAGATTAATTATCTTCTTTTTGAGGTTACTCCCTCCTTAACTGATCTCTTTCAAGTCTTCTTCTTACCTCTTCAATCAATCTGCCAGTTATATCAGTTAAAATTAGACTTTCCTTAGGCAAAACTTCAAGGGAAGTGACGTAGTTATCATAACTTTTGTTTAGTGATGATAGAATTAAGTAGACTTGGTGTAGTTCAGAGAAAATAAGCTCTTTCTCATGCAGTTCTTGAAAAATACTTTTCATAGTTTCCAAATGACTCAGCATATCACCATTTGTCTGGAGATGCATCTTGAAAAGCTTCCGTGTTAGATTTATGTGAGCACCAACGTTATCTCGGACATAAATCCTCTTCAGCTTCTGCCAACACCCAACAGCCATTTGCTCTCCATGGATATGAACAAGTTGCTGATCAGTTAGTGTTAGTCCTATTATGCAAATAGCTTGTTCATTTTTTTGCTTAAATTCTTCTATCTTTTGTCTATCTTCCTCAATCTCTGGATCCCATTCCTCTACGTTTGGTGGGTTTTCAATTATATTCCACAGACCTTTTCTTCGTAGAAGTAGACTACATTTCATAGACCATGATACATAGTTTGTTCCATCCAGCTTGGATATAAGGGACAAACTTTGTAGATTGACTTGTGCCATGTTTTCTTATATATGGATATAAAACTATAATTAATAAAACACAGTTGTCTGTTTACTGTAATGTATAACAACAAAACTCTCACTTTTTACATAAATCTGTTTTATCCTAGTTAAACTGACTTTGCAGCCTCTGGGCCCATAACCAGTGTTAAGCCTGTGTTCCCCAACCAGGGTTAAGGAGACAAGCTAAACAGAATGTGCAGCGTTAGTCAGATAGGCACACAGATAAATGAGTGAGATAAGTTTGTATGTTTGTTAACATACAGTAAAAATAACAGATATGCTTGTGCTATCAAAAATATAGTTTATTCCTTTTAGAGATTATAGCATAGTCAAAATAACAGTCCATTAGTCATGTATCATTTTAGTCAGTCTATTCAAGGATATTCAGTTAGCAAAGTCCATGTAGAATATCCAATGTCAGTTCACTTACAAATCAGTCCTTTCTCTCTCCTTTTCCAGTAGGAGAAAAATGCAGTCTTGAATCCAACAATTAGGGATCATCAAACCAGAGAGATCAAGCTGCCGTTGTCTTGCTTCTTTTATGGTGCTATTACAACCACTCCCTTAATTACAGTCCTACAGTTAAAGTTGCAGACACTTTAATTAATAAACCATGATAACATATTTATTATTTTACCTAAACCAGTTAGGGTAAACAATGTTATCCCTAACAGACCTTGCTGATGTCATCAAGGACGCTACTGCAGCAGAAGCAACCAGGAAGTCGGTCGCCCGAATGCGCCGCACCAACGCACCACTCCGTCATCTCGCCAGCGATACCTCACCTCACCTAGAAAGGCACACAACAGCAACCCAACACGAGGACCTCGAATCGCCATCAGAAACTGATGAGGAGGAGGTCAACCGGCTCCGGTCTGAACGTGACCAATGCCACCAGCGGAATCAAAGACTACCGTGGGTTGTGGGGCAAACCACCCACGATCAGACTGCAAATTCCTTGACACACTCTGCCATTTCTGTGGGAAAAGAGGCCACATCGGGAAGGTCTGTAGAACCAAGCAAGGATCCAGCCCACTTCAGAGGGGAAACAACTACTGCCAGACCACAGGGAATCACCCTGTGAATCGGGAACATTTGAACCACCAATGGAACAACCACTCCTACAGAAATAAAACACTGGCCATTTCAATGAGACGAGAAGAGGCACACCAAGCCATTACAATCGGTCACGCCTCATCGCTAGATGCAAAGAATATCCGAGTGAACGTCGCCATCGAAAACCAGCCTTGCGTGATGGAAGTCAATTCAGGATCATCCCTCTCAATGTTTCCTGGAAGACTCTTAAACAATTAATCCCTACCATCCGGCGTCAAGACCTCAGAGCCCAAAGAATCACACTCAAAGATTATCAGGGGAACCGAATTCCGGTCATTGGATCCAGCCAAGTCCAAGTATCATTCAAAAATTGTACTGCATCATTACCACTGACCATCGTCAACCGTGACCGGCCTAGCTTGTTAGGCCTTCAATGGTTCGCCCCACTCGGGATCGAGGTAGCCGGCATTCACCAAACCAGAAGCGACGACTGGGAGGAGGCCATCATCCAGGAATTCCAGGACGTCTTTGCAGACAAACTAGGCGAGTACAAGGGGACCCCGATATCATTTAACCTTAACCCTGAAGTAGCCCCCATCCGCCTTAAGCCTCGTCGGGTACCTTTTGCCCTTAAACCAAAAATTGACGAGCAGCTCGATAAATTAATAGCCCAGAGTGTTTTAGAACCAATTGACCATGCTCGTTGGGAAACCACAATTGTAACACCCATCAAACCGGATGGATCATTAAGGATTTGTGGGGACTACCAGGCCACCCATAATCATGCCCTTCAACAGAACACTTACCCGGTGCCGGTGGTACAACACCTTCTCCAGTCCCTGGGAGGCGGAAAAGTCTTCGCTAAATTGGATTTAGCACAGGCGTACCAACAACTGCCTGTAGATAAAAAAACAGCAGAGGCACAGACGATCGTTACACACCGAGGCGCCTTTAAATGCAACCGACTCCAATTCAGAGTGAGCATAGCCCCAGGGATTTTTCAAAGTGATGGAGAGACTCTTGCAAGGGATCAAGGGGGTCGTGCCATACTTTGATGATGTTTTAATTGCTGCCCCGAATAGAGAAATACTAGAAAAGTGTCTTAAAATGGTTCTCCAGAAATTTAAAGACTCTGGCCTAAAGGTTACAAAAAAAATAAATGTCAACTGTGTACAGATAAAGTAGAGTTCCTGGGGTACCTAATCGATAAACAAGGCATTCACCCCACTAATAGCAAACTAAGGGCAATCAAAAATGCCCCAAGACCCAGAAATAGGTCTGATCTCCAAGCTTTCCTGGGGCTCATTAACTTTTACAACATCTTCTTGCCCCAGAAAGTGACCGTAGCTGAGCCCTACATAGACTTCTCGATAAAAAAACAACCTGGGTCTGGGGACACCGAGAGGAGCACGCATTCCGACAAGTGAAAAACTTACTAACCTCAGATGCTGTTTTAATGCAGTATAACGAGACTCTGCCTTTAACAATTACATGTGACGTGTCACCATTTGGAGTAGGAGCCATTTTGAGTCATGTGTTACCAAATGGTAGTGAGGCCCCTGTTGCCTATTTTTCAAGGACCCTATCAAAGGTTGAATGTAACTATAGCCAGATCGATAAAGATCTCTTGCTGTTGTATCTGCTGTGAAACGGTTTCATGAATATGTGTATGGACGAGTTTTTACTATTGTTACCGACCACAAACCTTTACTAGGGATTATAGCGGGAGACAAGCCAACCCCCTATATATTGTCACCTAGAATGACTCGCTGGTCGGAGTTTTTAGCTGCGTACAACTATAAATTACAACACCACCTGGGGAAAGCCATTCCCCACACTGATGCATTGAGCCGTGCCCCACTTCCGGAAACCGTCGACGACCCAGCTCCAACCCTTATGACACTACAGATTGAAACGCTACATTCACCACCACTAACAGCCAGAGACATTGCGATCGAAACAAAATGAGATCCTGTCTTGGCACGAGTTCTTAGCTGGGTCGAACGAGGATGGCCAATAGAACAAACCCCTGATGACTTCACCCCTTTCAGAAACCGGCAAACAGAACTTTTTTTGCAAAAAGGCTGCATCCTATGGGGAGATAGAGTTGTCGTCCCAGAGCAGTTACAATGAGCAGTTTTGAAAGCATTGCATGGCAGTTACCCCGGCATCGTGCATATGAAAGCGCTCGCATGAAGCTACGCGTGGTGGCCGGGCATCGACAAACAGATCGAAGCCTGGGTAAAGACTTGTTTAAAGTGCCAAGAAGTCAGCAGTGCCCCACCTAGAGCAACTCCAACAGAATGGGAAACCCCCCGGGGGCCGTGGTCCCACATCCACGTTGATTTTGTGGGACCTACTAAAGGACATACGTTCCTCCTAACAGTGGATGCCTATTCCAACTGGCTTGAGATCCATGAAATGAAGAATACTACAACCGAGTCCGTCATCCAAAAATTGAATAGGCTATTCGCAATGCACGAGCTGCCAGACATTCTGGTCTCCGACAATGGACCCCAGTTCACCGCCCTGGCGTTTGAACAATACTTAGCGGACCGGGGTATCCTCCATGCGCTAACTTCGCCAGCGCACCCTGCAGCCAATGGCAGGGTTAAAAAAACTCTCCACAAAATGGACTATGGGGACATTGACGACAAAATAAACAGAATACTCCTACTCCAACACATCACTCCGCACAGCATCACCAAGACCCCAGCTGAACTGTTGATGGGATGCAAGCTCCGCTCCCACCTCGACCGGCTTCACCCATCCTACGAGCCAGAGAAACCCTGTGGATCTACCGGAAAATGCCACGAGCTCAAGGTAGGCGACTTAGTTTTTGCCAAAAACTTCTCCGGCGAACCATTATGGATCGAAGCAACCGTAATTCAAACCACCGGGCCCAGATCGTACCGTGTGCAAACCTGCGACGGAAAAATATGGAAACGCCATATAGATCAGCTTCGCTCTAGGCTACAACCCATTTTCCGTGACTCCTGTGACTCCCAAACTGAGGGGGGAGAGGATGTTGAAGAAACCGAATTCGAGATGGTGGAAAGCATAAGCGAAGGAAGTCAGCAATCGGGCGCGATAAATGAAGAAGAATCAGGGAGGGGACTCTCCTCGCTACAGAGGAATACCTCAACAGAGGTGAACCCGCAAAGATCGGAGGACAACAATGACAGCATTAGCGGCACCGAGTCATCCAGTGAGGATGCGGAACTACCTGTACCAGATGTGTCCAGAAACGTCCCACCGAAACCGGACAACAGACTGGAACCGCTGGGACAGCGCAAATCCAATAGACAGTTAAAACAATCTACATATCTTAGGGATTACGTCACTGCACCCCTCAAACAGAACCGGGGGGGAAGGGGTGTCATGAACTAATAAAAGCGCTTAAATAAAGTTTTAATAAACCTTAAGAAAAAGTAGGGTTCTAATCCTGCACTTCTGATTTGCCGATAATAGCGATATCGGATTGGTCCGTTCTGGGGAATCTGATTGGCTGTTAACGAGTCACTCTCATTGGTTCAAGGGTTTAACACTTCCAAGTTTCTCATTGGCTAATAGGTCAGCAGCCTGCCCTATAAAAGGGCTGCTGCTGCCCTAGGGTTTTTGCTCTGTTCAGAATGATTAATAAAGAGTTGAAGTTCACTGTTCACTGCCTCGTCTCCGTTCCTTGCACCCATGCGCAGAACTTAACATAAGCGTTTACAATTTGGAGTTAGTGTGGCCCCTGGTATCTTTCAGTCCCTTATGGAGAGGATTCTCCAAGGACTCCCAGGTGTAGTCCCATACTTTGATGACATTTTGGTCTCTGCCACCAACAAAACACAATTATTACTTAGGGTTAGGTCAGTTCTTGACCGTTTTAGGCAGCATGGGTTAAATCTCAAAAAAGACAAGTGCACCATTGCCACTAAGCAAGTGGACTTCCCAGGTTATCGAATTGACACCTCTGGAATACATCCTATAGAATCAAAAGTCAGCGCCATCCATGAGGCACCCACACCCTCCAACAAAACGGAACTACAAGTCTTTTTAGGGCTCCTGAATTTCTACGCAGCTTTCCTTCTGCACAAGGCATTCCCAATGCCTCTTTACATAGACTTTTAGATAAGAAAGCCCCCTGGCACTGGGGACAAAGAGAAGCTAATGCTTTCCAAGCAGTCAAATCCCTGCTAACTTCAAATGCAGTACTAGTCCAATTTAACCAACAGCTTCCCCTGGTTTTAGCTGCAGACGCTTCCCCCTTTGGCGTGGGAGCAGTACTCAGCCATAGGCTGCCAAATGGCTCTGAGGCCCCAATTGCCTTCTTTTCAAGAACATTCTCTGCAGCAGAAAGGAACTATAGTTAAATTGATAAGGAAGCCTTAGCAGCAGTTGCTGCTGTCAAAAAATTCCACGAATTCCTTTTTGGTCATTACTTTGAGCTTATAACAGATCACAAACCACTTTTAGGCCTTTTAGCAGGAGACAAGCAAACCCCACAGGTACTATCCCCGTGGATGACCAGATGGACCCTGTTCCTAGCTGCCTACTCATATAAGCTGGTACATCACCCGGGAAAGAACCTGCGCCATGCAGGTGCCCTCAGCAGGTGCCCTCTGCCAACACCAGTAGAAGACCCCGCGCCCATCCACGCCATTTTTGATTGCAACGAACTCAACCTGCCCATCTCAGCTGAGGATATTGTTGCCCACTCCAGAAGGGACAAGGTAATCTCCCAAGTCCTGGACTGGGTGGGAAGGGGGTGGCCTGAAATTCAGTACACCCCTGAATTCATGCCATTCAAGACCTGCAGGCAAGAGTTATCTTCACTACAGGGTTGCTTACTATGGAGGACAAGAGTGGTCATCCCCACTACACTCCAAGAGCCAATCTTAAAAGCCCTACACGAAGGCCACCCTGGCATCTTGAGGATGAAGGCTCTGGCCCACAGCTATGTGTGTTGGCCAGGTCTGGATGCCCGAATCTCCAGCTGGGTAAGCACGTGCCAGCCCTGCCAGGCAACTAGATCAGCACCACCAGCAGCTGCCCCAACTCGATGGGAGGATGCTGGGGCCCCTTGGTCCTGGCTGCATGTTGACCTGGCTGGCCCAGTGCATGGGCGGACCTTTTTAGTCATAGTAGACTCATTCTCTAAATGGATTGGTGTAGCCTTGCTTCCCTCCACAACTACACTGGCTGTCACAAGAGCTTTGACCAGACTGTTCGTCACGCATGGCCTCCCTGACACCTTGATATCTGATAACGGCCCCCAATTCACCTCTTGTGAGTTTGGGGTTTTTGCAGCCAACCTGGGCATCAGGCACGCCCTCACAGCCCCTTTTCACCCTGCAAGCAATGGGATGGCTGAGAGGGCTGTTAGGTCAGTAAAGGAAGCCTTGGTAAGGTTTGGCCAAGCAGATTGGCACTCCAAAATGTCCACTTACTTGCTCACCCAGCATTCTACTCCATGCACCACCACCAACAAGTCCCTTGCAGAACTATTGATGGGCAGACGCCTTAGGACCACCCTGGACAGGTTGCACCCCCATTATGCCCCTGGCACCCCTCTAGGCTCTGACAGCCATGCCAGGGAACTCACCCTGCAAGACCTGGTTTATGCCAGGAACTATGCAGGCACCCCCTATGGATGCCAGGGCAAATAGTTTCAATTACAGGCCCAAGTCCTATAGGATCCTCTTGGAAGATGGTTGAGTATGGCGCCAGCACATCGACCAGTTAAGGAGGCATTGGGAAAGGGCTGCCGTTGACTCCCAGGGACCGCCAGACGCACCAGTCTACCAGCTGCCTGCTGAAGCCTACCCGCCAGATGCCCCAGTCTACCAGCCGCATGCTAAAGCCTACCTGCCGAGTGAACCAGTCTACCCAGTGGTCGTGAACGGTTCCCCGCCAAACGATCCAGTCTACCCGCCAAACCCCAAGCCATTCCCGCAGCAAGCCGATTGGAGGGATCTGCCTGGACAGCAGCCGGACACTCGGGTGAGGGCTTCAGAGGGCCAGCGATGAGCTCCAAGCGACACCCTGGAAGCGAGGGACTCCTTGCAAGCAAGCGAGTCCCTAGGACTACGGTGATCCGGCCGCGAGCGAAGGCAGCCTACCCGGCTGCAGGACTACGCATGCTCCTGGCCAGGGGAAGAGAGTGCTGTGTTCAAAGACTGACGGTGGTCCTCACTCTAGTTCACCGCCTGCGCGGGAGCGCTGATCGCTCCCATTGGTTGATGCCGTTTGACAGCCAGCTATAAGAAGAGCTGTCAAACGGCATCAGCTGTTGCTGCCAGCTGACTGCCAGTTAGCCTCAGCAGCTGTGGCAACCCTTTATTCGTTGAATAAAGCCTGTTAAAAGTCAAGCCTGTGTCCATCTCAGTCTCTACCGCCGCTCTACAACAGGAGGTATCTTCATGGAGCCTATCTAGGGTGCCTTTCAGCACCATAGTTTATAAGTTATCTCGTTGTACAAAACTAGCCAATGCCGTTGGATGCTTGTTAAACAAACTCATGTGATGTGGAAACTAAGATTAAAATCACTCAGATTGCACCAGCTTCTTAAAATCTTTCAATGGAAAAGGATCCAAAGATGTGACTTAAAAACCTCATTTATTTGAAGGAGTACCCAAATCCAAGCCCAATTTAAACATATCCACTTATTACATTCGTTTTTCACCTTTGCTTAGGAACTCAAAGCATCAGCCAGGTAAACTTAAGTTATGCCAATAAATAAGGACAGGTTCAAAGCAGGGGTGGGATGATACCAGTTCTCTCCGGTCTGGGCAAACCGATAGTTAATTTTATGGATAGTTCAGTGAACTGGCAAATCCCACCCCTGGCTGGCCCTTCCCCTCCCCTCCCAAGAGTCCCAACATGGCCGTTTTGGATCCTAAGTAAGTACAAGGCCCTTGCAGAGGCTCGGGGAGGGTGAAAAATAGGCCTCCTGGAGGCTCCGGAAGGCTGGAAACGGGCCTGTTTCCAGCCTCCAGAGGGTCTCTGGAGCCCAGGGAAGCCATTTTCACTCTCCTGGAAGCTTGAGAAAGCCTCCGGAACTTGGGGAGGGCAAAAAAAGCCCCCTGCCATAGTGCAGGAGACCAGCTAGGCCACACCCACTATGGCCACACCCACCCAGCAACCAGGCAGAGAACTGGTTGCTAAATTTTTTGAAACTCACCCCTGGTTCAAAGCTATCCATGAAATTACTGATTGAAATCTCCATGGCTCTAGAACAAATTATGATGACATCAAAGTGGCCTGTTCCAGGTAATACAGTACAGCTGGTCACCACCCCCTGCCTTAGAAAAAAGTCTCGTGTTTAAGGAACCATCCTGAATTCATTAGAATGGTGTTTCTCAACTTCAGCAATTTTACAATGTGTAGATTTCAACTCCCAGAATCCTTATAGTTCTTGAGATTGAGAAACGTTTTACCTTAAAGTTCAGCATGGAACAAATGATTAAAGGATGATCTGGGAACCCTTGCTGAAAAAAAAGAAATGTCCTAACATGAGAAATGTTTCTCCAATAGGGCCACATCTGAGTTGGAAACCCTTCTCATCTTTCCAGGATTTTAAGAAAGGCTTAGTTACAAAGAAGGTGATTGATGCTTTTAGGTCAGGGCATGTTGACAAAAAAAAAGCTGTTGTGAAAGAGAAGGCAGTAACAAAAGTGACCTGGAATCAAAATCATTTCCTTGTCTTCAACACAAGTTGACGCAGCTGGTGATAACACTTCAATGCATCATTTGCTATCATTTTTTTTCTATTGCTAAATAGGCACCTGTATGATTTATGTCTCAAGAAGTATTATTGATCAGGATCAGGGTTGCCCAAAGATTTTTTTTAATAGCTTCTGGAGCTGATGCCAAAAATACAATTTGTTCTCTAGACTTAATACCTATGGATGCCCTGAGAAAAATGTTAAAGAATTGTACTTCTGGGAAGAAAAAAAAAAAAGGTAAACCAGGTTGGCAGTTTTGAAGAGAATGTCCTGCAACTGCAGAATTCCCCAACCCGCATGAGTTGAAATCTGCACATCTTCAAATTTCCAAGTTTGAGAAAAATGAGATAAACCACCAATAGCCTGACAAGTTGGCCACCTGTTTGCTCTCTTCTCCTCTCCAAGAAGCAACAATTTTTCTTATTTTTAAAAACTATGAGAAAGTTACTTATCCCTTTGAAGCCATGATTCCAGGGTTCTATAGGTTCATAAGTACCCACACTTTACTTTTTTGTCCCAGCATAAACTTATTCTTTAAATTTTATTTGTCACCTTCTTGCTGTGGGGCTATTTTAGACAGTTTACAACAATAAAAAACGAAGAAAAGAAAAGAGGGTAAACTGGAACAGAAGTAAAATAATAGAACAATAAAATAAACAATGAAAAATTAAGATAAACATGGAAATGAAGATTAGTATGTGAGGCATTGAACTACATATAATAAGTATGAAATGAATGATGTACCCAATTACTCTAAAACTAATCATGCTGATTGAAATGATCTCCACTTTTTACAGAGCAAAAACATGGAGCTACCTTGCATGGAGTGTAAATATCAGGTTCAGTACTTGAGGATAGTAGAGTATTTTATATATTGCTCTTTGCTGCCATCTGGTGATCAACTAGGGTTTTGCAGGGTGGATTGGATAGCCCCACAAAATCTAAAGAAAAAAAAGGGGTCATAGAAGAAAAAGTGAGGGGATTCAGGGACCACTCAAGCACACAAAGAGTCTCAGAATTTGGGATTAACAGGATTTTAAACCAGGGTTACTGTATCTCCAACAGCTTCAGGACAGGATCATTACTTAGCAAAGGAAAGCTTTCCTTGGCTGAGGAAGTTAGAAGAATTAGGAGAAGCTGTAGCAGTCTCCTTTGCTGCTGATCACCCATCCCCTTAAAATACAAAATACAACCACACATTTCATTACTACAAAGAGACAACAATTAGAGCTTTGCCTGGCAGGACTTCATCAGATGTAATAAGAAAAGCATCGAAAGCAAGAAGAACGTCATTAGGTACAGTCAGGAAGAAACTACCTTTGAAGATCCTTCTCCCTTTTTTACAGTCTCAAACAACACCTGGATTATGGTTCAACCAGCAATGCATCTCCAATCCACTCTTCTGCTTTCTCTGAAGAGACCACTTTGACTGTCTCGCCAATCCCAAATGGCCTTTCCCAAATAGGCACGGTCTGATCCTAAGGTAGGGATGGAAGCATGTTCTTGGTTGATGGGCCTTCTTCCAGCTTATAAACCTATGGAGAAATGCCTCACCATGGACTGGATGTCTCCTCCCCTTCCTGGCTATTGCACACAGGCAAGCTCAGAACCATGTGCAAGCCACTCCATAACCATCGAAACTCCAGCCCCACCCGAGCTGACTGAGGCTGTCTTCTTGCAACATTAAGCAGGCAGCAAGGTCCTGGAAAGAAAATGGCAGATGTCATGTGGTGTGGAGGAACAAGAACCACCTCACTGGGCCAAAGAGGGGGACTCTCCCCAGATTGAAAGAACTTGCCAGCACTGGCTGAAGCAGGAACCAAACACATAAACCCTTTTAATTGATTGAGACTCAAACCTTGCTAAATGCCACAGTTGCATCCGGTTAGAAAAAAAAATAAGGTTGCCCTAGCCACTTTCTTTTTCTATCACATAGTCATAAAGGTCTCTGCATTTGAAACCAGCCCTTGCAGGAGATACAGGTAATAGCAATTAAATTTATATACTGCTTCATGGTACTTTACAGCCTTCTCTAAGCAGTTTACAAAAGTCAGTATATCGCCCCTCAATGATCTGGGTCCTCATTTTACCAATAAGGTAAGAAAGGATGGAAGGCTGAATCAACCGACTTATGACTGCAATTGGGACTAGAAGTTTTGTCGCTAAAAGTTCTATTCTATTCTATTCTATTCCATTCCATTCCATTCCATGCTATGCTATGCTATGCTATGCTATGCTATGCTATGTTATGCTATGACATGCCATGCCATGCTATGCTATGCTATTCCATTCCATTGTCAGGTATTACATATAGAGTAGATATGATCCAACTTTCTCTCTTCCTGCTAACCCCGAGTAGCTTTGGTGGTTAGAATGCAATATTGCAGGCAAACTCTGCCCACAGCCTTGAGTTTGATCCTGATAGGACTCAGGATTGACTCAGCTTTCTGCCCTTCTGAGATCAATAAAATGAGGAGCCAGACTGTTGAGGGTGATATGCAAAACATTGTAAACTGCCCAGAGAGTGCTGTAAAGCACCCATGGGGCAGAAGGTAATTCTAAATACTATTGCTATTGTTAACCAGGGATGACCGAGATTGGATGTGCTGAATTTGGTTTGAAGGAGCAATGTATTTGCTCCCTGTGGTAACTTCAATTGCTTAATTGTCCCCCTAGCAAGTAGAGTCACACCTGCAACACATGCCCTTATTGTGTATTTATGTAAATAAACCTATGTCATGGAAATTTTCCAAGCTGTGGTTTAACCTAACTCTTCAAACCTGTCATTGTTGATAAATGAGATGCACACCCATAACAGGAGGCAGGACTGCACAATCTCCAGAGTCTGTTCCCTTCTTTGATGAGCTGTGAAGATTTTGAAATGGGAGCACCCTGTGAACTGGTCCATGGTGCTGATTTGAATGGGATCCAAGAGTATAACTCTAAACTCCTGAAATTTGCTAATCCAGAGCAAACGAGTGCATAAACTACAGAGCAGGGCATTCAAAGAGACTTGGGGTGGAAAATGCCTCTTTGTTCTTGAGTGGGGAGATAGAGTCCTTGTAAACTTAGCACATGCATTTATTTAAACAAATTTGATCTCTGCAATCTTAGAAATCCTTCATAATTCTAAATTTTCATTCTTGCCTAGGGATTTTCTCTTCTTTGCTGTTTTAGGGACTGCCCTTCTTTCTTCTTTCTTCTTTACTTCTTCCTTTCTTACAAAGAACCCAAACCTTTTATACCTTTCCATCTTCACCATCTTCATTCTTTTCTTTCTTTCTGTCTGTCTTTTTTTCTTTCCTCCTTCTTTCCTTTCCAAGAACCCAAATCTTTTGTACCTTTACTTCTTCACCATCTTCTTTCTTTCTTTCTTTCTTTCTTTCTTTCTTTCTTTCTTTCTTTCTTTCTTTCTTTCTTTCTTTCTTTCTTTCTTTCTGCCTTTCTGTCTGCCTTTCTGTCTGCCTTTCTTTTCTTTTTTCTTTCTTTCCTTTCTTTCTTCCCTTTTTTTCTCCCAATAACCCAAAGCTTTTATACCTTTGCTTCTTTGTCATCTTTTTTATTTCTTTCTTTCTTTCCTTCCTTCCTTGATAATAGAACCCAAACCTATTTTAAACTTTTGCTTCTTCACTATCTTCCTTCCTTCCTTCCTTCCTTCCTTCCTTCCTTCCTTCCTTCCTTCCTTCCTTCCTTCCTTCCTTCCTTCCTTCCTTCCTTCTCCTGACCTTCTTAATACCAAGGCACTGAAGTATCAAAGGACTCAAAGTTTTAACCCCAAAACCTATACAAATGGAGTTTTCAACCCCATGGCTGTAACAAAAGAGGAGTAAACAGGATCATATTTCCAAAGGAAGCTATCCAAGCAACATATTCTGGGGAAAAAATGGTTTTTAGAGCAACAAAGATAATTAGGGGACTCAAGACTAAAAGATAGAAAGAACGGTTGCAAGAATTGGGTATGACTAGTCTAATGAAGGACTAGGGGTGACATGATAGCAGTGTTTCAATATCTCAGAGGCTGCCCCAAAGAAGAGAAAGCTATTCTCCAAAGCACCTGAGGGCAGGACAAGAAGCAATGGGTGGAAACTAATCAAGGAGAGAAGCAACCTAGGACCAAGGAGAAATTTATGATAGAAATTAATTGGTGGAAAGACCCCTCTAGAAGTTGTGGGTGCTCCAACGCTGAAGGTTTTAAAGAAGAGATTGGGCAACTATTTACCTGAAATGGCATAGGGTTTCCTGCTTGAGCAGGAGGTTGGCCTAGAGCAGTAGTCACTAACCAGTGGGCTGGGGACCACTGGTGGTCTGCAAGAAAATTTTGGTGTTCCGCAGTGAAGTGTCACCCACAAAGCACCCCCACAAAGCAATTAATCCAGGCTACATGGGAACACAAAACTGCGCTGCCCACATGGCCTGTGTGAACACAAGGCTTGCGTTGCTTGCATTGTAAACAATACGAGGTAGTGAGGGATGGTGGGGAAGGGCGAGGGGAACTTGCTCCACTCACCCCACGCGCCTGGCCTGGCCACCTGGCTGCTTCTTTCCGCTTCTTTCTTCTTCTACTTTTGGCTGCATGCAAGGAAAGCAACAAAAGTTTTTCTTTCTATTCCCCAACTCCTCCAGAAATAAGTCTTTAAAGCCCTGCAAGGCATCCTGATCCAAGAGGCTGTGCCAGCTCAACAAGCCCCACAAAGACTCATTTCTGGTGGAATTTGGGAGTGAGAAAGAAAGACTTCTGCTGCTTCTGCTGCTTTCCTTGCACGAAGCCAAAAGTCAGTCAGTCTCTCTCTCTCTCCCTCCCTCCCTCTCTCTCTCTCTCTCTCCCCCTGAAAACAGAGCTGGAGATGGTATCCTGCAATCCCAAATAAAGAATGATTGATTGGTAGGAAAATGGGGTGGGGAATTTTCCTGAATACTTTTTTTGGGATTTTCCCAGGGTCTTTGGTCCACAGGATTTAAAATTATGAGTTTTGTGGTCCCTGAGGTCCAAAAGGTTGATGACCCCTGACCTAGAAGATCTCCAAAGTCCCTCCCATTATTTTGTTAGATGAATGGAATTGATTAAGAAATACCAGCCTTTTGAAGCACAGTCTGTTATCTTGCAAGAGATAAAAGCATTTTTTTTAAAGCACAGTGTCTTATCTTATTAGAATGATTTCCATAGATTAGTCCTGAAAGTGCCAAGGGCTGATGCTTTCTTTTTGGCATCCACCATATCTTAACTGCCTCCTTTTCTTGATTTATGGGAGATGCTTCCCCTCTTGTTTTATTCGTTATTTTTATTCCTTTCCCTTGTCTTGAAGATAAACAGGAGGAGGAAGTAATCTGAGATCTACAGTAACCCAAGATCCTTTACCTATGAATATGTATGCTTCCATCATCTGTTGCAAATGCTGTTCCTTTCTGGAATGAGTCAATAGGAATACATCCCTTCCTTTTGCAGGGTGGGGTTTTTGTAATATCTTTTGCAAGGGGTCCTACTAATGCATGATTAATATTTAATACAAAAGTTCAATGAGCCTCACTTACAGATTGTCCTTGGCCTATGACCACAATTGAGCCCAAAATTTATGTTGATAAGTGATAAATTTGTTTTGCGGCCCATTTTACGACTTTTCTTGCCACATTTCTTAAAGTGAATCACTGCAGTTATTAACTTAGTAATACAGTTGTTTAGTTGAATCTGGCTTCCCCATGGACTTTGCATGTCAGAAGGTGGTAAAAGGAGATCCCGTGACATTGCAGCCATCATAAATAGGAAACAGTCGCCAAGTGTATGAGTTTTGATCACATGACCTCAGGGATCCTATAACGGTCATAAGTGTGAGAAACTATCATAAATCTCCTTTTTCAATGCCACAGTAACCATAACATGGTTATTAAAGTAAATATGGTTTTCATATTGACTTTGCTAGGCAGAACATCACAAAAGGTGATCCCTTATCCCCAGGGACACTGTGGCTGTCATATATGCATACCAGTTGCCAGTTATGGGTGCCCCATCACTGGAATCTTTTAAGGAGAGACTCAGATAGCCATTTATCACAAATAGTCAAAGTCCTCTGTGAGACCGGGGAGGTGGGGGGCTGGACTAGATGACCTCCAAGTTCCCTTACAACTCCAATACTTTTAAACTGCTAATCTGAATTTTGATCGAGTGAACCCAGGGATAACGTAACGGTCATAAGTGTGGAAAACGGTCCCAGTTCCCTTTTTTCCAATGCCGCCGTCGCTTTGAACGGTCTCTAGACGAATGTTTGTTAGTCAAGGACTATCTGTACCAGGTGTCTGCCATGTCCCTTTGACCTAAATTCTGTTCTCCACACCATCATTCTCTCATTTCACCTCTCACTCTTTGTTCAGCTCCTAGAATCGAAACGGTCCAAAAGAAAAACCAGTTTGAACAAATGTTTTCTAGGGCATCAAGGGGATTTCCCGAAAAATTTTAAAAAGAGTCTTTCAAAAGTTAATCGCTTTTTTTATTTTATTTTCAGGGGTGTAACTCCATTCCCACAGGGCACACCCGGGCTTATATTGTACACCTTTCCCAAAAATCAAACTCGTTCACCTCCAGTCACTAAATTCCTCATTTCCATCAGATTTGTTTTCCCTGGTTGAGCAAAAGACAGATAATCCCCAAATTACAACAGTTCATTTAATGACGGTTCATACAACAGCACTGTAAAAAATGACTTATGACCACTTCCTCCATTTATGACACTTACAGCATCCCAGTGGTCGGATGATCAAAATTCAGATCTTTGGCAACTGACTTGTACTTATGACAGCTGCAGTGTCCATGTGATCACTTTTTTGTGACCTTGTGCCAAGCAAATTCAAGGGGGAAGCCAGATTCGCTGACCAACTATGTTACTAGCTTCACAACTGCAGCGATTTATTTAACAATGGTGGCAAGAAATTCTTGATCTAAATGACTGCAATTGAGTATTCCTATGTTCTGACCTAGGCTTCCTCAACAGCACAAAGCCAAGTCCTCGTCCCAATAAATAAACCCCTTTTATCTACTTTACAGTGAATTCCTCCCCAGCAAAGTCCTGGCCAACAGTCTTTCAAGATAGTTCACAATCACATATTTTATCAGGCTTGGAGAGCGGCCAGGACGATATCTTTGAGACACCACAATATCTGGCAAGAATGCAGAAATGAACTAATTGTCTCTTGCAAAACTCCACTCCCCTTTTGCTCCTCTTTTATTCCCTGTGAAGGTGCCATTCACCGTCTACCTGTGGCTTTACTTCCAAGTCAAATGCTTGTTCCTTAGCTGTTCCCTTCATCTGGCAGCTCTGCACATGTGCACACTGGAAACAGGTTCCAGCTGCTCATCTGCTTCACTGATGTCCAACTCTGAAGGGCCATTTGAACTGTCAAATGGCCCTGGCCCTATCTCTGCCTCCAATGCAGATCCCTGGTCAGAGCCTCCCCTAGACTCCAGGATTGGCCCATGTTTCTCCCCAACCTCCTCACTGTCTGAACCTGCTTCCAGCTCCACTGTCCACTGATGGGCCACAACAATCTGTTGCTAAGCGAGGCAGTTGTTAAATGAGCTTTGCCCCATTTTATGACCTTTCTGTTGTTAAGTGCAGTTGTTAAGTTCATAACATGGGTGTCACTCGTCTAGAAGCTTGGCATGAAATTTAGTCCGCAACTGATTGTTGAAATGGGCTTTTTACTTTTAGAGAACTAATGTGAGCTAAATTGGATTAATATTTTGGCTGGTGGAAAGATTGTCAAAGATAATTGTTTGGACATTACCCAAATAAGTTGTGCAGAAGAGAAGAATGAATTGTTTCTATTAATGACAGAAGCTTGTAGTGGAACAGAAGAAGATGGAACATGAGAAAATACAAAGTTTGCCTCCGGAAAAATGTCAACAAATAGTAAGCAGGGATTTAAGACTTTTTTAAATTCTAGACAGAAAGGATTTAAGTACAGGTAATCCTCATCTTACAACAGTTCGTTTAGTGACCGTTCAAAGTTACAGCAGCACTGAAAAATGAGACTCACATTTACGACCTTTGAAGCATTCCCATGATCATGATCAAAATTCAGAGGCTTGTCAACTGACTCATATTTATGACGGTTGCTATTTCCCAAGGTCACATAATCCCCTTTTGGGACCTTCTGACAAGCAAAGTCAATGGGGAAGCCAGATCCACTTAACGACTGTGTAATTAACTTTAACAATAGCAGTGATTCATTTAACAACAATGGCAAGAGGTATCATAAAATGAGGCAAAACTCGCTTAACCAATGTCTCACTTAGCAATCAAAAGTTAGGGCACGATTGTGGTTGTAAGTCGAGAACTACCTGTACTTTTTAAAAATGGCAAAAACAGTTGCATGTTGATATGCATTAAACAGAAATTGCTTCTTGCGGTAAAGAAAATTAGCTATTTAATGGAAAGAAAACTTTGCTGGAAAGTTGCATGGTCTGCCTTTCAAGCAGTGGTAGTTATGCCACTGGGAACCCTTTATGAAAGTAAAAATAAAAAATGTGGATTAATGTTGACATTTATGAAGACAAATAACATTAACAATCAAGTTCTGTGACAGAAAGAAAGATGAAAGAAGGGAGGGAGAGGGAGAAAGGAGGAAGAAAGAAAAGAAAGAAAAAGAGAAAAATAGGGAAAGACAGAGAAGAAGGAAGGAAGGAAAGGAGGAATAGAAAGAAAGAGAGAGAGAGAGAAAGAGAGAGAGAGAGGAAGGAAGGAAGGAAGACAGTGACTAGATAAGCAAAGAAGAGAAAAGCCCTAGGCAAGAATGAAAATTAAGATAGAATCATGAATGATTTCTAAGACTGCAGAGATACAATTTGTTAAATAAATGGTTTTCCCCCCAATTGAAAGTGGAAAGATGGACTTTGAAATGGGGAGCAAGAGAGAGATTTTTGAAATAAAGATCTGGAGATGGTTACTAAGAACATCTATGAACTGCAAAAAGAATTATCCAATTGGTCTTGGACCAAGCAAAGATTGACTGCTAGTTATGATCAGTAATCAGATCACCTATTGTGGTTGTGGTGTTGAGCTATTTTTTTAAAAAATGGATGGGACTGATGAAATAATAAAACTATCAGAAGAACCTGGAGGCAGATTGTGATGCCAAGCATTGGTCTACAACGAGGGTCTTCAAACTTGGCAAGTTTAAGACATGTGGACTTCAACTCCCAGAATTCCTGAACTAACATGACTGGAGGAGGAATTTTGGGAATTGAAGTCCACAAGTCTTAAAGCTGTCAAGTTTGAAGATCCTTGATCTACAACATTGCTTCCCAAACCTTGGCAAACTCTAAAATGGATGGACTTCAACTCAGGTTGACTGGAGAATTCTGGGAGTTGAAGTCCATTCATCTTAGAGTTGCCCAGGTTGGAAAACACTCCTGGACAGAAAGTTTGCAGATGGGGTAGAAACCCATCTGGAGAAGGCTTTGGCTGATCAGTTATGACCCCTGTGGTCCAAGGGAGGGATCACTCAAGCTAGACATGATTCTCTTCCTCCTTGCAAGAAGACCCCTATCTACAAGCAAGAGAAAGTGGGACCAATAAGTGAAAAAAAAAAAAAAAAGGAAGATTCAGATATAAGAGCCTGGATGGTTACCTACGAAAGGAGGAGCTTATAAAAGAAGAACTTAGATGACTTCAGTCTGGCTTCAACTCTTTGCCCTATCACCCTTCCGCATACTCAAATTACTCAAATTACAACCATCTGGACTTTCTGGTATTTTTATTACTTAACCCCTGATGTCTCAGACGTAATTAATGGATTCAGGTCATCCGGCAAGTCAAGATAGATTTCATAAATATATAAAAAAAATTCTCTCCCCACCCACCTACAAAGGAACTATTGTGACTTTTTCCCAAAGAGCATCAAGTGCAGGTCAAACTCTCCCTGGGGTTTAGAGTTTCTACCCAACTCTCTCTCTCCCCCTCCCTCCCCCTCTCTCTGTCTGCCTCTGTCTGCCTCTCTCTCACCCCCTCCCTCCCTCCCCCTCCCTCTGCCTCTCCCTCCCTCTCTCTCCTTCTCCCTCCCTCCCCCCCCTCTCTGTAGTTTGTGTCTCTCTCTCTTGTCTGTGTGTATTCAGATAAATACGCAATATGCACACAGAGAAAGACATCACTGTTTTTTTAAAAAAAAGACAGGGAGAGCAAAATCAGTACAGGCAGTCTTGGACTTATGACCACAAATGAGCCCAAAATTTTATGTTGCTAAGTGAGAAATTGAGTTTTGCCCCATTTTACAACTTTTCCTGCCACATCTCTTAAGTGAATCAATGCACTTGTTAAATTGGTAACACCGTCGTTAAGTGAATCTGGCTTCCCTATGACTTTGATCGTCCAATGGTCACTAAAGGGGATTGCATGACCATGGGACATCTCAACCGTCATAAATATGAACCAGTTGTCAAGCCCCCGGATTTAAATCACATTGCCAAGATCATAAGTGTGAAAAATGGTCACAAGTCATTTTTTTTTTCAGTGTCGTGGCAACTTCAAACGGTCCCTCACAATGAACTGTTGCAAGTCGAGGACTACCTGTATGTCAGGAAAAGAATTTGTCTGGGCTAATGTTAAATGAACAAGGATTTATTTTGCTTTTTCAGCATAATAAGGCAGTCCAGTAACAATGAAACCCAATTAGTACCTGTGATTGAACAGTTAGGAAACGGCTTTATTTCCTTCTGTGGCATATGGGAATATCATATTTCATTTGCTAAGTTAATGCATGGGCTGGAAATCAAAGCTAAACATAACCAGCCAGTCTTGTCTGCCCATCCTCTCCCCTTTTAATATCTTGTGCCTGGCTATAATTAACTTTGCAAGTTAGCATCAAAGCCGATGGTCTGCATACCAGAGAGGTCATGCCATAGCTACGGATACCACGAAGGTCCAAGAAGGACCCCCTCTGTCTCGGCAGACACAGGTGAGAGATTTGAGCTAAGGAATCCTCCCCAGGGAGTTTTCAATCAGCTCTATCAACATGGGAGGATTGAGGATAAAGGGCTTAAGGGTCGTGCAATATGCATGCATTTGGCAAGACTCTTCTGTGGGATTTGCATGTCCCTCCTGTTCCTTACTTCATGCATCAGACAGACATGATCATCATTACAGCTCAGACGTGATTGTTCTCTAAGAACCAATGGAAAAATGATAAGCCTTGTGAACATAAAGGAACATCCCAAACAAGAGACATGGCTCGTTCGTAGACTACCTGAGATCAGACATCACACTGGCTGAGACATAGTGTGAGTCATGACCGTTTTGGGCTCAAGACGTTGCATGAATCCCAACCACTGTGGTTTGTCAATAGTTTATGGCAGAGCGTGCTATGCAAAGTCAATGGTGACTTACAAAACAAAACAGGGCTGAACGCTTTGCGTGGATCTAATCCCTCATTCAGAACAAAATGGAATTGTATTCATGACCTGGGAGGAAACACCAAGAAAACAATTATTGCCCGAAATTAGGAGGGAACTCCTAATTTCCAATTGTTTAATAAGGGAGTGTCTGATTCAGGTCACAAAACCGCAAGCACAACATATCGTTTTCCAGTTCAGACACACACAGCCATATTCATTTCCATTATTCCATTATGCGTTGGTTATGTAGTAGTTGTTGTTTTTTTGGGTGGGGGGAGAGAACGGGGTATTGAAGAGAACATATCAAACTATCCTGGCAAATTGTGTGTCTGTAGATTTTTAAAGGACTACCAATCAGTTCTAGGAGCCAGTATATGATATTTAATGTTTTCTAAAGAGTGAAAAAAGTGTGATCTTCAACCTACACACAACTACTTTGTGTGCTGGGTTTATAATGACTTGAGGGCAGTATAGGAAATCCTAGACTTAAGTCCATTTGGTTAGTGACAATTCTAAATTGCAATGGCATGAAAAACATGACTTACGACTGGTTTTCACACTTACAACCACCGCAGCATGCCCATGGTCATGTGATCAAAATTCAGATGCTTGGCAACCGGCATTTATTTATTATGGTTGTAGTGTCGCTTTTTGTGACTTTCTGACAATCTGAATCAATGAGCAAGCTAGGTTCACTTAACAACTGTGGCAAGAAAGGTCATAAAATGAGGAAATTTTCATTTAACAACTGTCTTGCTTAACAACAGAAACTTTGGGCTCAATTGTGGTCATAAGTCAAGGACTTGTATGTATTTAGTCATTCTTTCATGCTCCTTTATTGCTTTCCATATTACAATTTTTTTATTATATAAAATACAAAGGAAAAAAAAATAAAAAATAGGAAATTAAGGGAAAGAAAAGAAGCAGTGAAAAGAGGGTGTGAAAAGAGGGGAACAGAAAAAAAAACCCAGCAAAAAAAAAGTTTTAACTACTGATTGTTCTTAGTACAGTACAAGATAAAAACACTTCAACCTCAATTTTTTGCTTTTACACCATAATATATAACTAACCATTTCTATAACGACAAATCTTTCAGATCAACAAAACCAAACTCAATTTTTCACTTTTTTCCCATCACAAGAACAAAATTCAGAAGTAATATCCAAATGGGAATATATTTTTCTCTTTGGATAAATAATCAATTTAAACATTCTTGCTTTATCTTTCTTGCTATGGAAATAGTGTATTTCTATTTGCACCGAATAATCTTTGTGAACAGTCACCATTTTCATGAACAGATTAATTGTATTCTTTCAAATTCTTTGACCTTACTGAAGAAAAAAAAAAATCCCCTTTTTTATTCACCCTTTTTTTTCAAGTGCTAAACTTTTTTTTTTAAAAAAAAAAACACTTCAAAAAAAATCCCAGAGCCTTCTAATGCATCTTTTGTTTTTTTTACTTTTTACCATATATATTTAAACATTGGAATTACATTTAAGTCCCTTTTCAGTTTTCCATGCTTTCACTGGATCATAAGAAGCAATCACAGTTTGTGGGAGGGAGATCTGTAACTTGATGACACAATGATGAAGATGATTTAGGATTAACCAAAAGAAGACAACATGAAAAGTTTCTGGTTTTCCCAAATCTACTAGTTGAGATGTTATTAAAAAGAAAGGAATAGAGTCGTATTTTTGATGTTGCTTCTCTGACGAGGAGTGCTAAGAATCATTTTGGTTAGATTGATTATGCAATACTAATACAAGGATCATGCAGCTGTGAGTTAGGATTTTCCCTCCCCCTTCATAACTATCTTCTTTTCAGAACAGGATGACCAGCGTGGACAAACTCCCAGAGGTGATGGAAACTCCAACAGAACAACAGTTGGAACTGCGGAGTGAGGGCCACGCAGAAGGATTTTTCACTGCAGCTCTCCAGCTGAGGGAACAGGATCTCCTTGTGGATACGGCCATGACTTTGGGTCAAAAGGACTACAAAGCCCACAGCATCCTTCTGGCTGCAGTCAGCTCTGTCTTTCTGCAGCGTTTAGAGAGTGGGGTACAAGAAGGGATGAATCTGGACAGTGTGACCACGCCAACTGGCTGGGAGGCCATTTTGAATTTTGCCTACACAGGAGAGTTAGAGCCTACCCCAATCATGGCTGAAGACATCCTAGACGCAGCTGAGGCCCTGGGTGTCCCTCGTGTGGCTGAAATATGCAAGGCAGTATTGATAGGGACAGAGAATGAGGACAGACTGAGTCCAGTGGAAGAGAAATGGAAGACGCTACAGAGGCTAGAAGAGCTGTACAATGAAGGCATTGGTTGGGACACTGAACTTAAAGCTGAAGGAGATACATTTCGAGGTATTGGGTATGTCTTAGTTTAATGAAAAGGATTAGAGGTAACAATAGTAGTGTTCCAATATCTAAGGGGCTGCCATAAAGGAGGAGGCCCCCAATCAACCAATCTTCTAAAGCACCTGAAGGCAGAATAAGAAGCAATGGATGATAATTTGGATGAAAAGGAGAAGCTGGGATAAGATATGAAGTTAAATAAAGTATTGATACTATAATTTGGAATTATTATGTTCTATTGGTTTTCTTCTTTTATTATTTTTTCTTAGAAAAGAATTTATAAGCTGTTATGCCTTGATTCTTTGTGCATTGTTTTTATAAAATTGATAAAATTGGTTTATATATATATATAAAAGAAAATGATAATAAGATATGGAAGGATATATAAAGTGAATATGATGTTTGAATTTGTGTCTGTGTGAAGAGTTTCAACCCGGGATCAGACAGCCTTCAGAAAAGATCTTTTAGTTTTGTTTATGTTTTGTGTTTTGTATGTTTATGAAAGGCAATAAAATTTTATTAAGCAAGAAATATAATTTGGATAAAAGGAGAAGTCTGGATAAGATATAAAGTTAAATAGATAATGTAAATATTGATATTACAATTTGAAATTATTTTATATCTTCTATTGGCTTTCTTCTTTAATTATTATTAATTTTTCTTTTAGAAAAGACTTTTCAAGTTGGTATGCCTGGATTGTGTATTGTGTTTTCTGTAAAATTAATAAAATTTGTTTTTTTTAAAAAAAGAGGTAATGGATGAGAACTAATCAAGGAGAAAAACAAATAGAATTAAGGAGAAATTTTCTGACAGTTAGATCAATGGAATCAATCAGTGGAATTACTTGCCTCCAGAAGTTGTGGGTGCTTCAACACTGGAGAGTTTTAAGGAGAAATTGGACAATAATTTGTCTGAAATGGTACAGGGTTTCCTGCTTGAGCAGGGAATTGGACTAGAAGACCTCCAAGGTCCCTTCCAACTCTGTTATTCTGAGGTGAATAAGGTAGAGTTGATAGGGAAGCAAAAAATTAAGAATGCAATGCATCAGTGGGTTGGGAAGAATTGGGAAACTCTAGATTTTGGGGTAGGAGTTGTCTCAGAGTTAGGGCATTCTGATCTGTGGCCAAGATACAGTCTCTTAATTTCTGAACTCATCTTCTCTACTTTCAGTTCACCGCTTGGCCTTGGCTTGTGGCTGTGAATTCTTCCATGGTATGTTTACCAGCGGCATGAAGGAAACTCAACAGGCCAACGTTCCTCTTTGCACCCAATTCACTGCAGCTGACCTGGGGCTGATCACCTCCTTTGCTTACTCAGGAGTGCTGAGAGGCGGGTGGGATTATATATTTGAAGCTGCACAAGCTGCTCTTCAGTATCAGGTCTCCGGAATCTTGGACCTCTGTCTGGATCTGTTCCGCTACAAGCTCACTCCAGAAACCTGTTTGGATGTTCTGTCTTTTGCCCATGCTTATGGCCTACACGATCTTGAAAACACTGCAGAGAAGTTTATATTAAACACCTTTGCTCTTGTCATGAAAACACCAAAGTTCCTAGATCTTCCCATGAACCAGCTGGTGGACTTCCTCAGTTCTGATTCACTCTACATCCTCAATGAACTAGAAGCTTTTGAAGGAGCCGTCCGTTGGTTGACTGCTGACTGGACTGGGCGGATGAATTGTGCCGAAAAAATGTTGCACTGCATCAGATTCCCACTGATGTCCACCCGAGAATTCAAACAGGTGAGGAAAGAAGAGATGATGGCTGATCCTGGTCACCTCTACAACCTCATGGTTCAATCCTTAGCTAGCATTCCACCAGGCCCTTCTAAGATGGAGCAACTTCCGTGCCGGGTGAGATATCCAGAGAAGGTCATTGTGATTAGTGGAGGAGATACTTTGACAAAAAATATGGCTACTCGCAGCCCATGCCAGGATTTTTGGTTCACCCACCGCTTCCTCAATGGCATTGGCTTGGTCAAACAAGTAGAGTGGCGTCGTCTTGGGTACCTCCCAGAGAAACCACGATTCCGGCATGCTGTAGTGGTCAAGGACAATAAGATGTACCTCTTTGGGGGAAAGCATTATTATGGCGTCAGGGATACCATGTGTTCAGTGTTCAGGTGAGTTGGAAGATCTGCTGCTTGAAGACGAGAATCGGGAAGGAGGGAGAGAACAGATGCGGTCCCATTTGGCGAAGATATTTTTGAGTAAGAGTGGGAAGATGTCATGTTTAAGGTGCAATGAAACATCTGATGGTTGTGAGTATGAGGGAAGGAAATAAATGAATGCTGGAAACAAACAGCATTCCTAATGAAGGTATCTATAACTAGAGCTGAGAGCTGCTGAAAAAGTTTTTATATGATTCTCCAGAGATTGGGAATACTGGTTGAGGACTCATCATAGGCCACTGTGCCCCCAAGATTCATGATGAAGTCAGTGAAATAGCAAAATGTCTATGGAGATTCTCAGTCTTGCAGATCACGGTTACTCCAAAGGTGCTTTTACAAAAGAGAACTGGACTTTTTAACCTTGTTGCTTGTATCCTAACAATTTTATTGACTGTTTCTAGTATGATTTCTTATTGTACCCTATGAGTAATGTACCTTATGATTCTTGAATCTTGATGAATGTGTCTTTCCTTTTATGTACACTTCTTTTATATGCATTAAGACAAATTCCTTGGGTGTCCAATCACATTTGGCCAATAAAGAATTCTATCTATCTATCTATCTATCTATCTATCTATCTATCTATCTATCTATCTATCTATCTATCTATCTATCTATCATCTTTTCCCTTGAAGATGTTCTGCTTCTGATCCAAGAAGCTTCTTCTAGAACTGAAGAAGCATCTTGGATGAGAAGCAAAATGTCTTAAAAGAAAAACAAAGTCCAATTGCCTTTTGAAAAAGCACCTTTGGGTGAACTAGCAACAATTTATATCCATCCATCCATCCATGTTATATGAGAAGTTGGGATCGTTATAATTAGGAACTTGGCCATCTTCCAACTTTTGATTCCCTTCCACAGTTAAGAAAAAAAATAGAGTAAAATCTGCAGTGCTCCAAAAACCTAGAACAGAATGGCAGGGAAGCAACTTATTTCTGACACCCCACAGAAATAGAGTGCTTCAGGAGTTGCTTTTTAGGATTCTGCCCATGTGTCTCAAGGGCAGAAAAGACAACTAACCCACTGGTCTTATTTTGTTCTACATGGCCTGATTTGGTTAAATAACTGTCCCATCAAGTATCTATCCAATGCTACTTTGGATTGTGTAACCACATATTTGAAACAATTACCTTTTTGTGTTTCCATAACACATCTCTCCTTTATATTATCCAGCTGAATATGTTGTAGAAATAAAAGCATAGCCTGATAAATCCCAGAAGGTTTTAAGAAGGTCCAGGAGGGATTGCAGCTTCTAAGTCCTCTTGCAAACACTAATTAGCCAACTTTCTACATATAGACTGCAGCTGAGAAATAAGAACCAGGAGGAACATATTTGGCACATGGACTGCCCAGGAATAAGGACCAGTGGTCCATTTATAACCAAGTGAGAGATAGAGTTAACAGAATAAGAGAATAAAAGAGTTGGAAGGAACCTTGGAGATCTTCTAGCCCAACCTGCTGCTCAAGAAGGAAACTCTATACTATTTCAGACAAATAGCTGTCCAATCTCTTAAAAACTTCCAGTGTTGGAGCATTCACAACTTCTGGAGTTAAGTTGTTCCACTGATTAATTGTTCTAACTTTCTCCTTAGTTATAGGTTGGTTCTCTCCTTGACTAGTTTTCATCCATCCATTGCTACTTGTCCTGCCTTCAGGCACTTTGGAAAATAGGTTGACCTCCTTCTCTTCTTTGGGCAGATATTGGAAAACTGCTTTGATGTCATCCCTAGTTCTTATTTTCATTAAAGTAGACATACACAATTCTAGCAACTGTTCTTCATATCTTTTTAGCCTCCAGTCCCCTAATCATCTTTGTTGATCTTCTCTGCATTCTTTCTAGAGTCTCAACATCTCTTTTTACATTGTGGCTTTGTTTCCACAGAGAATCCTTATTCCTCCTTTTACAGGTTTGATCCTCTTTGCGGGAGTTGGGAGCGACTAGCTGACATGACCAATTGCCGGAGCTATTTTCCTGCAGTTTTCCTGTGTGGTTTCTTCTACGCTTTTGGGGGGAGCTCCAATGAGGTCTATTGCCTGGATTCTGTGGAATGCTATGAACCTCAGAGCAACACATGGAGGTAGGAGCTCATGGTGACTTCAACAGAGATGCTAGGTCCAGGTCTGGAGACCATGCATTGCAAAGGATACAGGTAGTCCTCAACTTACAACCTTTCATTAGTAACCATTCTGTCAAGGGCCAGAGAATTCAGGAGACCCAGGCAGTTCAAATAGATATAAAGCTTAAGCTCCCTACAAGAATCCTAACTACTAACAGTTAAAGCAATTTGGTGATAGATAAGGAATTCACAGTGGGCTGGACTTAGGTTTCTTGTGGGCACAAAGAGATTCCTGACTTATAATGCATTTGACTCCTCCTCCCTCAGGCTTTGCCTTGTTATCTCCTACACATTTGAAAGTACAACAGGACCGAAAAAAAGTGACTTATGATTATTTTTCACGCTTACGATGATTGCAGCATCTCCGTGGTCACATGACCAAAATTTGGATGCTTGGCAATTGGCTCATGTTTATGATGGTTGACAAGCGAAATCAATGGGGGAATCCAGATTCACTTTACACCTGTGTTACTAATTTAACAACTGCAGTAATTCATTAACAACTGTGGCAAGAAAGGTTGTAAAATTGGGCAAAGCTCACTTAAGAACTGCCTCGCTTACCAATGGAAATTTTGGGCTCGATTGTTTTAAGCCAAGGACTCTCTATAAATCTGAAGGGGCATGATTTCAGAAGAGAACCTAAATATCTGTTTTTCATAAATAATTTATTCAGTTTTGACAGGCTAGCTATACACCACACTCTATGCTCCAGCAAAGCAATTATTTTAATGTCTCTAAATTTTCTTTAGCGGGACACAATGGCTCAGCCGTTAAAGATGCTGGAAAGCTGACAGCTTGGGTTTGAGACCTGAGTGTTATATAACAGGATGAATTCCTGTTGCTCGCTCAGCTCCTACCCACCTAGCAGTTCAAGAGCATGCAAAAGTAAATAGGTTAATAGGTACCACTTTGGTAAGAAGATAACAGTATTCTCTGTGCCTTTGGCATATAGCCACACTGGCCAAATTACCATAGAAAATGTCTTCGGACAATGCAGGCTCCCTCAGCTAAGAAATGGAGATCTCTCAGTTGGACACAACTTGAAAGAGAAACCTTTACTTTACCTTTAATTTTCCTTTATTTATTCCCGCCCTTATTTTATTTCAGGCCTTGCGTACCCTTGCCCACCCCAGTCTGTGGCCATGCAGCTTGTGTCCTAGATGGATGGATCTACATCACGGGAGGCAGCGACGGCTCGTGCCGCTGCCAATCGTCTCTGATTCGGTATTGCCCAGATGGCCCGCCTCTCCTTCTGACTCCCATGCAGGAAGAGCGAGCTGGGCACATCATGGAGGTGCTGGATGGGCGGATTTATGTGGCTGGTGGTCTACGATGGCGGGACGGGCATGGGGGCTACGCTGACCAACTGGCCTGCGAGGTGTACAGTCCAGATCAGGATGTGTGGGTCAAGTTGCGTCCTCTTCCCCAAGCTCATGTCATCGCTGCCTCTGCCGTGCTGAACGGGGAACTGTATGTCCTGGGGGGGTATAGCCACAACACCTACCGAGATACGCATCTCATTCACTGCTACAACCCTTCTCATGACCGTTGGGTCAACCTGGGGACGATGCCCCAGGCATACGCGGATCTAAAGGCCTGCATTTTAGAAGTTCCCTCCTCTTACAGACAAAGTGAACCATTGATCCTGGATGCTCCCGACTTGGAGGTCCCCACTGATGCTTTGCTGGATGTGCCCTACCAAAATTCTGGATCAAGCTGCTGAAAAGGCTGAAGTGTAGCCCTTTTATTGCAGGTCCTGGATTTGCATGGACAGACCTGGGTTCAAGTGACTTCCTTGGTTGATTTTGGATCACAGGGTTGTTTTATGGTGGGGATGTGGCCTGTTCCATATATGCTTTGAGTTCTCAGAAAAAAAGGCAATATAAATGCTAATGTTAACAAAAATATGGATAGTCCTTGACTTATAACCATTTGTTTAGTGACCATTCACAGTTACAACAACATTCAGTGTTTTTTTGTCAGGGCAACCTGGTCTACCCAATTATGAGATGGAGCATATTGCTTCTGTTTAATTTATTAATTAAGCTTAATTATTAATAATTACTATTATTCATAATATTAGGTAGGTTAATACATCTATTTAATATGCAAGTAGTCTGGGTTCAAATCCCAAAAGGATATGGCTACCCAGGGTCTACAACCTTAAACACTCAAAAGCCATTTGGGCCCATTTCCCACAGAAAAGAAAACACCGGGAGCCAGTAATTTAAACAACCTGTGTGACTGGGTGGGCATGGCCAACTTGACATCACTCACTCCCATCCAGTCACCTCCTGGTCTGGAATATGGAGTGAGTCTCCATCCCCCGCCATCCCACTTACCTTCTCAGGCCAGACAAGGATGACAGGCAGGGGGAGGTGTGATGACCCGGGGTGGTGGTGGCACAAAAGCAACATGGTCAGATAATCAATAAGAGTCCCTTTATTATCTCCAATTTTTCCCCAATGAGCCATGAAACCCACATTGCTCCCTTCTCCATTCCTTCCTGCGTGCCCTAGGATGAAGAAGGGGTGGGCCTGGGTCTTCCTCTAAATTCCCTCTCCCTTCCTCTACCTCTCCCTTGCTCCGCCCAGCCAGACTTCGCCCTTCCCCAGTTTCCACCATAGCCAAGGGATCCACACTCCCACTCGCTTTCAGCTGTTCAGCTTCCTCCAGGGGCATGACAGGAGGGGCCAGCCAGGTGTGGGATCAACCGACCGGGAGCCACAGCAGAGGGCCGAAAGAGCCACATGCGGCTCCAGAGCTGCAGATTGCAGACCCCTGGGTTAGCTGATGAGGAGCTAAATAGCTTGAAATAGATCTATACTAGCCTCCATTTAATTCTTTGTTGGTAAAACATAATTCATTACAGCAACATTGAAAACATGACATAGCCCTGGTCCTTGCACTTACAAGCAACCTGTCATCCTCGTGGTCACATGACCAATTTTTTTTTTTTAAGCAAGTGATATGTACTTATGATGGTTGCAGCATCCCTGGGTCATGTGATTACCATTTGTGACCTCCCAACAGGCTTCTGGGAAGTAGAGTCAATGGGGGAAACCAGATTTGCTTAAGGAGTGCATTATTCATTTAACAACTTCAATGATTCACTTAGCTATGGCAAAAAAAAAAAAGAAATTTGTAACATTAGCTATGACTCACTTTGCAATCACCTCGTTTAGCAATGGAAATTCTGGTTCCTATTGTGGTTGTAAGTCAAGGGTTACCTATATCTTTATTTCCCACTAATAACAATAATAACTTTATTTCCCACTTGGCTCGCTCCTTAATTCAAATTAATGCTGAAAAACATGTTTATCTGTTTGGAAAAGAAAAGTGACTGGAGAAAAAGTTGTCACTCCCATAGGCGGATATGATTAGTTTGTGGCTGGATTTTCGTGCAGGTGAACATAGTTGGACTGTGTGAATACAACTCGAATGGAAATAATGGAAAAGGTAAAGATAGGAATATATTGGTTGAGATTCTAGATCACCTGAGGAGGGCCCCACGTCTAAGACAAGGGCCCCCCAACTCCTTTGTGGGATAGTGGTTGAGTAAGAGGTTCAGAACAGGATGAAAAGCAAAACTAATTTTTATTTCATGTATGTTGTGATTAAAATTAAATCTAAGTAATATTATTCTCATGTCCTGCTTCTCACATCCAACTTTCACCAGACTGAGGTAAAGTTACACTAGTTTAATATCTACCTGCTCTATGCTTTATGAAGGCAGTGAATCTCTCCTCACTAATTTCTTAAAAAACTGTCCTCTGTTTGCTCCTGGGTGACCTTCTCTGCATTTGAAAAAGCTAACCTGCCTTGTTTACATCAACTGGTACTTTTATTGCTATAAACAAAAGAACTGATCTAAGTAACTCCAGAACCTTAAACAACGTTTTGGGCTCTGCTATAACAACAAGGGTTAAGAAGTGTCTGAACTGCATATATAAATAGTATAATCCAATATTTCTCAACCTGGGCTCCTTTAAAATCTGTAGACTTCAATTCCCAGAATTCTCCAGCCAGCATACTGGCTAGGGAATCCTGGGAGTAGAAGTCCATTGTTCTTAAAAGTTGCCAAAATTGAGAAATAAAGGTATGACTACGAAACTGTCGGTTCGGGATACTCGATTAAAAGTGACAGAGTAAAAATCAAGTTGGAAAATTTGAAACAAAGGATAATAGGCATATGATGTCCCCAGTTCAACCAAATATTGCTGAATTAAAAAGGTATAACTAAGTTTAATAGGCCTCAATCCACATAGCTCAAATTCACTGGGCAGATGGTGCTACCATGACATTCTCCAAAATAATAATATTCTTTTTTTAAATCTATAAAGACACTCCAAGCTTCTTCTATATGATGCTAAGAAGTTTACGTGACTGTAAGCTACTAGGGACCGAACTTGACCAAAAATGGACCAATCTTTAGCAAGATTTCATAAGCAGAAAGAGACTACCAACTTATGCTTTAAAACAATCAGCAATTACTTAAGTTTTCCCAAATATCCTTCCCTTTGGATCTGTCTAGTGGAAAAAAAACACCTTTTCCCGATTTTCTGGCTTCAAATTCTTTAAGAATATCTGAGGGAATTTTTTCACATGAGAAAATTAATTTAAAAAAAACCCTTCCTGTGAAAATGAGAATATCCCATGGGTCTAAATATAAAAAAACAGAGGGAGAAAAATAGGAACACATATGGGGAACAGTAGAATACTTAAAAAATACAACCAGAAAAGTCCATCTAATTTATTACCTGATTCAGGAGGATGTGATGCCAAAATCACTACAGAGCATGTGGTGTCCAGGAACAGGAAACACCAGCCATTCTTGATTAAACGTTTTCAGGCTGGCCTGTCTTTGTTATGTCTGAGCGCAGTTACTTTCACAATGGGTTTTTGGATTCCACTAAAAATCCAGTTAATCTTTTAGCAGTGATTGATAGTTGCTCTGCCCAATCCACCAATATCCATGCTAGTCACCCACTTCATCTAATCAGAGATTGATTCCAGGGCTGGTGTCTCTTCTTAACCACCAGTTTTAAGTGGTCAACCTCTTATGCCCTCAGGATTAGACAAGACATGTGTATTTAAGAAGAATAGCATGTTTCTAGCGTATTTAGACTTCCCAGCATGGGGCCAATTGATCAGACACTGTAGGGGTTGCTTATTGAGCCATATTCAAATGTGAGTAAAGAGAGTTGCAGAGGAAGCTTTATTTTAGCTAGGTAGAAATTCCACAGGTAAAGCTCATCTCTTATGAGAACCTCTCCTTGCAAGGGAAAGCTTCAATTTTGGGGCGATGTACAAAGCATATAATGCAAATCTCGTTTACTATAAAATGTTCATAATCACAAATTGCTCCGGTGCCTAGGAAGTTCAGTTTTATGATGGTTAATTTCATTTTTAAATGAAGCTGCTTTGGTGATATGTGGTATTAGTCAAGGAGTAGGAGAAAGGAAAGAGGATTCCTTGGATTCCAAGAAAGATCCCAAAAGTTTAAGAGATAAAAGAGATACAAAAAACAATCTATGTAAGATAGGAAACTTATATCTGCTGTAATTTAAAATCAATGCTGTGAACACATTGGCTATTGGATTTGTGGGACCTGAAAGTCTTTAGATTTTGAGGTCCTGATGGAAAGGCACGATCTAAATCTAACAGAAAAAAGTAAAATAATAATTTCCCTCAAATGCTAGGTCAAAATGCCTTACACCCATTTTGAGTGGGAAAAATAAATTGCCTTGGAATCTGTTCCTTACTGCCCATATCTCTGCCTTTTTCCCAGTTCCTGCTCTCCCAAGCAATCAAAGTCTCACAGATGAGATTCATCATCCATAATAAAGAAATATGCTGGATATTAAAAGTTGGTAGAACAGCCATAAAGGCTTTGGAAAAGATATTGAGATGTGAATGATATATTCACACGTACAAAGATCAGAATGGTACAAACCAGGTTACCCTCCTGTGACATTTTATGGAAGCAAAAGTTGGACTTTGAAGAAACAAGATAGGAATTGTATTTATTTATTTAGTGCATTTATTTATGTATTGATGTTTCTGTAGCTTGGTGTTGGAGAGTGGGATGCACAGCCAAGAAAACAAAGAAATGGATCACTGAACAAATCAATCCAGAGTTTTCTCACAAGGCACAAATGATCAGATCCAAATGATCATATTCTGGATATATTAATGCAAAGCTCTCTCGCACTGGAAGGAAAAAAAATAAAAGGACACCCTGTACAGGTAGTCCTCAACTTACGTCCACAATTGAGCCTGAAATTTCAGTTGCTAAGTGAGTTCTGCCTCATTTTACCTTTTTTGCTCATTGTTAAGCAGTTGTTATGTGTATTATTAAACAAATATAGTTTCTCACACTGATTTGTCAGATGCCGGCTGGGAAGGTCACAAATGATGACTACATGACGCCGGGACAGTGAAACTGTCATAAATATATGCCAAATTTTGATCATGTCACCTGGGGATGCTCCAATGGTCTGAAGCGTTTGAATGTTGATCATGTGATCCTGGGGAATGCTCCAATGGTTGTGTGAAAAATGGTCGTCCCTTTTTTCAGTCCAGTTGCACTTTGAATGTTCACTAAACAAATGATTCTCTGTACAGGAAGTCCTCAACTTACAACAGTTCATTTTGTGATCATTCAAAGTTACATCACTGAAAAAAACATTTTTCACACTTATTACCAGCATTCCACTGTTCATGTGGTCAAAATTCAGATGCTTGGCAACTGGTTCATATTTATGACGGTTGCAATGTCCCGGGGTTATGTGATCCCCTTTAGTGACCTCCTGATCAGCAAAGTTTACGGGGAAGCCAGATTCACTGAACAGCCGTGTTATTGGCTTAACAATCGCAGTGATTCGCTTGTCAACGGTGGCAAACGAGCTCACAAAATGGGGCAAAATTCACTTTGCTTAACAATGGAAGTTTTAGGCTCAGCTTGAAGGCTGTTTGCATTAGATATATTCACCACGTTGAGTCACCAGATATGGTTTTCCACCTAGAGTAATTTATAAAAACAATAAAGGCGGGATAAAAATAAATATACCAAATAATTAGCCGTATGGTGGCTTAATGGTCTGATTCATTCATGATGCCCAACTGTAGCCTGTCAACCACAGAACGTGTGTGGTTCCATTAAAAAAAACACAACTAAACCAATAAACAAGTTGAAATATTTATATAGTATGTTACGTGCTGCTTTTGGGCAACACAGTTTTTTTCTCACGTGCTGAATGAACCCGCTGTTTGTGATTTTTTAATGTCTTTTTTTGGTAAAATGTTATTGACTTTTTATTAATTCCATTGACTTTTTATTAATTCCATTTCCTAGTGCTTAATAAACACCAATACAAATTTTATTAAATACCCAGACAATATTGATTACTTATATTAAATATTATTTAATATTAAATATTAAATACTTTAACAATAGTGATTATATTTTTAATCTCTGCCCCTTTTTTTCCAACCACTGGTAAAACAGATTCCAAGTTTGATAGTATTCTGTTGCCTTCCTTCTGCTTAATTTTCAATGTTGATCTATCCATTTCTGCACAGTCTAGTATCTTCTTAATTATCTTTTCATCTCACGGTGTTTCTTCATTTTTCCAATATTGTGCAAATATAATCCTTGCTGCTGTTAACAACATGTGATATTAAATGCATACTTTTATCTATTTTTTCTGATAATATACCCAATAAAAACAATTTAGAGTCTCAGTCCTTTTTTTTCCTCAAGAGGCAACTGGACTTTCTTGATTTTTTTTGAAGACGTTTCGCCTCTCACGCAAGAAGCTTCTTCAGCTCTGAAGAGGCCATCTATGTCAACATGGAACAACCTCCTCTCAACAGAGGGGAAGGGATATGACATCATCTATCTCCAGTCTACAACACAGTCCTTTCAATGGTTGCAAAAAGACGCCAGACCCATTTGCACCACTCAGGTAACCCTGAGGACACAGATAAACCTCCAGGTGGCCTCAATGACTTCCTAAAAGGATGCAAATGACTGACTGTCTTCAAGGAGTATAAATCCTTCTATTCCCCATCATCCAGTCAGAGCTGAAGAAGCTTCTTGCATGAGAAGCAAAACATCTTCAAAGGAAAACCAGAAGGTCCAGTTGCCTCCACCTTTATTTACTTTAGATAGTTGCCCGTTTTACCAAAAGCAACTCTGGGCGGCATACATTACTACTTTGTATACGCCCTGCCAAGTGCGTGTACAGATTAGCAAATTGCACACAGCACAATCTAGAACTAAAACTAAATACTATATTTGCACAACTCCCTAGCAAATCACCTGATAAGTAGTGCTCAACTGTCATAGATACAGGCTAGTTGCCAAACCTTTGAATTTTGATCACGTGGCCATGGGGGTGCTACAAGCATCACAAGTGTGGAAAACTGGTCATAAGTCACTTTTGCCGGTGCCATTTTACCCGTGAACAGTCACTAAAGAAAAAGTTCTAAATTGGGGATTCCTTCCTTCTTTCTCCTATCTTGGTTCTGCAACCCAACAGGACAGACACAGACTTCAGAGAATAATTAGGACTGTAGAAAAAACAATTACTAGCAACCTGCCTTCAGTTGAGGACCTGTATATTGCACAAGTCAAAAAGAGGGTTGTGAAAATATTTACAGACCCCTCACATCCCAGACATAAACTGTTTCAACTCCGTCCCTCAAAATGACGCTATAGAGCACTGCACATCAGAACACCTAGACACAAGAACAATTTTTCCCCCAAATGCCATCATTCTGCTAAACAAATTATTCCCTCAACACTGTTCAATTATTTACAAAGTCTGTATTACTATTAATCTTTTCATCACTCTTTATCGCTCATCCCCTCCCACTTGTGACTATATGACTGTAACTTTGTCGCTTATATCCTTACAATCTATATTGACTGTTTCCTAGTATGATTTGATTGCTTATGGGTACCCTATGACTATTATTAAGTGTTGCACCTGATGATTCTCGACTCTTGACGAATGTATCTTTTCTTTTATGTACACTGAAAGTATTTGCACCAAGACAAATTCCTTATGTGTCCAATCACATATGGTCAATAAAGTATTCTATTCTATTCTATTCTATTCTATTCTATTCTATTCTATTCTATTCTATTCTATTCTATTCTATTCTATTCCCCACAACAACCTTATGAGGTAGGCTGAACTGAGAGAGAGAGAAAAAGAGAGAGAAGGACTAGCCCAAGGACAGCCAGCCAACTTTGGTACCTAAAGCAGGATTAGAATTTAAAACCGATGCTTTTCTCTCCCCCCCCCCCACAACTTTTTTCCAAAAGGCAACTGGACTTTTTTGCTATTATTATTTTTTCCTTGAAGGGGTTTCACTTCTCCTCTCACTTCTCAAAATAAAATTAAAAACAAACAAACAAACAACCAGGATATGGATAACCTCCAGCTCATTTTGTACAGCAGGGTTGGCTATATAAGTAAGTCCTCGACTTCCAACAGTTTGTTTAGTGACCATTTAGAGTTACCACAGCACTGGGGGAGGGAAAAAAGTGACCAATTTCAAATCGGTCACAAGCCCCTTTTTTCAGCGGGAGATGGTCACTTCGAACGGTCCCTGTAAATCGAGGAACTCCCAGTATGAAGATCCTTTTCCCGCTGCGTTTTTGCGGCTTTTGAAGCGCAAGGGGTTAAAAAGCCGGGAGGCGTCAGGGAAGCAAGGAGCGCCCTATGATGGGGCGGGGTGGGGGGGAGGGAGGCGCTTCCGCAACCCACTGCTTTCTTTCTCCGCTTGGTCTTCTTTCCGGGAACCGCGGCCGTTTTGGAGCACCGCTCGCTCGCCAGGGAGGAAGAAGAAGAAAAGGACGCGGGTCTCTCTTTCTCTCTCTCTCTATCTCCGGCGTCCGAATCCGGAGCTGAGAAAGGGTGAGAGGGCGCAAGGACGAGCCTGCAAAGGCTCGGTTGGCATCTTGGCTTGAAAGACACGGCCGCCGCTTCCTGGTTAGAAAAAGGCGTGGGAACATCAGCTGTCCTGGGCAGTGGGAAGGAGGAGGAGGGTTCTATGAGCTTCGTTGTTTTCTTGCAACCTCAACTATGTAACGTCAACAACAACAACCCTCCTCTATCGTTTCCCCGGTTGGCGGGCCTCACTCAGGCCCTAGAGCGAGGCCGTAGGGGTGGTAATCGCATGGCTCTTGAGTCATCCCCGCTTGTTTGCAGCCTCCCAGGTCGGGGCGGTGTTATGTGCATCTTTGGTGTGTGCAGAAATGGGTAAAGAAAGTTAGAAAAGGCGCCTTGGGGAGAAAGTTGCCCCAATCGATTCATTTTCACTTTCCCCCCAAGATTTCGTGCAGAAGAGAGAGAGAGAGACATTAGAACCTCTTTTTTTTTCTTAAAGGGATCAAAAGCCTTTTACGGGTAGTCCTCGACTTACAACCGTTGGTTTAGTGATTGTTCAAATCATAGCAATAGAACTTAGACTTATAGATGGCCTCACTCCCTAACCAGGGGTATTCAAACTTGACAGCTTTAAGACTTGTGGACTTCAACTCCCAGAATTCCTCCTCCAGTCATGTTAGCTCAGGAATTCTGGGAGTTGAAGTCCACAAGTCTTAAATTTGCCAAGTTTGAAGTCCCCTTGGCCCAAGTGGTTACAGAGTCGGCCTATTGATCCTAACAACGGCACTGAAAAAAGTGACTTAGGGCTGTTTTTCACACTTGTGATGTTGCAGCCTCCCCATGGTCACTTGATCAAGATTCAGATGCTTGGCGACTGACTCGTATTTATGACAGCTGGCAACTGACTCATATTTATGATGGTTGCCATGTCCTAGGTCCTTTCTGGGACCTTCTGGCAAGCAAAGTCAATGGGGAAGCCAGATTCACTTAGCTGCCATGTTACTAATTAACATTTTGAGTGGTTCCCTTAACAAAAATTGTAAAATGGGGCAAAATTCACTTAACAAATGTCTCTCTTAACAACAGAAATGTTGGGATCAGTTGGGGGTCATAAGTTGAGGACTACCTGTAGTTGTTCATTTACAGGGGTCTTCAAACTTGACAGCTTTAAGACTTGTGGACTTCAACTCCCAGAATTCCTCCTCTAGTCAAGTTAGCTCAGGAATTCTGGGAGTTGAAGTCCACAAGTCTTAAATTTGCCAGGTTTGATGACCCTTGATTTAGAAACTATCGGGATTTCTCAAAATCCAGAAGTTTTAGAGTGTGAATTTGAACTACCAGCTTGGAAAGGCAGGGGCTTATATTCACATAAAGCTCAAGTCATAATTTTTACATCCTGCTTTATTGAACAAACCAGAATTATGTAAATTCGCAGGGATTAATGCCCCACACATATATATTCTCCCCCTCCCCCACAACAGCCCTCTTTGTTTCTTCTTTCATCTCATCTCACCAAACTCCCAGTCCCCAAAACTCCTCCAGCACAAACAAAAAGTGGTTACCTTGCCTGGAGTTTTGTGTGGGGCATTAATCCACACCCACTGCGAATCTACATAATGGTGGTTTGTTCAATAAACCAGGATGCAAACATCATGACTCCAGGTTTCTGTGAATAAGCTACTGCCTTTCCAAGCTGAGGTAATTGCCCCAGCCTTTCCCAAGCCAGCTACCCTTTTGGAACCATGTCAGTTGAGGTTTATGGGTTATGGAATCCCTATGTATTCACTGGCATGTTTTTCCTTAGAAATGGAGGCTACTACAGGTTGTCTCGACTTAATGACCACAATTGAGCCCAAATTTTTTGTTGCCAAGTAAAACATTTAACAATGAATTTTGCTCCATTTTTCTTATTACAATTGTTGAATTAATTACTGCAGTTGCTAAATTAGTAACACATTGTTAAATGAATCGGGTTTTCCATTGATTTTGCTTGTCAGAAGGCCGCAAATGATGATTACATGATCCCAGGACACTGCAACGGTCATAATTGTGAATAACTTCCCAAGCGCCTGAATTTTGATCATGTGGCCATAGGGGATGCTACCATGGTCATAATTGTTTAAAACGGTCCTAAGTCATTCTTTTTAGTGCCATTGTCACTTCGAACAATCACTAAGTGAACTGATGTAAGTTGAGATCTTCCTATAAAGAAATTATAGGCGCATCTGTAAATATTGACCTATTGGCTTTAATATTTTGTTACACTCCTATTTCATCTTCCTCCTTCCCTTGTATGTGCTTCCCAAGTTCAAATTTACCCTAGGGGATAAATGTATTGTCAAGCCAGTCTTTGCATAGTGAGTTGGCATCCAGAATAATCGCCCTGTTACACATAGGAAAGAACAAGAAGCCATGTTGGGTTTGGATGAACACAACATCCTATTGGCATGCGTGAAATGAAGGAAGTTCTTTTTTTCTCACACCCTGGATTAGTGGCAGTAACACTGAATTAACCAGGGATCTAGGGTGAAAGAAAATTGAACCTAAGGGATTGAGCAAGATTGTGTCATCTGAAAGATGTCTGGGGCCTTGAATTTAGGGCGGGGAGCTCTCTAAGCGGGTGGGATACATTCCAGGATGTGATCCAAACAAGGTCATGCAGGTTTTCAATTTTTATTTCCTTTTTATTAAGTGTCGGAACCAGGAGAAAGGAATTTGAGGCATCAGCCACTTCCAAAGTTTCTCAATCTCAACTACTTTAAGAGGGTGGACTTCAACTCCCAGAATTCTCCAGCCAGCATGGCTCACTGGAGAATTCTGGGAATTGAATTTCAGTCAGCATGGCTGATTGGAGAACTCTGGGAATTGAAGTCCATTCAGTCAGCATGGCTGATTGGAGAATTCTGGGAATTGAAGTCCACTCAGTCAGCACGGCTGACTGGAGAATTCTGGGAATTGAAGTCCATTCAGTCAGCATGGCTGATTGGAGAATTCTGGGAATTGAAGTCCACTCAGTCAGCATGGAGAATTCTGGGAATTGAAGTCCTCTCGGCATGGCTGATTGGAGAATTCTGGGAATTGAAGTACAGTCTCTCGGCATGGCTGATTGGAGAATTCTGGGAATTGAAGTACAGTCACTCGGCGTGGCTGACTGGAGAATTTTGGGAATTGAAGTCCACTGAATCAACATGGCTGCCTGGAGAATTTTGGGAATTGAAGTCCACTTGACATGGCTGATTGGAGAATTCTGGGAATTGAAGTCCACTTAGTTGGCATGGCTGACTGGAGAATTCTGGGAATTACGTCCACTCCTCTTAAAGTGGCTGAGGTTGAGAAACTCTGGCCAAGTCTTCTTCAAATAGCCAAGCTCTATCTTCAGCGCTGCTGATGAGTTTGAATTATATGTGTGGATGGGTCTTGCTCCTTTCTCTAACCAAGCAAAGGATAATAATGAACTAACTTGTGCTTTGGGATCTTTGGTGCTCTCTGAGCTTGATGGTTTCGTTGCAGATGCTTCATTACCAAACTAGGTAACATCATCAGTGCTAGGAGGAAGTTTGTGATTTGCCCATCATGACCTAATGTCTGTGTGTATAGGCATGTGTGTGTGTGTGTGTGTGTGGCTAATGTGTAACAAAATATGCCGATTATTTTATTTTTATTTTATTTATTTGATTTGCCAATCGCTTACAAGATAATAAGTATAAGTATAAACATGAGTAAGAATACAGGAAATAGGTACAAATAAATGGGGACAATAGGACAAAGACGGTAGGCATGATGCACGCCCCTTAGATTACATTATGCACACCCCTTAGATTACAAAGTCTATTCCTACTTTCTCATCGAGGTGTAAAGAAAGAGATTCTGAAATGAATTGATAGGTTATCATCTATCACAGTCTGCAGAAGTGACAGGTAAGCTGGGCTTGTCTGGTGATCCTTAGGTAAATCTTTTCTTCTCTTTATCTTCTAACCCATGGCCTTTTCAAAGGTGCTATTCCATTTCAGCATTCCTTCTCCTTGATTGTGCCTTTGAACATATCAGTGTTCCATACTTAAGGGGCTGTCACAAAGAAGGAAGGGGTCAATTTATTCTCCAAAGCACCTGAATGTACGACAAGAATCAATGGATGGAAACTAATCAAGGAGAAAAGCAACCTAGAATGAAGAACAAATTTCTTTCTTGACATTTAAAACATTTTTTTATTTTTTTTTTATTTTTTTGTCAAAAGCTTACAATATAATAGAAATAAGAATAAACATAAGTTTAAACATAAGAAATAGGAGCTAATAATTGGGGACAATAGGACAGGGACGGTAGGCACAATTGTGCGCTTATGCACACCCTTTACAGACCTCTTAGGAAGGGGGTGACTAAAAGAGATGAGGTGGACTGGTTGCTTTCGTGATGTGGAGACAATAACTTGGTCCTCAACACCAATAAGACAAAGGAACTTCTAGTGGACTATAAAAGGAACATATCAGACATCCAACTCTTGCTTATCAATGGAGACTGAGTGGAGCAAGTGGCCAGTTTTCAGTTTCTGGGTGTTACCATAAAAGAGGATCTGACCTGGGGTACTCACATTGCAGCCCTGGTCAAAAGGGCCCAACAGAGATTATACTACCTGAGGCTTCTCAGAAAACAACAACTGAATGAAAAACTGCTGGTGATTTTCTATCACTGCATCATAGATGATTGAAGTGATCTAATGTTCTAAGTGCTAGAGCCCACTGTAACTACATAGCCAAAAAGGCATTAAGAGTTGTTAGCCTAATCTTACGTAGCTTTTTCTCTGGTAATATTACTAATAATTAGAGCAGACAAAACATTTGCTAGACTAATACTCAAATACAGCTCATCAATCTGGAACCCACATTATGTGTCTGATATTAACATAGTTGAGAAAGTCCAGAAATATTTCACAAGAAGAGTTCTCCACTCTTTTAGTCGTTGCAGAATACCTTATGCCACCAGACTTGAAATTCTAAACCTAGAACTACGCCGCCTTCAGTCCGATCTAAGTATTGTATATAAAATCATACATTGCAATGTCCTACCTGTCAATGGATACTTCAGCTTCAACCATAACAACACAAGAGCAAACAATAGATACAAACTCAAGGTTAATCGCACCAAACTTGATTGCAAGAAATACGACTTCAGCAACATAGTGGTCAATGTCTACCTGACTCTGTGGTATCTTCCCCAAACCCCAAAAGCTTTCACCTTAGACTGTCTACTATTCACCTCACCCCTTTCCTAAGAGGTCTTTAGGGGCTGTGCATAAGCGCACCAACGTGCCTACCATCCCTGTCCTATTGTTTCTTTTATTTTTTTTATTTTTCTTATATGTATCCATGTATTTATAACTATGTTTTTACTTATACCTATTATCTTGTAAGCAATTGACAAAAATAAATAAATAAATAAATAAAATAGAGAGTATCTTAACTTACTGCACCTCTGTATGGTTTGCCAATTGCACAGTAGCAGGTAGGAAAGCACTCCAGAGGGTTAATGTCATTGCTCAGCAGATCATTGGTTGCCCTCTCCCCTCTTTGGAAGAGCTTTATAGCTCCCACTGCCTTAAGAAAGTTCAAAACATTCTCAAAGATCCATCTCTTCCTGAGCACCCTTTTTTTGAACTATTACCATCTGGTAGACGGTACAGAATAATAAAAAACAAGGGGTGACATGATTGCAGTATTCCGGTATTTGAAAGGCTGCCATAAGGAGGACGGGGCCAATTTATTTTCCAAAGCACCAGAGAGCAGGACAAGAAACAATGGTTGGAAACTAATCAAGAAGAAAAGCAACCTGGAATTAAAGACAAATTTCCTAACAGTGAGGAAAATTAACCAGTGGAACAGCTTGCTTTCAGACATTGTGGGTGTTTTATCACTGGAGATTTTAAAGAAGAGGCTTGAATGTCGCTTGTCTGAAATGGTATAGGATATCCTGCTTGAGACTAGAAAGCTTTCAAGGTCCTTTCCAGCTAGATTCTGATTCTCCCACTTTTCTTTCTACTTGGAAACTATTTCTGGACTTTGTGTTCAAAGTGGGAAAAAATAGAAACTTTGATTTTGGGTTTTACCAAGTCAGAAGGTTTGTTGTAATAGAAATGACTAGTTTATACTATTATGAAAAAGTAAAAAGTGGAGGTTTGATGCTATTATCTTATTCTACTGCACCAAAGAGAGTCATTCTTACCCCACTTTTTTCTAAAGTTTTCCCTTTCCTTTTCCTTCCCCCATCTTTCCTATTTTTTTTTGCATTTTTGTATTTTTATATTATAAATTAATATTTTTTAAAAAAAAAACATTTAACTGTAAGCTTGCTTGCTGAATTTGCATGCCCATTTTGAGAAAAAGCCATTCGCAAATTGATTTTTATTCTGGCGCACAATTGCTGCCTTTATTTTTCCTTCTGCAGAAATTGAAGCCCTGTTGGCTTTTCCTTAAAATATGGATCCCACTGCCCTTCACTGCCTGGAGAAGCCTCCTGTCCATGTGAATACTCCTGTTCCTGATATTTTCCAAAAACTGGAGGAATCTCGACTTCGACTTTTGAATCCTATCCGTCCTTTAGGATTGTTGGTAGGTCCCCTGAAATCCCCTGTCACCCAGGACCAATCAGTGACTCACTCCAGAACAATTGATTTACCTGGGCTTCTTTGATCTCAAATGCCTCCAGGTTGGCCACTCAGCATGATAAGGGACAGCTAAGATCCCGTGCCTATGAAAATATTCCTAATAAATGTTGGCTTAATCCAGGTGCCTGGCAAGTCGATTTAAATGTTGTAGCTTTTCTCCAACCACACACAAAATGGTAAGGGTCTGAAGGTGGTATCCTGGCAGGTGGACTGGCCTCTGTTTTTGAAAAAAAATAAATTATTTAAATCTAAATGCCCTGTTTCTCCCAAAATATGACCTATCGTGAAAGTAGGTCCTAGCTTGATTTTTAGCCATGCACCCAATATAAGCCCTACCCCCATTTCTTCTGCAGCTGGCAAGGCTGGCAAGGCTTTTGTGAAGGCCTCTGTGGCTGATAATAAAGCTCCAATCGATCCGGAGCTCAGTTATTGGCTGCAGAGGCCTTCAGAAAAGTCTAGCTGGCCGTAGAAGAAGTTCCCGAAGGCCTCTGACAACGAAAAGGAGGGCGGGGGCGACGTGCACAAGTGAGGTTAGTCAGTGAAAATAAGACCTGGTGCCTTTTTTGGGTGAAAAAAAAATTATAAAACAGGGTCTTATTTTTAGGGGAATATGGTAGGATAGGAGACCACAAGGAAATCTCAGAGACATACACTAGACCAGGAAGGTGAAAATGCCAGCAGTAGCAGATTTGCTTCTCTCACGTGGGCAAGAAAATTACAGGGAGACTTCTAAGATGTCCCTAGACATCGAATTCAAAGTGACATTTTTCAGGCCCAGCCTTTCTGCCAAATTATCGAGGATAATTTTCAGAGTATTTGAAAGAAGAAAGGAACCATGGCAACACTTGAATTCAATTGCTTCTGCTCTGCTTATTTATATGTGTCTGCTTGTGTCCCAGCAGAAAGATGTGGATGAGGCAGAAAAACTTGGTTTGGCACATGTAGAGAGTTTGTGGAAAGGCACAAAAAGTTCTATAAAGAGCAACCATGTCCCAGAGGCCAGAGAGACATTGGGAAGAAACAAGAACCAGGAACAAAGCAAGTTAATGGTAAGGAAGCCATGGCTGAGGGAAGACAATTCAGTGGTGCATACAGTGGACTGGAAAATACAAGTAGTCCTCAACTTACGGCCAGAAGTGGGTTCAACATTTCTGTTGTTAAGTGAATTTTACCCCATCTGGCAACCTTTCCTGCCACAGTTAAGTGAATCACTGCAGTCGTTAGGTTAGTCACACAGTTGTTAAGTGAAATTGGCTTTGCTTTGGATGTTGCTGGTCAGAAAGTTTCAAAGGGTAACTTGGGGACCTTGAGAAATGGCATCTGTCATAAAATTTTGAGCCAGTTGCCAAGCATCTGAATTTTGATCACATGACTCTGGGGATGCTGCAACATTTGTCAGTGTGAAAAAACAGTCATTTTTTTCGGTGCCGTTGTAACTTTGAACAGTCACTAAATGAACTGTGGTAAGACAAGGACTATCTGTATTTGGGAGTTGGAGGGGAGGTGTTTTTTGATACCATGGCCTTCAATATTACTTTCATTGTTGTTTTTTCCCCCCCTCAGCTATCCCAGTTTCTGCAAACCGGGCCTAAGAAATTGCTTTCCTATTGTACCTTCTCTCAGCCAAATTTGCTGCGGTTGAAAAATCACTGCCTGTCACAGCCCATATCCTCCAGCTTTCTTTTGCCAGGGCTGGAAGAATCCAGAGCTCGCTTGTTGCTCCCGATTGTTCCAGCAAACCTCTCTCTGGATTCTGCAAAGCTTTTGAAAGGGTCCTCGCTCCTTCCTTGGCCAAAACTTTGTGCCACTGAATTGCCACCAGAAGAGGAGGCCTCTCGATCTTACCAGGAACTGGAGGAGCACCAGGTAAGAGTAAAACTGAAATTTAGAAGGAAATATAGGTAGACCACAGCTACGACCACAGCTGAGCTCAACATTTATATTGGTAAGTTAGAGACAGTTGTTAAATGAGCGTTGTCTCATTTTACAACCTTTTAAAACTACAGTCGCTAAGTGAATCACTGTAGATTGTTAAATGAATCTGGCTTTCCAGATTCTGACTTTGCTTGTCAGAAAGTTGCAAAAAATGATCACACGACCCTGGGACACTGCAACCATCATAAATATATGCCAGTTGCCAAGTGTCTGATTTAATCATGTGTCCAACGGTCATAAGTGTGGAAAACAGTTGTAAGTCATTTTCCCCCCAATGCCATTGTATCTTCGAAGAATGGTTGTAAGTCAAGGACCACCTGTGAAAACTTCAGCCTTATACTGTAGAAAATAAATACCATATCAAGTCTCCTTTCATGTTGAGTTTGATTCCTGATGACTTCATGAATACATTCAATATTTATTTCTCAACATCAGTGCAATTTTCTTTGTTGAGATGTAGGGATTCCACGAAGAAGAAGAATTTGTTGTCATTACTGAAGTTATGTGCCTTTACCTCCTTCCAAATTTTGTTTAAACTTAATCCAAACTACTTCACAGTAAGGCAATGTTTCTCAACTTTGGTGACTTTAAGACGTGTGGACTTCAACTCCCAGCATTCTTCAATGCTGGCTGGGGAATTCTGGAAGTTGAAGTCCACACATCTTAAAGTGGTCAAAGTTGAGAAACGCTGAAGTATTTCTCCAAGTAGTCTACTAGAACTTCCTTGTAGTTTCCCAACCAAGGAATAATCTTGACTGACCTTTCTTAGTTTCTACACGTAGGAAAATCATCAACGCTGAAAGCTAAGAATTTTTCTGCTCCAGATCAACGTCAGTGGACTGCTTATGGGAGACCAAATGGGTTGCAACATCTACTACTATTGTAGTATCCATACATTCATTTGGAGGGCACAAGATTTAAGAAGGCATGTGTGGAGATGAGTTAGAGAGGGTGGCTCTAGGCAGCGAACTGAGTAAGAAATGTAAAGCGTGATTTATTGCATGCATGGCACCTGTCAGGAACAGGTTAAAGATAAGTGTTTTCTTGAAATTGCATTATGCCATCCTGGAAATGGACATTTTTGATTTAGGGTTCACCTGATGGGTGTTTCTTGCAGGCATGCCTGATTTCAGATCTCTGCAACAGATTTCTCTACTTGGGAGCTGACATTAACTTTGAGCCCATAAGGCTGTGTAGAGAGTGGTGAGGACAGCAGAAAAGATTATTGGAAGTTTACTTCCTTCTATCCAGGTCATGGCAGAGGTGGTATTCAGCAGGTTCTGACCAGTTCTGGAGAACCAGTAGCGGAAATTTTGAGTAGTTCGGAGAACCGGCAAATACCCCCTCTGACTGGCCTCGCCCCCATCTATTCTCTGCCTCCCGAGTCCCAGCTGATTGGCTGGGTCTTCTTTGGTTGCCCTGCACAGGAGAACGGAAAGCAGGAAAGCAGGTTAGTGGGGTGGGGAGGGAATAGAGATTTTGCGGTAACCTTCCCTCAGGAATGGGGATTTTGCAATATCCTTCCCCTGCCACGCTCACCAAGCCTCACCACGTCCACCAAGCCATGCTCACAGAACTGGTAGTAAAATTTTTTGAATCCCATCACTGGGACATTGCATAAAAACAATGCTTGACCAGGGTCTGCGGTATTGTCAGGGATGCTACACATCCTCTCCATGACCAGTTTTCTTCCTTCTCAGAGGAGGCTTCGTGGTATCCATCAGCAAGGATCGCGGGCCCAATGGGCAAAAAAAAACTCAGGACGGTATTGGCTGGTTGGCAGAAGAGGCCTTCAGACAATGGCTAAAATCATGATGATTTTCTTTTGAGAATGGGCATCAGAATTTCGATTTTTAATGTGTGCCAGTGTGCTCACAGAAAAAAAGTGACAATAAAGGTTATCTTATTTTATGATTACTTTTTTGTCTGATGGTTTCCCATCTTTGGTTGTGCTTCAACATCCTTTCCATGCATTTTAAGGCAAGTTGGGGCTGAGAGCTCCCTCTCTTTCTTGACCCACATTGGTACCAGCTGTTTAAGAAATAATTCCTCTAAAAGTAGTCCTTGATTTAACAACAGTTTACTTAGTGACCGTTCAAAGTTACAACGGCCCTGAAAAAAGTGACTTACGACTATTTTTCACATTTACGACCATTGCAACATCCCCCTGGTCAAGTGATTTACATTGACAACTGGTTCACATTTATGACAGTTGCAGTGTCTCGGGGGTCATGAGATCCGCTTTTGCGACCTTCTGAGAAGCAAAGTTAAGGGGAAAGCTGGATTCACTTAATGACCGTGTTGCTAATTTAACAAGTGCAGCGATTCACTTAACAAACGGGGCAAGAAAAGTCATAGAATGAGGGCAAAACTCACTTAACCGCTTTCTCACTTAGCAATGTAAGTTCTGGGCTCAATTGTAGTTGTAAGTCGAGGACTACCTGTGTTACGTAGCTTGGATGGGCATCAGATCTGGAAAAACAAATGGAGGAAATGGCATTCTAAACTTCCGAATAGCAGCATTGCCTTCTTTTAGATGGCCTTTGCTTGAAGACTGATTTGACTTTGTGGCTTAATGGTGACTTGTATTTTTCTTCTGCCCAACTGAAGGAAAATGAGGACGAAGTGGACTCATTCAACAACATCCCGGAATATGTCCTTGCAATGCCCGAAGATGAGTCTGAGCAGTTACAGGAGGAGGATGACACCCTGGGGTCCGAGATACAGGAGGAGGATGAAGGAGTAGCTGTGAAAGAGAAGAAGGTAAGAGACAAGCTGCAGTAATAGCACTCTCTACTGTTGGAGAGTGACCTGATCTTTTTCACCTGGGTGGATATTTGCAAACAAATAAAAGCTTTACAAGCAAAAATAATACGGACAGTGCCTTGGTGCTGTCTGAGCTTTCTTTCTTGCAGACGTGTCATTACCCAAACAAGGTAACATTATCGTTACCTAACTAGCACTGATGTTGTCTATGGAAATTCTCAGTCATCCAGGTCATGGGTATCTCAAAGGTGCTTTTTTCAAGAGGCAACTGGACTTTCTTGTTTTTTCTTTGAAGATATTTTGCTTCTCATCCAAGAAGCTTCTTCTGCTCTGACTGGATGGTGGGGAATGGAAGGATTTATACTCCTTGCAGACAGCTGGTCATTTGCATTCTTTTAGTGAGTCGTTAAAACCACCTGGAGGTTTATCTGTGTCCTCAGGGTCACCTGAGGGGTGAAAATGGGTATGGGGCCTTCTTGGAACCGTTGAAAGGACTGTGTTGTAGACTGGAGATAGGTGATGTCATATAACCCCCCTCTGTTGAGAGAGAACTGCTCAATTTCGTCATAGATGGCCTCTTTAAGCCCTCATTCAAATCAGTGGTTCTCTCAATGCAAAATGTGGACTCTATTCAAAAGGTGAACCTGATGACACAGATAAATCTCCAGGTGGCCTCAACAACCTGTTAAAAGAGTGCAAATCACCAGCTGTCTGCAAGGAGTATAAATCCTTCCATTCTCCAGAGCTGAAGAAGCTTCTTGAATGAGAAGTGAAACATCTTCGAAGAAAAACCAGAAAGTCCAGCTTTGGGATGGCACCGATGATGTTACCTTATTTTGGTATTGAAATGTCCACAAGAAAACAAGCAGGCTCAAAGAGCACCAAGGACCCCTCATTTCAACCCTGAGCTACAAATACAGGTGGTCTTCAGCATACAATTACAATTTAGTCCAAAATTTTTGTTGCTAAGCGAGAAGTGAGTTTTGCCCCACTTTATGACCTTTCTTGCCACCATTGTTAAGTGAATCACTGCAGTCATTCAGTTAGTAACATGGTTGTTAAGCAAATCTGGGTTCCCCATTGACCTTGCTTGTCAGAAGGTTGTAAAAGGGATCACATGACTCCTTTACAACCGTCATAAATACATGCCAGTTATCAAGGGTCGGAATTATGGCCGTGTAATCATAGGGATGTTGAAAGGGTCATAAGTACGAAAAACTGTTCACCTGTCACTTTTTTCTTCACCTTGCCATTTTAACTAAACAGATGGTTGCAAGTTGAGGACAACCTGTGCTTATTCCTACTCCTATTTTTCCCTACCACCACAATAACCCTGTGAGGCGGGTTGGACTGAGAGAGAAACTGGCCCAAGGGCAGCCAGACAGCTTTGGTGTTTAAGGCAGGATTAGAATTCAGAGAATTTGTGGAGGTTGAAAACAGTTATAAGTCACTTTTTTTCAGTGGGGTTGTAACTTGGATTGGTCACTAAACAAATAACATTCTGCATTCTTTTGTTCCAGTGTTCAGTTTTGGTCTGGGATGGTTTTTTTTTTTTAAAGTTCTCATGATTTCTTTTTCTCTGTTTTTATACTAATTAAACTGTGGTGTAGAAATTTAGAATTGGTGAGGAAATTCCCATGAATTTTCTAAATCCTCCCCCTCCCCATTTTTTAAAAAATTTTAGCTGATGTTCTTAAGCATGGTCTGCTGCTCCTTGGTGGAAGGAGCACATTTTGGAAATCCTCCGGGGTTGTTACAGAAGAAACTGATGAAAATATGTAAGAATCTAGCAGAATGTGAACCAGAATTCATCCTCAAGGTATGAAAAGAGGCTGTGGAGCATGGGCTTGAGGGTTGCGTGGTGGTGGGATGGGATGTGTAAAGCATTAGCAGCAGCTATGTACCATCCGAGCATCCTAACCTCATGAGCCACCGCAATCCAACCCTATGATTCTCAGATAAAAGCTTGAGAATGGCTCTTCCAGTCCCTGTAGTTGGGTACTATGGACAATTTAAACATACAGCATGTGCAAGGAGACCTAAGAATATTTTTGAACTCGAAGATTTTACTCCGCTAATTCTTGCAGACTTTAAGAGCGATGCTCATCTTTGATTCAAGGCCACGGTCCAAAGACATTTCTGTGGCCATGTGGCCAGCATGACATCATAGAGCACTTTTATCTTCCCACCGAAGTGATACTTATTTACCTACTTGCATTTGTATGCTTTCTAACTGCTAGGTTGGCATGCATTAGGGCGAGGACGGGAGCTCACGCCCATCATGTGGCACTTGGTTCTTGAACCCAGCTGCTGGTTTCCTAGCCAACAAGTCCAATGTCTTAACCACTGAGCCATTGCAGAGCCTGTTTCTGCAAGGAAGAGTAGGAAAGTATTCCAAACGCCAGGATAGAAAAGCTTTTAGTTTATTGCAGAGAATATTTTGAAACTCTTATTTCTGCAAAATAGAATTATTATAAAATTCTGACCAGAAGGGCACCCAAGCTTTTGCACCTGTCATTGTACCGCTTTCTTCTTTTGAATTTGTAAATGTCTGCACATAAGTAGCAATTGTGCTTTCCAACTTGCAGAATTAGATTGTGGTTTGCCTGCGGCTATTTATTTAGGAAAGCAGGGGTGGGATTCAAATTTTTTAACAACCACTTCTGTGGGCATGGCTTAGGTGGCATAGCTTGGTGGTCATGTGATTGGGTGGACATGGCTTGGTGGTCATGATATAGGCTGGATGTGGCCAACTCAATATCACTCACATCGAGGCGTGCATCTCCTCGCCTGGCCTCTCATGACTGTGGGGATGCTGCAACAGTCATAAGTGTGCAAAATGGTCATAAGTCATTTTTTTCAGGGCTATTGTATTTGAATGGTCACTCCACACAAGCAAAGTACCAGAAAAGGAGGAGAAAAAAACTCCAGAGACATTCCAGAGACAGGAAGTCTAGTCCTGCCGAGAATGTAATAAGGGTTAATGAAGAGACAGTTTCTGTAAGCAACACCAGAATGTTTCCTTCCTGCCTTCCTTACAGGATTAGGCCAGTAATTTCTTCTTTCAACCAGTTCTCTGAACTGCTTAGAATATTAACAACCGGTTCTAGCGAATAGGTGCGAACTGGTAGAATCCCACCCCTGCTTCAAAGTGTTATTTGAGCAGGGTTACCTACATTTTGCAATACAGCTAAATATTAAACATTAACAAACTGGTGTTATTAAGTATTAAGATTCCTCGTTTTCCTAACAATATTAGGAGAGGTCTTTGCCCACCTGTACCATCTCTGTCTCTTCGCTCAGGTTGCCTTGTATGCCCGCCAAGAACTGAACATCCGCAGTACGGCTAATTTCCTCCTGGCATTGGCTTCCTACCTTCAGCCCTGCCGCCCACATGTGCGGCGATACTTTTGCCACGTGGTACAGCTCCCATCGGACTGGATGCAAGTGGCCAAGCTCTATCAAGTGAGAACAAATGCCATATTCGCTTATTTTTTTTCAGCAGGGAATCCCAGATTTAATTGCAGATAGAACTCTCTTAATTGAAGAGTGAGGAGAAGAGCAACCAAGATGATTAGGGGACTGAAAGCTAAAAATATGAAGAACTGTTGCTGGAATTGGGTATGTCTAGTTTAATGAAAAGAAGGACTAGGGGTGACATGATAGCAATCTTCCAATATCTCAAGAGCTGCCCACAAAGAAGAGGGAATCAAGCTATTCTCCAAAGCACCTGAGGGCAGGACAAGAAGCAATGAATGGAAACTAATCAAGGAGAGAAGCAACTTGGAACTAAGGAGGAATTTCCTAACAGAACAATTAACCAGTGGAACAGCTTGCCTCCAGAAGTTGTGAATGCTCCATCCCTGGAGGTTTTTAAGGAGAGACAGGCCAACCATTTGTTTGAAGTGGTATAGGGTTTCCTGCCTGAGCAGGGGGTTGAGCTAGAAGACCTCCAAGGTCCCTTCCAACTCTGTTATTCTGATTTGCCACATGGTACTTTTTTCCCCTTCTTTGTGCAGAGCCTAGCAGGGGAAGAAGGAACGCTGGCTCCCATGCCTTCCTGCCTCCGTGCTGGGATGGCTGACAAGTTCCGGCAGTTTGATGCCTATCAGTTGGCCAAATACAACACACGCAAGAGCCGGGGCAAGCAACGTCACAAGCCAAAGGCTGCAAAGGTAGAGTACTGAACTTTGAAGTTTGCAAGACTTTTTAAAACTGTAAGCGGGCAGCTTCCTTCTTTGATCTGAATTGCTGCAATGTCATGGAAGATTCCCAAGTATTCTGACCTATCGATGGTCCTTTGAAAAATCTGCAAGGGATTTTTCTTCCTTCTTCCTCCTTCCTTCCTCCTCCTTCCTCCGTTGTTGTTGTTGTTGTTGTTGTTGTTGTTGTTGTTGTTGTTGTTGTTGTTGTTCTTCTTCTTCTTCTTCTTCTTCTTCTTCTTCTTCTTCTTCTTCTTCTTCTTCTTCTTCTTCTTCTTCTTCTTCTTCTTCTTCTCCTCCTCCTCCTCCTCCTCCTCCTCCTCCTCCCCCCTCCTCCCTCCCCCCTTCCTCCTCCTGCCATATCTGTCACTGGACATTGGCGATCCTATCAACAGGCACATGAAAAAGTTTTGTCCAAACCACTTCCTTAGATTTTGAAGCCATGATGTTCTTCTTCTGTCTGGACCTCATTTGCCTTCAATTTTTCCCTGGAGGATTTAGCAAAGTATGCCGTATTTTTCTGGGTGTTGCATCAACATGTCCAAAACATTCAAAAAAGGGATGTGCGCAGCAATTTTGAGATAAAACCTGCACTGATTTTGATAATATGTGTGGCAGCATGGACAGTCTTTGGGGCCTCTAAAATGGCCCGTGTTACATCATTGTTTTGAGAGCTGCGCTGGCTGCCAGTTTGCTTCTGGGTGAAATTCAATATGTTAGTTATTACCCATAATATTACCCTTTGTGGCATGGGTCTGGGTTACTTGAGGAGTCATCCCACCCCTGTTGCACAGCCCCATCCCACCTGTGTTGGCAGAGGAAGTGCGCTGCAGATCCTGTCAGTCAAGGAATTCCAGCTGACAAAGTCCAGAATAAGAGCCTTCTCTGTGATTTGGAACATCTTATTCCCTGAGATGAGATTAGCTCTTACCCTCCAGACTTTACATAAGAGCTTGAAGGCCTGGCTCTACCAATAAAGGAGAATATTTGTGGCCCAAGGCTAAAATAAAAGGTACTTGGTGTTCTCTGAGTTTGGATTATTGCGGGAATTGGGTATGTGTAGTCTAACGAAAGAAAGGACTAGGGGTGACATGATATCAGGGTTCCATATTTGAGGGGCTGCTACAAAAAAGGAAGGGGAAGGGGAAGTCAACCATTTCTCCCAAACACCTGAAGACAGAACAAGAAGCAATGGATAGAAACTAATCAGGGAGAGAAGCAACCTAGAATTAAGGTTGCAGGAACTGGGTGTGCAAGGTTGCAAGAATGGTTGCAGGAACTGGGTATGTCTAGTCTAATGAAAAGAAGGACTAGGGGAGACATGATAGCAGTCTTCCAATATCTCAGGGGCTGCCACAAAGAAGGAGGAGTCAAGCTATTCTCCAAAGCACCTGAGGGCAGGACAAGAAGCAACCTGGATGGAAACTAATCAAGGAGAGAAGCAACAGAGAACTAAGGAGGAATTTCCTGACAGTTAGAACAATTCATCACTGGAACAACTTGCCTCCAGAACTTGTGAATGGTCCAACACTGGAAGTTTTTAAAAAGATATTGGTAAAGGTGGTGAAGGTTTTCCTGCCTAGGCAGAGGGTTGGACTAGAAGACCTCCAAGGTCCCTTCCAACTCATCCTATCCTATCCTATCCTATCCTATCCCTATCCCTAATCTATTCTATACCTATTCTATATTCTACATTATATTCTACTCTACTCTACTCCACTCCACATTCTATTCTATTCTATTCTATTCTATTCTATTCTATTCTATTCTATTCTATTCTATTCTATTCTATTCTATTCCATTCCATTCCATTCCATTCCATTCTATATTCTGTTATCCTATCCCTATCCCTATCCCTATCCCTATCCCTCTGTTCTTATTCCTATTCTATTCTATTCTTATTCCTATTCCTTTTCTATTTCTATTTCTTTTTCTATTCTATTCAATGGATAAATTTCCTGACTGTGACAACAGTCAACTAGTGGAACGGCTTCCCTTCAGAAATTGTGGGTACTCCATCACTGGAGCTTTTAAAGAAGAGACTGTACAGCCATTTGTCTGAAATAGTATAGGGCTTCCTGCTTGATCAGGGAGTTAGATTTGAAGACCTCTAAGGTCCCTTCCAACTCTGTTATTCCGTTCATCGTGACTTAGCTTGTGATAAAGAAGGCTTATCTAAGCCTCCATATCAAATTTATCTCTAGTATGGACTCTTCCAACATGTGACAGACAAGATTATTGATGTCAGAAGTTTGGTTTTTTTTTCAACAGAGTGAAAGGAATACCTCTTGGAACAACTGGAAAAAGCACAAACTAGGCCAGAACCCAGTGTTTGCAGCAAGATATGAAGCCTTGCAGAAAACAGTAAGGGCTCTTGGGATGTGTCTGTGTGGGGGGGAATGGAGGAAGATATCCCTCTAAGTTTTGTTCATCATTTTGAACAGTTCAAGTTCAGATACTATCAAAGCATGCATTGAGATTAACTCCTCTCCCCCCCCTCCCCCGATGTCTGTTTGTAATGTAAGGAATTTTCAAGGTGGATGGGAGTCCCAAAGGTGCTTTTTCAGGAGGCAACTGGACTTTCTGGTTTTTCTTTGAAGACGTTTCGCTTCTCATCCCAGAAGCTTCTTCAGCTCTGACTGGATGGTGGAGAATGGAGGGATTTATACTCCTTGCATACAGCTGGTCATCTGCATTCTTTTTAGAGAGTCATTGAGCCATCTGTGTCCTCAGGGTCACCTGAGTGATGCAAACAAGTGTGAATGGATTTCCAGAAAAAAATGCAGATTACAGAAACTATTTGCACTTCAGTTTGAGATGCAGACAACACAGACTCATCCCCAATAGCCTGCGCCTATCTCCAACTGTCATGCCCCTGGTGGAGAGTGACTCTGAGGGAGAAGAAAAACAGCAGACAGGGAGTGGAAGTGTGTCTCCGGAGGTTGTGGAGGTGGCTGAGGAAGGGCAGAGGGTGGCTGAGCAGTCAGAGGAGGACCCAGGCCTATCCCCTCTCCATCTTAGGGCACATAGGGAGGAGAGGATAAGGGAGAGACGTGGTCTACTCAGGAGGAGAGGGCCTTGATCCTCTTCATGGGCTGCAGCTGTGACAACTGAATAAGAGATCGGACATGCGTACAGGCAAGTGCTGGAAACAAAGCGTGGAAATATCTCTGGTTCCTCTCTGAGTTTGGCATCCTTCCCAGTGTGTGTTATCTGTGGACATCCTCCAGCCCTTATCTTGCCTGGTTTGTGTTGCTTTTTTCCTTCTTCTTGTAACTGTTTGGGAGTTTTTTGATTTCCGTCAAGAATATTTGGAAGCGAAGTGAAGGAATAAAAGGGGCTTCATCTATTTTCTGTGACTGTGTTTGTTTTGTATCCCACTTGGGGTCATCACACCAGCAGTGAAGGGACACTTCACTGTCCCTTCACAGTGAAGGGCAGAAAACATCCTGCAGCCAAGAAGGCTCGCGCTACTCAGGTGATTCTGAAGCCACAGATAAACCTCCAAGTGCCCTTAATGATTCTCTCCAAAAGAATGCAAATGACCAGCTGTCTGCAAGGAATATAAATCCTTCCATTCCCCACCATCCAAGAAGTTGAAGAAGCAAAATGTCTTCAAAGAAAAAATGAAGTCCAGTTGCCTCTTGAAAAAAGCACCTTAGGGACTGAGAACCTAGATAGAGAAGGTGGATTGAAGTGTTCCTATAAGACACCGATTGCTTGATTCTCTGCCCTTTGACTTCTCTAGAGTCAAGAGATGATGGATTCAGTAAAAGAGGAAGCTGTGAGAGATTTGTTTTCCTTGAAGAATTTGATCCACCGCCTTCATATTTCAGAGCCAGCTCAGCATGTCATGAGCCTCTTGGGACGGAGGTGAGATGGCCTAGCACAGCTGGAACCTGCGGGCCCGGTGTGGCATCTGTGTTTCGAGTTTTCCCCAGTTGTGTACAAGTAGTCCTCAACTTATAATAGTTCATGTAATGACCATTCAAAGTTACAATGGTGTTGGAAAACAGAGATGAATTACCAATTTTCACACTTATGACCATTATAGCAATCTCAGAGGTCATGTGATCGAACATTTGGCAACTGGTTCATATTTATGATGGTCACAGTGTCAATAGGGTCAATCTTTGTGAGCTACTGAGAAGCAAAATCAGTGGGGAAGCCATAATTACTTAACAACAGTGCCACTAATTTAACAGCTGTAGTGATTCACTTAACACCTGGGACAAGAAAGGGAATAAAATGGGGCAAAGTTCACTGAACCAATGCCTCACTTAACAACACAAATCTGGGCCTCAACTATGGTCGTAAGTCAAGACTGCCTGTATAATTTTCTCTTAAGTGGAGGGTGATGCTAAGACTTGGAACGGCAATTTTTCCCAGGAGCCAGCTAATGTGACTGGTACAAAAAAGGATTCCAGAGATAGTCCTCAACTTATGACCACACTTGGCCCCAAAATTTCCATTGCTTAAGTAAGACGGTTATTAAGTGAATTTTTCTCCAATTTATTACCTTTTTTGGCCAAAGTTGTTCAGCGAATCACTGCAGTTCATGAATCCTGTGGTCACTAAATGAATCTGGCCTCCCCCATTGACTTTCCTTGTCAAAAGGTCACAAAAAGTGATTGCATGACCCGGGACCCTGGAACCGTTGTAAATACATGCCAGTAGCCAAGCATTTGAATTTTGATCAGGTGACCAGAGGGATACTGCAATGGCCATCAGGATAAAAAATGGTCATAAGTCGCTTTTTTCAGTGCCATTGTAACTTTGAGCAGTCACTAAGATTGTTACTAGTCTAAGATGATTAAGGGCTTGGAGACAAAAAAAAACATGAAGAATGGTTGCAGGAACTGGATATGTGTAGTCTAGAGAAAAGAGGATTAAGGATGACATGATAGCAGTGTTCCAGTATTTGAGGGGCTGCCACACAACAGACAGTCAACTTATTTTCCAAAGCATCAGAGGGGAGGACAAGAAACAACAGATGGAAACTAATCAAGGACAGAAGCAACCTGGAATTAAGGAGAAACTTCCTCACAGTGAGGACAGCTTGCCACCAGAAGTTGTGGGTGCTTCATCACTGCAGGTTTTTAAGAAGAGACTGGACAACTGTTTGTCTCAAATGGTATAGGCTGTCCTGCTTGAGAAGGGGGTTGAACTAGAAGACCTCCAAGGTCCCCTCCAGAAGTATGCTTATTGATTGACTAAATGGTTGTAAGTTGAGGACTAATTATACCCATTAGTTGGTCCTTTAGTTTTTTTTCTTTTTGTAGACCTTGAGTTCACAGTTTTTCTCTTCTCTAGGTACCCCACAGATCTACCCTCCTTTTCCCGAAGTCGATTGCCAGGGCCCTGGGACCCAGCCCTTGCTGGCACTCGCATGCAACTGCCGGTGCCCCAAACATGGGATCGAGAACTGAGCTACCGTGGGAACGAGGCTGCTGTCTGGGAAGAGCTGATTGGTAGGTGGAAAAGTTGACTGCATTCCTTCATTTTGCAGGTGCTCATCTCACTATTGGACACTAAAATCCCAGAAAGTCATGCTGATTAGACAGAATTACAGTGGAAACATGGAAAATAAGCCTGAACCCAAATAGAGGCAATCCTTGAGTTATGACGACTTGTAGAAATGTCTGTAGAGATTCTCAGTCGCCCAGGTTGTGGTTATCCCAAACATGCTTTTTTGAAGAAGCAACTGAACTTTCTTGTTTTTTCTTTGAAGACATTTCACTTTTCATCCATGAAGCTGCTTCATCGCTTCCATTCCCCACCATCCAGTCAGAGCTGAAGAAGCTTCTTGGATGAGAAGAGAAATGTCTTCAAAGAAAAAAACCAAGTCCAGTTGCCTCTTGAAAAAGCACTTTTAGGATGACCAGTAAACTTTCAAAGTTACAATAGAACTGGTGGTGCAGTGGTTAGAATGCAGCATTGCAGGCTAACTCTGCCCACTGCCTGGAGTTCAATCCTGATGGGGCTCAATGTTGACTCAGTCCTCCGTTCTTCCGAGGTGGGTAAAATGAGTACCCAAATTGTTGGGGCAATAGGCTGACTCTGTAAACCACTTAGGGCTGTAAAGCACTGTGAAGCGGTATATAAGTCTATTGCTATAAGCGGTATATAAGTCTATTGCACTGTGAAGCGGTATATAAGTCTATTGCTTATCTTCGAAGTTCTGACTTTTGTGATTGTGATTCAGGTGCATGGCGACTGGCTCATACTTACAACAGTTCCAGTGTTCTGCAATCACTTGATTACCATGTGTTACCTTCTGTGATGTCTTTCCACAAGCAAAGTCAATAAGGAAACTAGCAAGGAAGGATGCAAATTGCTCCCATAAGTCACTTCTGCTTCTGCTATTTCTTTTGAGGCAACTTGCAGTGGAGTACAGGCAGTTCTCAATTTATGGCCACAACTGAGCCCAGCATTGATATCGTTAAATGAGAAATTTGTTAAGTGAGTTCGGCCCCATTTTGCAACCTTTCTTGCCACATTTGTTAAGCGAATCACTGAAGTTGTTAAATTAGTGATACAGTTGTTAAGTTGAATCTGATTTCTCCATTTTCTTTGCTTGTCGAAAAATTGCAAAACATGGTCATATGAGCCTGGGACACTGCAGCTGTCATAAATATCAACCAGCTGTCAAGCATACAAATGTAGATCATGACCATGGGATGTTGCAATGGTCATAAGTGTGAAAAATGGTCATAAATCAAGGTTTCTCAGCCTGTGGCCATTTTGGGTTTTTGCAAGTCAATGGGCGGGGGGAGACAGAGTCATTTAACAACTGTTGTTAATTTAACAAGGGCAGTGGTTTGCTTAACAAATGTGGTGAGAACAGTTGTAAAATGGGGCAAAACTTACTTAACAAATATCTTCATTTAGCAACATAAATTTTGGACTTGATTGTGATCATAAATTGAGGATTATCTGTAATCCCTGTGATTACTAAGAGTTGAAACTGACTTGATGGGAAAAGATCAAAAGAAATTGGGGTGATGTTATATACAGTACAAGTTTGGAAACTTTTACAAACAAATATTGCAGGAGTGCGATAATTGTATTTATATTACATTTTGCTACACTTTACTCTCTAATGTATTGCATAATATGACTTGCAATACAATATTCCACACTGCAGATTGTATTTATTAATGCTTACATAGTCACATTTTAATCTTATTCAACTCTGAATTATATCTTTTACATATACTTTAATTTATATGTATTGAAGTGTTATTACACTTCTGTATTTAAGTGACAAGGCTAAACAAAGAATGTAATAATATATCATGGTAATAACAATGTAATGATGAGCAACATAATGAAAATTATTTCCTTTAAATGGCAATCATGTAAACTCCAAGCGGAAAATAGGATTAAATCATAGCCAGAGGGGATGTAATAGAAGCAGATGCTGCTAAAAAGTTTACAAAATATAAGCAGAAAAATATTAACTATTATGAAGGCACCCCTTTTTACTCCATTCCTCCACCTCCCAAGCCTAAATATATGTGTGGAAAGTAAAGAAATATATTACTTCTGCTTGCTGAGTTTCAACTGTAAAATTACCATCTACTGTTACTTGCTTCCCGTTAGATTCAAGGAAACTGCCCTTTATGGCAATGCTACGAAACCTGCGGAACATGTTGAAGTCTGGGGTGAGCGAAAGGCACCATCAACATCTTTTAAAGCGCCTTGAGGATAAGGTAAGTCCATCTATACGGGTAATCTTCAATTTACACCATTGCTTTAGTGATTTTTCAAAGTTACAACGGCAGTGAAAGCCATACTTAACCGCCCAAAGCCACACTTAACCGCCATTGTAGCATTCCTGTAGTCACATGATCAAAATTTGGACACTTGCAGTGTCCCAGGGTCACATGATCCTCTTTTGCATCCTTTTGGTAAGCATAGTCAATGAGGAAGCTAGATTCATTTAACAACCAGGTTACTAATTTAACAACTACTGTGATTTCCTTAACTATGGCAAGAAAGGCTGTACAAAACTCAAGAAGCAGCTTCTTGAAATGGAAACAAAATGTTTTCAGATTAAAAAAATGTAGAATGTACAGTTGCCTTTTGGGAAAAAAATTTTTTTTGGGGGGATGTTTATGTTCCTGAAGCCCGACCATGATTGGCTTCTCGCAGAGTGGATAAACATGCTAGACATTTAATTCCCAGGATTCCTCAGCCAGTATGGCTGATCTTGAGTCTTTGGGAGCTGAAATCCACTTATCTTGCAGGTTCTATTCTGGGAGAAATTCATACTAGATTATTTTATCCTTTAAAGTTAATAATTTTCATTCTATTTCTGCCTTTGGTATTTCTCTCAGGACTCTGTCATCCGCAGCAGACAACTTCCTTTCCGGTTCCTTTCAGCCTACAAAGTGATTTTAGACTTGGAAAAAGAACTTAAGGAAAAAGGTGAGGAATAGTTAATCTAGTTTGAATAGCTGTGAATTCTTTACTACCATTGGAAACAGCTTCCAAAGTCTGGGATCCCCAACCCATGGTCCACGGACTGACACCAGACTGTAACATACCAGAAACCTGGCCATATAAACAACACATGGGATGCAGATAACATGTGAAACCACACACCTGAGGTGATATTTAGCAGATTCTGACTAGTTCTGGAGAACTGGCAAAAACCACCTCTGACTGGCCCTGCCTCCATCTATTCTCTGCCTCCTGAGTACCAGCTGATTGGCTAGGTCTTCTTTTATTGCCCTACACAGGAGAACGGAGCTGGAAAGCAAGTTAGTGGGGTGGGGAATGAATGGAGATTTTACAGTATCCTTCCCCGGCCACACCATTCAAGCCACACCCACCAAGCCACATCACACCCACCAAGCCATGCCCACAGAACTGATAGTAAAACATTTTAAATTCCACCACTGCCATGCACCCTCCGATCTGCAGAAAAATCTCTCTCCACGGAACTGGTCCCTGGTGCTCAAAAGGTTGGGGACCCCTATTCTAAGTCATTTTGTCCCATTCTGAATTTTTTAAAATACATCCTTTCGGAATTGTGCTGGAGCCCATCTTCAGGGAACTTCTCTCTAATAGCCCAAACCACCTCTGTCTGTTACAGAGAAGTTCCCAGAGGGTGGGCTCCAGCACGACCCACAAAAAGCTAGGAAGACAAAACCTGTTGTCCCAGTAACTGACCCAGAGTGGATCCTGCAACGATATCCTGGGACATGTATATTTGCTCTCATTTGCGATGAGGGATGAATGTCAATGAAGTTGGAAAAGCTGATATGGTTGACTAGGTTACCTATGGGTAGAAGTATCTATTTGCAAATGAAGAAACAGAGACCTTCCTTCCTTGTTTCCCTGAGCATCTTTTTCTCTTCTTTTAGACAAGCCCTTCCCGAATAACCGACATTTCATTGAAAAGGTCACAAAGCTATTGAAACTACCAATGAATTTTGAAAGACGCCGATATGTACGGGGTTGCATGGAGATCCCACTCATTTTCCAGATGGTGAAGAAGGAGAAGAAGAAACTGCTTAAATCCAGGTAGGAGGCTGTAGACTGTCCTTGTCTTTGTGCTTAGCAGACGTTCTGAAGAGGGAGAATGAAGTATTGGCTGTAGGATTTAGACCAGTGGTGATTCAAAATTCAATTTTTTTTTACTACCGGTTCTTGGGTGTGGCTTGGTGGGCATGTTATGGCTTGGTAGGCATGATTTGGTGGGCGTGGCAGGATACTGTAAAATCTCCATTCCCTCCCAACTCCGCTGACCTGCCTTCCAGCTCCGTTCTCCTGTACAGGGCAACAAAAAAAGACCTAGCCAAACAGCTAGGACTCAGGAGGCAGAGAATAGATGGGGACGGGGCCAGTCAGAGATGATATTCTGAACTACTCAAAATTTTCACGACCGGTTCTCCAGAACTGGTCAGAACCTCTGATTTAGACTGTAGTATTGGGGTGACATGATAGCTCAGTGGTTAAGATTCTGGGCTAGAACTGGCAGCCCTGGCTCAAGATCTGAACCCCACTTGATGGGGTGAGCTCCTGCCCTTACCTCAACTACCAACCTTGCAGTTCGAAAGCATGCAAATGTAAGTAGATAAATAGGTACTACTTTGGTGGGAAGATAACAGCACTCTGTAATGTCAGCATTCCAAGTGTGGCCTTACCAAGGCATTGTAAAGTGAGTATTAGCACTTCACGTGATCTTGATTCTATCCCTCTGTTTATAGAGACTTTCTTCTTTCTCACTTTTGTATTTTACAGAGTCGTTCACTACACCGCCGAGCTCCTGCAACGCTACTGTCAGGCTCTCGAGACGGCAGTTGAGTTATCAGTCAAGCATAATATGCACCCCATTCCTGGAAGGACTCTCATCTTGATCTCCAACTGCTATCAATTGGGGAAATCTTGTGCTCAAGGCAAAAATATGTATTGTCCAACTTTTGACAGGAATAGCTGCAATGATCAGAAAAATCCCATGAAGGTTGGTAAACAGTTATCAATTGTCATTTAGTTCTCCCTCTTTTTCTGCCCTTCATTTGGTTCAGGGGTTACAACCTTAAACACTCAAAGAGCCATGAAGGTCCTAACCAGAAGCCCCCCCATTCAATTTTGGAGCCGACCAGGAGTCTGGTTCCCCCACCATAAAGTCTCCTAGTGCGGCATCCTTTTTCCTCCACTGACTGGAAGTCCAGTTCTCCTACCATAGAGTCTCCTTCTAGTGCAGTGTCCTTTTTCTTCTACCTGACCTAACTTGAAGCCCTATCAATTGTGGAGCTGACCGGCAGTCTGGTTCCCCCACCATTAAGTCTCCTCCTAATGTGGCGTTCTTTTTGCTCCGCTGACCGGAAGTCTGGTTCTCCCACCATAGAGTCTCCTCCTAGAGCAGTGTCCTTTTTCCTTACTTGAAACTCTATCAATTGTGGAGCCAGTCGGCGACAGGGAGCCACAGCAGAGGGATGAAAGAGCCACATCTGGCTCCAGAGCCATGGGTTCCCAGCTCATGATTTGGTTCAACAGTAACTTTCTTTCAGTCCCGTATCGGTGAGGCGGTAAATTTCCCTCAGTCCCATATCGGCGATTCTATTTACCTTCATGTTCTTACCCTGTCCCATTCTGGCCCCACCTCCTAACTATACCACCACCCGTGATTTTGTCCATTTGTCATCCATCCATGGAGTAGGATGTTATTGTGATTCTTTAATTATCGGATTGTCTCATCGGAGTTCTCTACCCATCAGACCATTTTATTCTAATGCTGACACAGAGACAGCTGACACAGATACAATCAAGCAAGTCCGTTCCTCGGGATAAATTATCAAGTCTTAGGTGTCTCGGCTCCATCCCGTGCAGCAATGGAGTCGTGACACTCCAGTTATAATCTTGTGTGCCAGAAACTTCGGTCGCCTAGAAATTATCTTTGAAAACTTCCCCCCTCTCTTTCTGCTGGTCTTTCTTAAAAGATTAGAGAAATATTTTCTGAGTTGACACATGGAATCGTTAAGAGAATCTGGTTACTTCCATTGGCTTTGCTTGTCAAAAGCCTGCTGGGAAGGTTGCAAATGGTGTTCAGATGACCCTGGGACAGTGCATCCATCATAAATATATGCCAGTTGACCATCGATCAAATTTCGATTACATGACCATGGAGACGCTATATGGCTATAATTGTGGAAGCCAGCCATACATCACTTTTGTTCAATGCTGCTGTAATGGCCACTAAACAAAAGGCTGTAAGTTGGTGTTCCTCTCTTAATGTCACTTTTCCCCTCTCTTTCCCTAGGTCCGGGACTTGGCCATGTTGCTGGGCTCCATGTTATATTCGGTCTGTGAAGAGGGTAAGGTTTTCCTCTGCAACTTTTCAGACATTGTGGGGGCGATTCCCATGACGGGTTCCGTGTTGAAGGATGTGCAAACCTTACAGAACACGGTAAGACCTCACCATGTTTTGCTTTTATTCAGATAAATATAAATGATCACACATTGTGTAAATCGACAAGGGGGCTTAAGGGGATATTTGGTGACTATGGTTGGTATAAACTATACCTAGTTAGGTTCTCTGATTTTAATTTCTTCAACTTTCTCCTTCGGTTTTGTTCTGTGTGAGAAAGCATAGCATGGCTTACTCCCCAAAGGGAATTTTTGTGAAGGGTGTATAACTTTGTACAATGAAAATTGCAAAAAACAATAGGAGAAAATTTAACCAAATTCTCTCTTCTCTCCTCCCCTCTATATAATGAAGTAGGAAGAGAAAATGACATGAAGACAGGAAGGGCTGTGAGTCATGGATTCCTCTGGGCCAATTAGCAGGATAGTGAATCTACAGTAGAGTTTCATTTTGTAGGAGACAAGCAGGTAGAGCTGGGTGGTGGCAGTGGAGTAAAATATGTCATCAGCTTAGAATCCTTATGTTCCAACACAAGTCCTCCTTGATTTCCATTCACCTCTATCTAGTGCCAATTTATTAGTTGTCCAGATTCTTGTGTGTAGGCCTCAATAAATTATTTATGCTGTAATCTATTTACATTTATGCTGCCAAAAATATATATATGGAGTAATAGGAGACCTAGTGGCACAGTGGTTGGAATGCAGTACTGCGGGCTGATTGTGCCCACGCTCAGCAGTTCAATCCTAACCAGCTGAAGGTTGACTGAGCCTTCCAACTTTCTGAAGTCAGTAAAATGAGGATCCAGATTGTTGGGGTCAATGTACTGATCTTGTAAACCGCTCAGAAAGTGCTGTAAAACAGTGGTCCCCAACCTTTGGACCATAGCCCACTAGGGGGCCATGAGGGGATTGTAACCAAACCACAGCAATGGCCAGTGAGTGTGTGCACACACATTGCACATCCTTGCTTTTGCGTGAGCAGTGGGCGAGCACATGCACACACGCTCCATTTGCTTGAGTGGCAGGCCTGCATGCATGCTGCTTGCGCAAATGGAGCTGCGTTCACATGTGTACTTGCTGGCTGCTCATGCAGAATCATCCCCTCTCTCCCTTCCCCAATCACTCTGTAAAGCCAGAGACATTGGGAAACTCTGCTATAAAGTACTAAGGGACGGCATATAAGTTTTAAGTTCTATCTACATGAATGATCCTGGTTTTTACACCTGACCCATTTACAAGAATGAATCCAGGGGTGTCTGATGTGTCCAATGCTTCTTCTTCCAGTACAATACAGTGTACTACAGTGACGACTGGTCGTCATCGGACGTCATCAAGGATTTCTTGTCTCGGCGAGAACATGTAAGTCCATGGTAAAAATGGAGAAAGCTTTCAATTAGAAGGACAGGCTGGACAAAAGGATCAATTAAAAATTCATCAGGTTTAATCCGAGGTGGGATGCAAATATTTTTACTACCGGTTCTGTGGGCATAGCTAGGTGGGCATGGCCATTTGATGGGGTGGGCATGGCTGCTTCTTTTCTTATTGCAGCACCTCCCCCATGCCCCGCACTCTATTTTTTTGGCTTTGGGCCTCAGGGGAGCTTCCTGGGAGGCCATTTTTGCTCCCAGGAGGCTTCCCTGAGGCCCAGGAGGCCAAAAATGGAGCACAGGGTGGTGGTGGTGGGGGCATGCAGCACCCCCCCCCACACACACACTGCATTTTTTTGCCTCCTGGGACTCCTGGGCAAAGCAGTAAGACAACAAGGGGGATCCCGGCACAGCTGATTGTCGGAACAGCTGATTGTTGGGAGGAAAAAAAAAAGAAATACCTGTTTGGCCAAATTAGTAGCTGGTTTTTTACTACAGGTTTGGCCGAATGGCAGCTTCTTCAGCTCTGACAGGATAGTGGGAAATGAAAAGATATAAAAAGTCCAGTTTCTCTGCAGACTTGGAGTTTTACTATATGCAGTGTGATGTGTCCCTCCGTGTTACAGAACTCTCTTATTTTTCTTTTCCCAACTTCAGGTGGATACGATTCTCTTGCTAAGCTCTGGTGTTGAAAACTTCAGTGGTTCTTGTCTCCAGCTCTATCGCCAACATGTTGCTCCAGATTGCCTTTTCATCAATATCTGTGCTGAGCCAGAGTAAGGAGGGAAAATGGGTCCTTCCTTAGACTGTTCATTTACTTTTATTTTTCTTGATGTACCCTTTCTGAAGCACTTCTAAAGTCCATATATTACTAAAACTCTTGTGTCTGTTTGTTTGTAACCTTCACCTGGGATAAACAGTGCAACCTAGGGCTATAATTTTTGAACCCATGTACCTCAAAGGGACTAACTTACAAAATGTACCCAAAAATCCAGGACCTACAATTCTCATGGAATTAAAATTTGGCAAAGTTGTGACTGTTTCAGTGTTACCATATTATTGTAGTTGTCTGCAGACATGTGATTGTTCTTTTCAACACTTCCTGCTAGCTTCCTATGGGATAAGTCAATGGGGAAGCTATTGGGGAGTCAGAAAGTTGCTCCCACTGCTTTTTTGCCTCCCTCTGGTCCTTCTGTTTTTCTGTTTAGGTAAGGAATATCTCTGAAATAGCCCAACGGGGACACAGGTTGTCTAGTTAAAGAGAATTCTGAAGTAGCAATGTGCTGCGCAATTAAAGGTATACTTTTTTTTGTCTTCCACCTTTAGGGAGAAGAGAACTTTTAAATCCAGGAAGGATGTGGTAATCCATGGTTTCAGTGAGCAAATGTTCAGGTAATCCCTGGAGCTAGACA